>CM032398.1:12065934-12410934 GCA_019049475.1 Eueides isabella | reverse complement strand
AACAAATTATCATTTTAGAAATAATATCTATTTAGACATCCAAAAATATGTAAGCCAATATAATTTACAATTAAAAGTTAATTCAGTTATTTTTTTTATTATTACAGTTATCAAAATGTTTGATATTTGGATAACTTTTACATTTATAAATCGATTGAAATAAAACAAAAGGACAATAATGAAATGACGATATAGAAATGACAATAATGAAAACTGCATTTATATCGAATAAGCCGCATCTGAAAATAGCGTCTACAAATGTATAGACAGGCAATTTTTCTCGTATATATTTTATCTACAAACAGCGACCAGTTAATTTCTTTTTCTGCTTCACGATGTATACCACACAGGCCAGGGGAGATATCTTGGGAATCTATTGTTAAGACCTTCACGTTAATACATTACAATTTGAGTGGCGGAACTCAACGCCGCGCTTTGTCTTGGTACCAGGGGGAAATATTTTATAATTAATTTCCTTGAATGGTTTGTATGTGTCATAACAGGCCTAACATTGTTATTAAAGATACACGTTATACTTATATGTATTAATATATGTTCATTCTTTAATAGAAGTTTGTAATTCATAACCATTCCGTTTATTATTTTTCTTACCATCACTTAGTATGCACAAAGCAGAATAAAAAGAGGGAACCTGGGAACCTAGTGTTAAGGGACTCTGTTCCGCTAAATTCTATTGATGGACAAAAACCTTATGTGTATAAATGTAGGTACAGCGTTAAATATTTTTAGTCTTAAAACTTAGATAATTAAATTGTTTTTACTCAAACAAAACTGATACTAATAATATACAAAAAACAATAAAATATTTTTTCTATAAATACAAATGAAAACGAAAACTTTTAAGTCAGTTATTGCTGAAATAAAAAGGGTCAAATCACAAAATGTTGTGGTATTAGAAAACAAGTTGTTTGTAATTTCGAAATTAATTTCACAAACCTCTTCACTTTCTGTACTCAGATGAGTCTAGTATAGGCACGGCGTTGAGTTCCGCCAACTGTAAAACAGAAAAGCATTAGATTGTATGTGATAGCAGTAAACAAAGTACCGTTATGCACTTCTGTAGTTAGAAGAATCTTCTGAATTTATACTAAACAACTGTTACTATTATAAAAATACTGAAAATCAGTTCAGGATTTATAGCAAATTTTATGATTTTTTTTTGGAAGGCATTGTTATAAGTTGCGTTTCCAATCATAATTTGTTTTCCTTTTCTAACTCTGGTAACTAGACATAGCACAGTGTTCAAAATTAAGCCACTGTAGATGTCTCAAAATCTAATGTCTCAAAAATTAGGTAAAGGAATATCTTCATAATAATTTACCCTACCTACCCTGTGATGAAAGCGTGATTTTTCACACTCGTTTTTATGTAGATATTAAATAACGTTATTGTAATTTAATAATGAAACTCGAAAACCTCTGCACTATATAACGTATGTTTAATATTATTTAAATATGCAGGTCACGTTTATCATACCTTTTGTGATGTAAAATAAAGAATACCAATATATATTATATAAAAATCAAATAGCAATGTTGTAACTATCTTAAGAAGCCAGTCGTGGCACAGGCACAAGAATGTGACATTAAATGCGACAGGTTGTGGGTTCGATCCCTACTTGAGGAAATTAGTTTTTATTATGACCATGCCTGTCGTGGCGAAGCGGCAAAAGCGTGTGACTGTAACTGATAGGTTCTGGGTTCGATCCTCAGTCGAGGAAATGAAATATTCAATATTTTTAATTTAAATATTTAATGTTTCATTTCTTCGCTCTGGTAATAAGGCAAAAGTGCGGCGTTGAGTTCCACCACTCAATACGCTATACCTCAAATTCGGCGGAAAGTGAGGAACGGAAGTGGAATGGTGTGTCTTTACACTAGGTCCCCGGGTTTCCTCTGCCTCGTGCGGGATACAGCGTGAAGCTAAAAAAGACTGGGCAAAAAGCACTGTTGGGCTCCTTCACTAAACACCCACTGCCTGCAGAAAGTTAACATTGAAAGTTTTTTAAAATCTCAGATTTCCTTTGCGTACTCTAGACTAAATTTTATTTGTTATTTACTTTTATGCTGTATCCTGCACGTATACATATTTATACCCACTCACTCAACTTCACACTGTAGCTTCGCACATGGCAGGGTAGAGGGAACGTGGGAACCTAGTGTGAATACACTCCACATTCGTTCCCATCTCTCTGCCGAATTTGAGGCATTGCGTGTTGAGTAACAAAACTCAACGGCGCGCTTTGCCTTGTTATCAGCGTGAAGAAATGAAAACATTATATATATATATATATATATATATATATATATATATATATATATATAATATATATCTATATATATATATATATATATATATATATATATATATATATATATATATATATATATATATATATATATATATATATATATATATATATATATATATATATATATATATATATATATATATATATATATATATATATATATATATATATATATATATATATATATATATATATATATATATATATATATATATATATATATATATATATATCTAGACAGCATCAACACTATCTCTAATATCTCCAGATAACAACATGACGTGTGTAACAGTATTACAGCTTCGAGTAGATCCTAATTGCTCAACTTATAGCAATGGCTTATAGCGTTGTTTACATCCACTAATGCAGTTGTCAAGTGAATCAAGCCTCATTTACAATAAGCTCAAGTTCCGTGTTCACTGTAATATTATGCCATATATCTATGCATGTTTGTATTCTATTGTGTTTGTTATTTAATAATCTTGAAGTTATTGTAGGCCATCTGACTGAATTGACAAATGGTTGTGGATACAATTCTGTTGTATTGTTTTTATTCATCTCCATCAATAACCATGCTATGCCTGACATTTGTCGGAAAGCTAATAATAGAATGTCTTAGCACTGTGGTGTCTCTGCTTATGCTATAAAAAAGAAAGTATTTTTTTAAATATTTTTTTGAATTTTCCCAAATTGTGGACACACACACACATACACACACACATACACACACACACACACACACACACACACACACACACACACACACACACATACACACACACATACACACACACACACACTCACGTTACCAGACTGTTTCGATTTTTCGAGACATTGCGTTGAGAAAAAAACACAGAACTCGGCCTTTTTACCAGTATGATGAAATGAAAGATAAACCAGAAACAATTTATAATTTATAAATGACAAGTGAGAGCAACACTAACAGAAGTATCCCGAAAATAAATAAGAACATAAAATCAGCGTCGCCATTCCTTAGCTACCTTAAGTTTAATCCAAAACAAGCAAGTCATGAAATCGTAAACAAACTTCGCTATTCCAAGTAAAGCAATGGAAATGGGAATTAGTACAAGACATTGCAATAAATATTTACATAAAATAACAAAGTTTTAATATCTTAGTTGAACTCTCCAAAGCTATTTCTGAATTAGCTGAGTTAAAGGATTTTCGCAATAGTCCTAATGGTTGAATATTAAATAAAAATATTTCAGTTAATTTCGTTGCTCACCACGCATTGCTTCAAATACGGCGGAAAGAAAAGAACGAAAGGAGAACGGAGTGTCCTTACACTAGATTTCCAATCCCTCTGTCTACCCTGCCATGTGCGGGATACAACGTGAAGGTGAAAAAAAATTTTTAAAGCTATTTCTAGATCAGCTGTGAGTTAAATAACAACAATAGTCACAATAGTCGTAACGGCTGAGTATTAACTAAAAATAAATGGTCGTATGAAATTCAACTGTTTCTGTTTCTGAAAGCCCTAATGGAGTTGGAAAACTTTTATGTTTTATAATTCTATTATTGATATTAAATTTTCTGGTTATCGTTAAGTAATTCTTTTATATTTTCATTATATTTTTTTTTTTTTTCTTTTTTTTTTTATTTTAGTATTCTTTTCATTATATTGCATGGGTATTCAAATTCTGAATTATTGTTAAGATTACTATCTATACTAATAATATAAAGTTATACTTTTCATTTAGACAAATGCACTATTCTAAGAAAATACTGGTTTGAATTGGAAACCAAATGCGTTATGTATAGACTATGTTAAACCACTATAGTCGTTTATTCAGACTGATCATGTTTAATACAAATCTTAGTTTATCAATAAAACCAGTTCTGATTAGCATATTCATATATTTTTACAATTTACAGAGCTGTCGTTGCGCAGCGGCACAAGCGTGTGACTGTAACCGACAGGTTCTGGGTTCGATCCCCGGTCAAGGATATGAAATATTTAATATTTTGAATTTAAATATTTAATGTTTCATTTCTTTGCTCTGGTAATAAGGCAAAGCGCGGCGTTGGGTTCCGCCACTCAACACGCAATGCCTTAAATTCGGCGGAAAGTGGGGAACGGAAGTGGAACGGAGTGTCTTAACACTAGGTTCCCGGGTTCCCTCTGCCTACCCTGGCTCGTGCGGGATACAGCGTGAAGCTGTAAACACAATTTACAGCAAAAGACTAGTAGTTTTTTTTTGAGTTTACGCTATATCCCTTATATAGAAGGGTAAGGCAGAGGAAATTTGGAAACCTAGTCACTCCGTTCAAGATTTGAACAAATCCGTTGGCGACTTACGGCCGAAATGGGATTACTACTTTTACTTTTAAAACCGAACTTTTCAAATAGCACAAGTTTCCCATTAAGAAAATCCTATAAAATCCTCTTAAAATCAATACGGCAACAGGTGTAGAAACTTTTTGCACAATAAAGGAGAAGCACGAAAAAAAAAATGTTAGACGACAAACAACCCAGATACGTATACGAGCGTATACAAAACAGAATCGATTATCTGAATCAGACTAAGTAAGCAACGGAGCCAATACGAATTTATTTTTCCCAACCAAATAGATGTCATGTTTCAGCATTCATTACAATTTATGGGCAAATCGGCTTTTTATCTATAGCCGGTATGCTTTATCGGTCTGGCTTGTTCCAAATTGTGGTCGTAAATGGGTGGGTGCAGATCTCTTTGTGCTTTTGGGTGGGTTTTATCTTCTTTTGCTATGGAAACGGAAAGACGTTGACTGTCTGATATTTTGGTAAATGGATGTGATGATAACAGATACAGTTCCGTTGTGAGTAAATCTTGGAGATACTATTTATGATATGTATTTGTTTTGGTAATGGTCGAATGGTTTGTTTTCTATCTAAGACGGTTCGATTATTTGTAACAGGAAATGCTAATAAATGGAACGTTGTATCCAGTAGAAGTGAATCGCGTAGAAAAAATACATAATAAAATGTGGTTCATTCATTTTAGACTAAAAAGAAAATTTATCACTACTCTGTAATTAAGAAAATATAGAATAGCTCTCTGATATGCTAATATATACTGCATCAGTAACATTAATAATATTCTTTTCAACTTCATGCTGATAGCAGAAACTAGAAATTACAAAACCTAAAGTTAAGAATTAATTAGAAATATTATGAGCTAAGTATCTGAACTAAACGCTGCGCTTTGCTTTTTCACCAGACTCTCTCTCTCACTCTCTCTCTCTTAAATATTACATATTTAATGTCCTTGAGTAGGAATCGAATAAATAACCTGTCGCGTTACAGTCACACGCTTATGCGATTGCGCTGCGACAGCTTCATCAATCAGTCGATCAATCAATGAAAATATAATAAAATTGCAAACTTCATCCATAAGAATAGCACATTTTTAATAGAAATCATAAAAAGAAATCGTCTCGCCCGCTATCTCGTTTAAAACGACCCTAATTTACCCTTTTGTTTCTCTAAAGTTCAGGTCAAGGCTATCTATAGCTTGTCTAGGCATATAAGACGTAAATAAGTCTGTATAGTTTATAGCCTGGAAGATTATAGTTCCAGATATCATTTGATAAATTTATATGAAGGATTCGATATTGGGGATTTTCTGATTGTGTCCACGATTGCAAAGGTTTGATTCCTACTTAAGGAAAAGTGATAGCTTTGTGATTTCTTTATTTCTTGTATATCTTAAGAATAGTGACTTATCACTATGTTTACTTACTTACTTACTTACTTACTTACTTACTTAGCTTTACGCTATATCCCTAGCGGGGTAGGCAGAGAGAACGGAGCGTCAAACGCTACTGTCTCGGCATACCTCTTTCGCCTCGTCCACTGTCATCAACCTCTTCATACATGCCCTCCGGGGGGTCCTCATGCTTTTTACGTGACCTTTCTTCAGTATTGTCGATACTGTGTTTTCGAAGGTCAACCGAGGTCTCCCCCCTCCCTCTCTTACCACTCACTTTTCCTTCATAAATCTTTTTTACCATTCTCTCTTCACTCATTCGCTCGACGTGCCCAAACCACCTGAGCACGTTCTTCTTCATTCTCACTGTGACATCCACGCTAGTACCTGCCATTCTGTGTATTTCTTCATTGGACATGCGATCAGATAAACTGACTCCGCATATCCGACGAAGAGGTCGCATCTCTACAGCAATCATCTTTCTTACATTCTTCTTCTGTAATACCCACGTTTCGCTGCCGTATAACAGTGTCGATACCAACACTGCATTGTGTACGGCCAAACGCGCAGCTATGCTGACGTTTCACCGTCTCAACAATGCAGCTAAGGCACCGTTAACTCTGTTACCGGCAGCAATACGCCTTTCCACATCCATTTCGTATCTACCGTCTCTGCTAAACATACTTCCCAGATATACTACCTCATTCACTATGTTTATATATAGAATTTAGATAGATCGATATTCTTGGTTATTTTTTTATACGTACCTACCCATTAAGGATTTAATTATGCAATACAGTCATCGATTATTATTCCATTACCTAACATTTCTAGTTGCAAACACCTATTATACCAGGAGTTATATTAAACTACTTAAGTTGTAAACGCTATCATGGCTCAATTATGAAGTCTATCGTTTGGATTAGTTTTATTCTTTAATTGTCATCTTAGTGGAATATTTTATACAGACGCAGGGAGCGTCACCGGTTGTGGGTTCACACTCAAAGAAATAAAATATTTAATATTATCATTCCTCATTTTGGAAAAGTGGCAAGACGCGGCGTTGAGTTCCACCATTTAATACGCAATACCTCAAATTCGAAAGTAAAGTAAACGAAAGGTTCACTAGTTTCCTTGTCCTACCCTGCCATGTATGGAATACTATGTGAAGTTTAAAAATAGACTATCACAATGGTTTCCAATTATCTTTATTTTTACCTCTTTCATTTTGTCCGACTATTGGGACTTACAAAGGGGCATATGTTATATCACCAATTTTCAAATACGCTTGTAACTAAACTAGCAAAGTTAACCAAAATCGTGTCCAAATGGAATTGGGTTAGACATTGTACTTAGTAACAATAAGGCCTATTCATAAGGCCGTACGGTAATTGATTCAATGGCTCTGATATTACGTCAATGGGTGCGCGGTAATGAAAGTATACAATTGATTTTGCTGTACAATTATTGTGTTGGCTTTTTGGGCTGTTTTTTTTTTCACGCTGTATTTTGAGCCAGTAGGTAGGAGGAACCTAAGGTTAAGATACTCCGTTCCTTAGATTACGTTTTATTTCCGAGACATTGCGTTTTTATGGACAAGACACGGCCAATGAGCTACGGGTCACCTGATAGTCAGTGATCACTGCCGCCAACGGCGCTGCGTAACACCAGAGGAGCTACAGGAGCGTTGCCGGTCTTTAAGGTGGATGGGCACCGGGGCCCGGTACTATGTAATGCGAAATACAGTGGCCGAAGCCACTACTTAATGCCGGTTTTAATGCCAGGGGTGGTAATAACCCGTTCGAGTCTGCCTATGCGTATTGCCATTGCTCACATTGTGACTCTCCAATACTTACTTTAGTCGTCTTTTATGACACCATCAGTACCAGAGTGATCCAATTCTATGCCAGAATCACGCGGCAAAAACGATACGATTTTAAGTACCGAAATTGTGACATATTTTATGTTGTTTCCAGAACGAGAAAAGGAAAATAATTGTTTTCCTCGAAATAGAATTGTATCCATTACTGCGGTTTACAGTCTGACGCCACGCCAGTGCAATTGCGCTAGAAAGATTTATGTTAATTCCATATTGAGTTCAACATAATTGAATAGTTCTGACAAAACATTCCTATATTCTGTATTTCGTATTGTTGAATTGATATAACTATTCTGCATTTGATTTTAAAATATTTTATTAACAAAAACAATTGTATTTACGAATGACGAGGACAGTGTCATTATAGCTGTATTTAGAAATTACGCCAAGAGTTTAAATTACCCTATTGTAATGATATAATACCATATTGGAATTATTATTATACCCTAAAATAGCATATAAATATTTATTATTATACCCTAAAATAAAATAATCCTATATGTAAGTGTTCTGCTGTTTTCTTTTGAAGTCAAGAACCCTAAGCACTTCAAATTAATACTAGTATAATGTTACATATTAAATTATATTTATTAAATTAAACGTAAAAATCAGGAAATATGTAATATAAAATTAATCTCGCTGCTCATGAAAATTTTAATAATTACCTTTTCTTTCGAGTAACGGACATCGATACTGGGGTTTGCCTTGTTACCAGAGCGAAAAAAATATTTTGATATTTCATTACCTTGGATAAGGATCGAATTCACCACTAGTCGCATTTATAGTAACATCCTTGAGGCACTTTGCCACGACAAGCTTTTTTAGCTTTTTTAAAGGAAACTTGGCAGCCTAGCATTAAGACACTCCGTTCCAGTTCCGTTCCCCACTTTCCGGCGAATATGAGGCATTGCGTGATATGTGTCGGAACTAAACGCTATGCTTTGATTTGTTACCAGAACGAAGAAATATAACTATTGAACATTTAATTAGAATTTGATTCCTCCAGTGGAGATCGAACCCACTACCTGTCGTTTACAGTCACTCGCATGTGCCGCTGTGCCACGACAGGCCTCTATAATGAGTTGTTCATCTCCATATTTATATTTATTCACTAAATTGTTATATTCTTAATAATTGTATTAGAAATACTGAATATTTTCTTTCAGTTATCAAGCTTGTAAAGGCTTAGATATAAACATTTAAACTATCTTAGTACTAAAATTCATCAGAAATAAATCGTAACATTGAAAAAGATCTTAAGACCTTAAAATTCAGTTTAGTATAACTTATATCTATATCAAGGCATGCTATCTTACGGTAGTTTTATTTTACAATGCTATTAAGAGAGTTGTAAATATCTGAGTTTCTTGTGCCGGTTCGTCTCAGGTCTGCAGCAGTCACTATAGTGAGCTGATGGTAAATTGTTAGATGTTAAAACGATTAAGCTCGCAATTTCTTATTTCGTTCCGGCGAATTAATTAATAAATATTTGAATTTGAAAAAAAAAAATGAATTTTACCCTTACGTATATTAAATTTGGATGAAATATTTAATATTCTCATTTCTTCGCTCCGGTAACATGGCCAGGCAGTTCAGTTCCGCCACTCAACACGAAATGCTTTAACTTCGGTGGTAAGTGGGGAATGGAATGGAGTGTCTTAACACTGTGTTCCCAAGTTGCCTCTGTCTACCCTGTCATGTGCGGAATACAGTAAAAGTGAAAGAGTGAATATACATGTAGATTCCAATATCAATTCGATTTTTATAGGTAATTTATTAATTTCAATTTTAAAATCCAGCGAGAACGGAGAGATTTATCTTTAGATGCTCCTGTTTGAATCACAATTTGGCAGATGTATAGTCCTTTATGGGTCATCCTCCTTTATGTATACCCAATGTTCCACAGTTTCTGCCTCTAAATTTGTTTTTAATAAGTTCGATATCTACTCTATGGATTATATGTTTTTTTTTAGCTGCCATAATAGGCACAGGGACCTAAGGACCCTTGCTGCCGTGCTTTATTTTGGTACCAGCGTGAACAAATTAAAATATTAAAGATTTCTTTACCTCGTATGACATACCACAATCTGTCACAATTTCATTCACATACTTGTGCCTCTAGTGGAACGGAATGTTAAGACTCTCCACTCCACTTCCGTTTGCCACTTTCCGGCGAATATGACACTAGATTATTTGAAAAAAACTTGAAACTGCTTAAAAAGGACTTATATGTGGTACACATTCGAATGTTCTTATAGACTCAGACTAGTTCATTATTATCAGCACAGTGGCCAGCCAGACAGCCATAAATAAGAATTATATTACAATTCAGCTTTAATTATCTTGTTCTAAAATAATGATTCATGAGAAATTTTGAATGTCAATTACAATTAACGAATCAGTCCCTCAGGCCTGAAACAAATTTAGCGTAGACCCCAGTTGGTATATAGAATTATATAACCATAATAAATGCTTTGGAAGTTACACAAATTTCCAAGATTACTTTTATTTGTTTCGGAGTTACCGTTCTTGTATTCGCAAAGGAGAAATTATCAGAAAAAATATATATATTTTGTTCAAAATGTCTGTCATTTTTATGAAATATTCTGTTTTAGAAGTATTTTTTCGTGTCATAGTTATTGTTCTGGGCTAAACAATGGTCGCTGGTATGTTTCCAGAGTATTATCGGTATCGTGGCGCTGCTTATAATTTCGTTATAAATGAAATTACAAAAGACGTAAAATAAAAAATATTTTCATTTTTTTTTGCCGTGTGATTCCGGCTTAGAATAGGATTACCCTGGTACTGATGGTGTCGTAAGGCGACTGGCGACTAAAGTACTTGTGGGAGAGTCACGTTGTCAGCAATAACAACACGCATGGGCAGACTCGACCGGATCATTACCACTGCCGGGATTTAAAACCAGCGTTAAGTGGTGGCTTCGGCCACTGCGTTTTGCATTGGGTAATGCCGGGCCCCGGTGCACATCTAGTTTAAAAGCCGGTAATGCTCCTTTAGCTCCTCTGCAGTTACATGAGGTCATGGGCAACGGTGATCACTTACCTCTTAGTGGCCCGTACGCACATTTGCAATACATAGTAACTATCTTTCTAAACATCTTTCCAGTGGTTTTCAGAGCGTCAATCACTAAGTAAGCGGTATAAAAAATATATTTTAGATTAAAATAATTGTGTATTGTTGTAATAATATAATGAAATTAATATTTTCAATTTCATTTAAAAACCATTTTTACAGAGCTTTGCTTTTCCCATAGGAACTTATAGTGTAATTAAGATAAGGAGAGCCATAAATATATCACTGTCATAAACTATCTCTCTTACACTCGGGGGATATATATTTACGCAAAAGACGAAAAAGAATATTTTATTTCAAATAATATATACTATTATGCTTAACTTGGCACAATTGGTGTGTTTTAAGTGGAAATGATTCGATCATTTTGTGGTACTATTTTTAACCTTACCACTGGGTTCCCTCTGACTTCCCTATCGGAAAGCTAAGAATAAGACTATGTATGAGGTAGCAGCTGTATTAAAATTTCATAGTGTTAACATGTGAATATATGACATATTTAGCGAGAGTAATTGGAAGTATCCAAGAAACTTGTTCAATATTTTAAAAAGTAAGAGATTTTTTAAGTTATTTTTTAGATAGAATAGATTATATTTGAGGCCTATCGTTGCGCAGCGGCTGTACCCGA
Source organism: Eueides isabella (assembly GCA_019049475.1). NCBI lineage: Eukaryota > Metazoa > Arthropoda > Insecta > Lepidoptera > Nymphalidae > Eueides > Eueides isabella. The sequence continues at coordinate 12,399,292 of CM032398.1, read as the reverse complement.
CAAGTTCTGGGTTCGATCCCCAGTCGAGGAAATGAAATATTTAATATTTTCAATTTAAATATTTAATGTTTCATTTCTTCGGTCTGGTAATATGGTAAAGCGCGGCGTTGAGTTCCGCCACTCAACACGCAATGCCTCAAATTCGGCGGAAAGTGGGGAACGAAAGTGAAATGGAGTGTCTTAACACTAGGTTCCCGGATTCACTCTGCCTACCCTGCCTCGTGCGGGATACAATGTGAAGCTAAAAAAAATTTTAGATTTTAACAAAAAAATGTGTATTTACATGAATTTTTAAATAGAACAGAGTGTTTTTTTCATTATGTCATCAGGTTCCATCCTACCCCGTTATTTACAGGATAAAGGAAAAAAATCCTTATCTCATACATAAAGGTAGACACAAAACACTTAGTTTCAAAATACTTCATTCCTCATTTTACGTCCGAATTTGAAAAATAATTTGATATTATTTAATAATTTGATACAATAATTTAAATTGTAATAAGGCAAAGCGCGTCGGTGAGTTCCGCCGTTTTGCTTATTACCAGAGCGAAGAAATGAAACCTTCAATATTTAAATTGAAAATATTAAATATTTCATTTCCCTGGGGATCGAACCCATAACCTGTCGGTTACAGTCACACGCCTGTGCCGCTTCGCCACGACAGGCCTCAGGCCTCAAATTCGGCGAAAGTGAGAAACGAAACGGAGTGTCTTAACACTCAGTTCCCTCCCATATTGCTTCTGCCTACCCTCCCTAACTAATCTGCGATATATATATGACTAAAAAAAGAAAAAGAAAAGAAAATAACATTAAAATGATCTCATAACTAAAGTCACGCCAACCATTAATTTACTCTCCCACATCTGAAGACAAGGGTCGGTCTCAATTTTGGTGATAAATCAACATAACGATAGCAACGCTTTCGTGGAACGGAACGTTTAGACACTAAATCTGAGGATAAGATGACCCGGCAGTTCTTCCGAGCGACTTATTTGAATTTTTAAAATGTAATTCTATACGGTTTATGATTAACACGGGGTTCTTGTGAGTCTCTTTTTTTTGTAAATTGATGGACGGAAAAATTTTTAGTGGTACATTTTTGAGTTTCTTTTAGCGCTGTTTTATATTCAGCCAGTGCGGGTTAATTAATCTTGGAATGATTAAGAACCTTGGTTTTCTTTCAATTTTCGATTTATTTTGTATTGAATACAGGTATTTAACATCGCGCTTTTTGATGTTAAATACGGCTGTATTTAACATTCTACCTCGTTATCATATACCTACTTTGAGTGAAGACACTGATGAAATTGAAACCACAATCATAACATGTACTGGTAATCTTCCATTAACACACGATAGTTTTTTAAGTTGTAGGTTCGATACCCACTCTAGTGGATGAAATATTTAGGTATTTCATTTCTCCGGCGTTGTATCGAAAACGCAGTGTTAAGTTCTGTTACTTAACGAAATTCTTCAAATTATTAATATTGGAGGGCTTTAATTTATTAGGTTCCCGTGTTCCTTCTGGCTACCCTGTTATATACCACTGTCATCAGTTATATAGTGAAGCTGATACAAAGCAAAAATTTGCTAAAATACTCGTTGAGACTCTCCATTACTCAATGTTAAATCTCTCTGCCTACTTTACTACAAGAACAGACCATAAACAATTTTTGCAAACCTCCTTCTTTTTTAAAGTCGTTTAAAACACGCCTCTAACATGTTAATAATATTTTTGCGTATACAAAAATACATATTTAATTTCCATATCGCACCTCATATTTCGTCGCCCTCCACTATTCTAATGAAATGCCGGCTTTAATGAAATTAACATATTATAAAATTAAATACGTCCCACGAAGCATATTAATTACGTACTTCTTTTGTCATATTATCTAGTCACGAACATGTCAAACTCCAAAGCGAATTATTTATAATAAAACTAAGAAATTATATTTTCAAGCAGTTGTTAATTTAACTGTAAATAAATTTAAATCGCGTCTAAATATTAGTACGTCGTCTTGATAAAGTGCGTGTACTCAGCTTCACGCTGTATCCCGCACATGGCGGCGAAGGCAGAGGGAACTTGGTAACCTAGTGTCAAGACCCTCCGTTCCACTTCCGTTCCCCACTTTCCGCCGAATTTGAGGCATTGCTTGTTGAGGCGCGGAACTCAACGCCGCACTTTGCCTCATTACCAGAGCAAAGAAATGAAAACATTAAAAATTTAATTTGAAAATTTCACCAAATGAGAATACAACCCGCGACTGACACGTTTAAGGTCAAATGCTGTACTACTATACCTGATGCTCTCGTAATTCTTTTCACATTGTATAATGCAAAATTTAAGAGGATTTATTAAGCGAAAGTTCTAAAAAATTCCAGGATGCTTAATACAGAAAGAGGGGCTCGGAACTTTTAATATTAATCGTATTAGCAATTTTCCACGTAACTAGAAAATTTCTTTGAATAAACGGCTTCAGTGTAAGTTTTTTAATGGACAGACTTAATAATTTTTATAAGAGTCTTTACTTTCCTTTCTGTTTTTAAATTATACTCGATAGGAAAAGCCAAGTGCTTGTAGCTCTTAAATTGCTAATTCACTCTCTACGCAGCTTCACGCTGTATCCCGCACATGGCAGGGTAGGCAGAGGGAACTTGGGAACCTAGTGTTAAGACACTCCGTTCTACTTCCGTTACCGGAACGTTTAGCCAAATTGAGGGCATTGCGGGTTGAGTAACAGAACTCAATGCCACGCTTTGCCAGAGCAATGAAATGAAAACATTAAATATTTAAATCGAAAATATTAAATATTTCATGGTAGCTCTGTTCTCCACTTCCCGCCGTTGTGGACATGGCGTGCTGGGTGGCGGTCCCCAACATTCATCTCCACTTATCACACCAGTGGGAATTCACTGGTACACGTCGCCGTGGTGGGGCGCCCTATCAGTGCGCGCTCGTGTCGTACACATTGTGGCGGGTGAAACGTTGCAGCCCTCAGCAGGGGTCGCTGCGAGCAAGCCTTCCATCGTGGATCCCCAAATATTTCATACGTTCGTTTGGCGCTCCGTTCTCTCTGCCTACCCCGCTAGGGATATAGCGTAAGTTAAGTTAATTATTTCATTTCCTCGAGTGGGGATCGAACCCATAACCTGTCGTTTACAGGCACACGCTTTTGCCGCTGCGCCACGATTGGCCTCATTGCTAATCCAAATTTTATTAAATGAACCCGAAAAGAAAATACCTTATGGTTCATTATTCTGGAGCTATTGTGCCTGAGACAGACACGCAGAGTGAAAGAAGGTCAAGTCTAAGAAGAGATTTCATGAAATTCTTACGGGAAAGGAAAACCACTTTTAATCTAAACGGAAATACGGTCTACAATTAGTATAGGTACAATTCTGGAAATTACTTACAATTTATTATTACAAGCTTTTCTATTCTGAATTCACGAAAGAACCTTTTAAAAGTCCCTCAACATCCTAAATGATGTCTTTTAATATTAAATATTTAATAAAGTTGTTTTTATTTAATTTTTGTCTTATATTATTCCAACGTCTAGTCTCACAGTAATTGGAATTTTCAAACTTTATTTTATCTTATTTGAGTATGAAAATTTTATATATGAAAGCATTTTAATTATCATAACTTGAAATTTCCTCGTGGTATAAAGCATTTTTTTATTTTTGTTTAATTTAAAGTTTTATTGTCATTAAGTATTTTTTATTTGTTGAGGCCCGTTCAAGTACTTTATTGTGCGATTATAAATGACAGGTTGTGGGTTCAGTTTCCACTCGAGGACTTGGAATATGTAATATTTTCATTTTCATTCACCCTTGTAATAATACAAAGGGCGTCTATGAGTCCACCCCTTAACCCACGCCTCAAATTTGGCGGAAAGATGGAAGCGGAAGTCTTTATACGAACAGTATCTAAACACCTTTCTAAGTTTTTTTATATGCGGAATACAGCGTGAAGCTGAAAAAATAATTTTGAACAAATCATGTCACTTTTTTGCTGTTAATTAATTTTGATATAACATACGTGGGGTTCATGAGTTTCTTGAGAGTCTCTTAATAGACAAATTTCTTAGCAGGTACATCGATGATCTGGTTATCGGAACCGCTGCATGCGGGTAGTGCAGGATCGATTGCAGCGGAGACTTTGGGCGAGGCCCATATCGAGCAGTAGACGTAAGATGGGCTTAAATAGGGAAAACTTACATCTCTTTAGTTACACTTCTTTACTACTATTAAAAAAATTTAATGATGTTTCATTTGTTGATTACGCTTTGATCTACATACATTTTAAATATATAAAATAATACTGTGAACAACATTTTGACCTAAAGTGATGTTCACAGTCTATCATGCTTATTATGTATTAATTTGTTTAAAAAAGTTTAAAATATGTTAATTTGTTCATGCGTACATATATATTATTAAAATGGTAAATAGAGTGTATTAATACACTGTTTCCATCAGCTTAAAGTGTCATTAGTGGAAATTATCAATATCCACTTGTGAATATAAAAAAATATATAAAAATAATATGTAATGTCAGTCGAGAAAATGAAATATTAAATATTTTCAATTTAAATATTTAATGTTTCATTTCTTCACTCTGGTAATAAGGCAAAGCGCGACGTTGGGTTCCGCTACTCAACACGCAATGCCTCAAACTCGGCGGAAAGTGGGGAACGGAAGTGGAACGGAATGTCTTAACACTAGGTTCCCGGGTTCCCTCTACCTATCCCGCCTCGTGTGGGATACAGCGTGAAGCTAAAAAATAATAATAATATATATATATATATATATATATATATATATACATATATATATATATATATATATATATATACATATATATATATATATATATATATATATATATATATATATATATATATATATATATATATATATATATATATATATATATATATATATATATATATATATATATATATATATAATGACGAAATAATTCTACTTTATTTTAAACAAAGCCTCCAAATCACTAGAGATGGCAAACAAACAGCAAACGTAAAATTTGTACGTAACACGACTATCGGCCCAGCTGGCCTGGAAAACACGAAATACATGAACACTGAACAGTAATTGAACACGAATAAAGAAAGTTTTAAAACTCCAATCACATTTCGGGCAGAACTTCCCGAGCGTAGTGTATTCTGAATTTCAATTAATCACCGAGGGCCCCTCAGTTGATAAGTTTGATTGAAAAGTTACGTACAGTACACGTTACGTTTATTATGATTTTAACGAGACACTTTTGGCAAGTGAGGTGTAAGATTTAATAAAGCTTTTCACAGTTCATATTAAAAATATTATCAGTTCCGTCAATCAACACGCAATGTCTCATATTTGGCGGAAGTTGGGGAACGGAATGGATTCATTAACACTATGTTTCATTTTCCCTCTGCCTACCCTGCTAAGTGCGGGACACAGCGTGAAGCTAAAAAAAAGTTATGAAAAATCATAGAAACATGAATATAAAAGCGTGATTTTTTTTTTAAACTTTCACGCTTTATCTCGTATTCGGAATGAAGAAGCTACCAGTACTAAAACACTAAATTGTACGTTTAGCCCCTGGGATGTTTTATAGAACTAAACATGGCACTGTGCTAGCAGATCTTTCGTTTATTTTATACCCTTTAAGTAATTATGTTACTTAGTTTTACCAAAAATTAGGATGAACTAAATGTGAAAAAATGATGAACCACTCAATACGTTGATTGAACGCTTATTAACCTGAAAAAAGTTAACCAGTGCAATGTATCGATCAAATTTAATTTATCAAATTGATTTGGCCAATTTGCTCAAGTATGTTTGCCTTGTGAATAGAGAAAACAAAACACGGCGTTGAGTTCCGCCAGTCAATAAGGAAAGATTTCAAAGATCGGAAGAATGTGCAAGATGTCTTACTAATTCACTCTCTCGATAATATATCAAGTAGAGTAGAAAACTCTGCTGTATAAGAAAAAATAGTATAAAATATGCCAAATTTGCATAAACATTTGTTTCTTTGTGGTGAGAGTGCAAAAAATAACGAAAAGTTCAAGCAGACAAGAATTCATGAATATCTTTAATACAAAAGATACCAACCACTATAAATTTTTATTCTTTGTATCGGAAGAAACTATTTCCTTTGTTGTTATTTAAGTCGATACTCAATATGAATATTTTGACGCTGCATAAAAAGTGGAATATCTGACTACTAAAATCTATTTTTTTTTTTTACTTTTTATAGTACAGTTAGAGGAAAAGTGTAAAAAAATTAATAGGCTATTGAGAGGCGGAGCTCAACGCCGCGTTTTATTTTCTCACACGAGCGAGGAAATAAAATCGGCGCCCTCAAAACTATTAAAAATATCTTGATTTTTTTTTAAAGTGTTATTCCACACTTAGGACAGAAAATACTAAACTTAAATTTAAAAAGCGTATAAAATTTTTTTTCTTGCATTTGAATCCTGCTTCGTTCAAAATTTTTATACGCTTTTTAAATTTAAGTTTAGTATTAAAAATATCTTGATTTTTTTTATGGACAAAACACGGTACGGGTCGCTGATGGTAAGTGATCACCGTCGTGCATGACCCCATGTAACTTCAGAGGAGCTAAAGGAGCATTGCCGGCTTTTAACGTAGATGTGCACCGGGGCCCGGCATTACCCAATGCGAAACGCAGTGGCCGAAGCCACCACTTAACGCCGGTTTTAAATGCCGGGGGAGGTAATAATCCGGTCGAGTCTGCCCAAGCATGTTGCCATTGCTGACAACGTGACTCTCCCACACGTACTTTAGTCGCCTCTTACGACACCATTAGTTCCAGGGTGATCCTATTCTAAGCCGGAATCAGACGGATGCGTAAAGAAACTCAATTGTTTCTTATCTTATCATTTCAGGCATCTTCGTTTTCGGAATATATAAGAAGTAAGCGAAAATTTACATAAATTAATTATTTGAGTGGCAAGTTTATTAACAGGGCTCAAAATATATACAAAATATAAGAAAACGTGTACTGAATTACAAAAGAATATACAAAGTAGTTTGGAATAATCAGACAACTCAGTCCGTGAGAAAGATTACTGTTTTGGAATTTGCTGTTCTACTGAGAAGAGCAAACACCAAATAGAACAAAATTCAAGTTAATATATGCAGATTCTTTTTAAAGTGCAATCTTTAATTTTATTTCTTCTTTATCAATTTATCTCCTGGGCTTAGTGTCGGTATACGCTAGAATGATCCAAAATTCCAGATTTAACATTTTTAAAACACAAAAAGAAAACAATTCTTTTTTGCAAAAGAAAATTAAACTGAAAGAAATAACGTTTTCTACACAAGTTCCAAAATAACAATGCATTGTTTGGTCAAATTTCACAAAAATACACTGATTACATCGACCCATCCACATTATATGCTAATCAGAGCTCTTGTACGCTCAGTGGATTTACATACCGCGAGTTCAAAGGTTTTTGACATTTATGAGGAGCTGTTTGACCCCGGGCTTTGTGAAAGACCACTCCGTTATAGAACAATGTTTTCCGCTGATACTGACTGTAGTATGATTTACTTGTGACTAGCCACTTGAATAAAATTAAGGGTCTGCGAGTGGAGTTGAGGCGTAGGTATATAAACGTGTGACTGTAAATGAGACGAGATGTGACTTTGATTTCTATTTGAGGAAATCATATATTTGATAGTTTCATTTTCGCTTTAGTAACGAGACGCGTGACGTTAAGGATAAGAAGCAATAGTTCCTGAGACTGCCAGGTTTTAAACCTAACTTTTTCATTAATTTTCGGATTTAAATGATAAAATGATGGAACTTAACGTCACGCTCACACAAAGCAGTGAAATAAAAAGATTTATTCTCTCGAGTGGAGTTGAATCTGCTACAACCGTGTCGACAGTCAAACTTGGACTTCAGAACGATTACGTTATATGAATAACTCATATAGATTACAAGGTAACATTGAGGCAGTCATATTAGAGAGGACGTGTCAAGTTCAAAATATTCTGAATATACTCGTATCTCTAGAATTATATTGTACATCTTAATTGGAGTTTAATATTTCGTTCAGCTCTTGAATACTTTATAAGTTGTTTGAAATTGAATTCTTGACTTGTTATTTGTTTATTCATTATATTACTTTTAATACGATCTATTGACTTGTGTCAATAATTATAGTGTTGGTTATGACTTTTAGATATTTTTCTTAAGCTTACAAAATTTTCACTTGCAAAAGCTTCATATTAAAACAGGTCAGGTCTAATAGACTTGGAGCCTTTCTAAACGTGCGCCGAAATTATGTTTTTTACCATTTTTCTGTTCATTTTTCATCCATATCATCTTTCAGTGCCATTTATTTCAGGATCACGTGTCAAACTCAAATTAATATTAAATATTCAGGTCTGCAGTCCCTTGGAGTACAGAATAAATGAAGCCTCTAAATCGACGTAATCAATAGATAAAGAGCACTTACGCGTCGTTTTTGCTGTATTATGTATGAAATTCGTGTAAATACAAAACATGAATTCACAAGGACCTAAAATCTAATAGAATTTACAATATAAATAAAGAAACACATGCGAAGGTTGAACATTTTTAGATGTTTCATAGAAAAAATAACATTAAATATACATTATTGTAGTTCGTTTTATAAAAAAAATAATAGATAATAAATTTCATTTTGATAACATATAAGGTGATGTTCCAATTAATATATAATCCGGAATTAGTATGGAACGCCTGGTGAGTCTAACGGTTAAATGTGTTAACCAGTTTTTCTTCCATATTGTGGGATTCGAAATTTTGGTTGTTTTCAACAGCGAAAAAAATTTGTTAATCATTTATTATTTATTATTTATATAACCTAAATTAGAGAAAAACTTACGACGCAATTAAATATCAATATATGTTTCAGCTTTACATTTAGTACAGTAGAGAAATCAAAGGGAACCTAATATTACGACTTGACCGCTACAAATTTTGTTTTATTACCACAACGAAGAAATGGAAATATTAAATTATTTACGATTTAAAAAGCTTCATGTGACAGGTTGTCTGTTCAATTTCCACGAGAAAATGAAATATTCAATATTTTCATTTCTCCACTCTGGTTACAAGGTAAAGCGTTTCTGAAAGCAAAGCTTGAGGCCATTCAGAAAAAACGGTAGAAAATTAGGAAACAGAACTGAGTGTCTTATCACTAAGTCCCTAAATCCCATCTGCTCCGCTAAGTGTGAAATACACCACTGTAACTATAACCGACGTGTTTACGCCAAAGACGTTCTTAACTTTATAAGGGATTAAATTATATCATAATATTAGTTACAATCATCAAGTCATAAAAACTTTCACGGCGTCATAAGTCAAAAACTATTCCCAGTAACGTCCATGAAAGCTGTAAAAGTAGTTTCGATATCATATTCGCGTCCCCAATTCCAAGGAAATTATATGATTGGGAGATCCTTTCGGAAAGACAAATGCTGTATCATTCTGGGCCCTTTCAATTTATTTTACCGAGTATCCAGTGGAACTTTTGAAAATTTCTTTACTGGTAATATTACTAGGATTTGACTGTACTCTACTCAGCTTCACGCTGTATCCCATATATGACAGAGTAGACAGAGAAACCTGAAAAACCTAGTAGAGTAAAACACTCAATTCCATTTTCCACTTTCCACGAATTTTAAGCATCATGTGTAGCGTGGCGCAACTCAATGCCGATCTTTGCCTTGTCACTCAGCTTCACGTTGTATTCCGCACATGACAGGGTAGGTAGAGGGAACTTGGGAACCTAATGTAAAACGCTCCGTTTTACTTCCGTTTCCCATTTTCCGCCGAATTTGAGGCATCACGTGTTGAGTGGCGGAACTCAACGCCGCTAAACACGTGACACTTCTATCTATTAATTGTGCGATTACGTATTATTGTTAATTTTTCAGTAGGTAGTACTAATAGGGAAACTACGATAACGTCCATGTATTAATACACGAGTTAGTAAGTCTACACGTGTGGAGTTTCTAAGAAAGAGAATTTTCCATAACGAAAATAGGCCTCATTTTGACAATTTGAAAATATCTTTAGTATATTTTTTGGGTGTTTGTTAATTATTTTGATTTAAATACTGACATAATATGTGTTTGCTTTACATATATAACTTTAATAAAATTTTCAATTGATTTCAGGTCATAATCTACTACAGCATAAAGGTTAGTTATGTTTGTTATTGTTTCTTTTATTTAAAGGAGATTGCGACTTCAAATGCCAACAAATCAGTAAAATGGTATATTTTTTTTTATTTTCTCGCTCCAGTAACAAGATTAAGCGCGGCGTTATGTTACGCCACTCATTATTTTGATGTGAGATTATTGATCGAATACTTGAGAATAGTTAGCTTCATAATAGTTTCGGCCTACCCTGATATATAGCAAAAAAGAAGAAACTAAAAAACCACATGCTTAACAACCACTTAATAAAATATTTTAATTTAACTTCTTTAGATCATATTTAAATGTAAAACAATATGAAAATAAGAAAAACAAAGAAAATGTTGCATTTAGTAAACATACATATATATTTTTTCTATTAAATAAATATATGTAAATAAAAAGCCCCTCGATTCAATGATTCATTTTTATGAAAAATTACTCTCATCATTTTAAAAAAGAGCTGTTACTCTTCAAGATGTCTTTAAACGTAGCTTAGAATTATAACATGAAGTCAGTTCATCCATAGAAGAGCTACGGAGCTACAGACAGACACTGATAAACAAGTCATACTTGTAACACCCCTTGTTTACATCGTGGGTTAAAAATAGTTGCACGAGTTGGAAGTCTATCCAATTAGAGATAACACGTTTATTACCTTAGCTAGTCAAGTAAGGCGATGTTTATTTTTATCTCAATAAAATATCATATCAGTGACGGTTGTGAAGTCGATTCCGGTTTGAGGAATGAGAAAATTTATTATTTATTATTTTCTCACGGCGTTAAGCTCCACTACTTAGGAGCTATACCTCAAGAGTTCGGATAAAAGTTGGTAACGCATGTATCTCATTGGAGAACTTAATGGGAGTGCCTTATCAATAGGTTACATGGTTCACACTGCTTATATATACCCTACAGCGTGAAGATGGAAAAAAAAATCATATTATTGCAAAACTACAGTAAAAAAAAGAACAATAGAACTTTCATAGTAATTTATTTATATATTCGTTTTACAAAGATGAATTATTTGAACACGTATACCTATGACACTTTTTTTTTCAGCTTTACGCTGTATCCCACACGAGGCCTGATAGGCAGAGAACCCGGGAACCTAGTGTTAAGAAACTACCAGTTCTAATTTTTTTTTTGGAACTCCATGATTATAGTACTATTGGCTTTTTTTTATGGATAAGACAGGGCATACGAGCGTACGGGTCATCTAATGGTAAGTGATCACCGCCGCCCACGGCCCTGTGTAGCACCAGAAGAGCTACAGGAGCGTTGTCCGTCTTTAAGGTGGATGGGCACCGAGGCCCGGCACTACCCACCCAATGCGAAACGCAGTGGCCGAAGCCACTACTTAGCCGGGGGAGGTAACAGCCCGGTCGAGTCTGTCCATGCCTGTGCCATTTCTGACAACCGGACTCTCCCACACGTACTTTAGTCGCCTCTTACGATACCATCAGTACCAGGGTGATCCTATTCTAAGCCGGAATCACACGGCGGCTATATTAAATCACTTAAATCTCTCTAGTTAGTACTTTACATATCCCTAATCTTTTCTACATTATTTACTTTACGCACAATATGATATGTTTCAAACACAATCCTTAGTTATTTCCATTTACGTTCATTGAATCACCAGTAGATATACTAGATATATATAATATTCGCCACAATAGATATGAAATGTTGAAAATTGGCGTTGAGTTCCGCCACACAAGGGTTCACAATATCTTCAGAATTTCACTGAGTAATAATCAAGGTAGGTTAAGGGAACATGGGAACCTAATATTAAGATATTTTGGTATATACTTCCGTTATACATACTTTGGTATATACCTACTATATACTTCCGTTTTCTACTTTCCATCAAATTCTGAAGGCGTTGCGTGGTAATTAGAAGATTTCTTTTAGTGTATTTATACATTTTAATAAAAAAGTTATTTAAAAATCTGAAATACTCCAAATGGATACAATTTCACAGCGTCCATATCTGAATTCACAAATAGATGAATATTAAGAGACTCTCAAAGGTTTTAACGGACGCATTTAAATTGAGCTACCGTCAAACATCAAAGTGAATCACTTGTAATATTTATATTGTCATTTCAATTATTCTTACTGAGGAAATTCTAACTGTGAATAAGTGAAAGGTGCAGGTTCAAACCTGGGGGAATAAATTGATATAATATGTAAGTTATACAAGGTCGGGTTTATCGTGGCGCAGCGGCACAAGCGTGTGACTGTAACCGATAGGTTGTGAATTCGATCCCCACTCGGGGAAATGAAATATTTAATATTTTCAATTTAAATATTTAATGTTTTTTTTCTTTGCTTTGATACAAGGCAAAACGCGGCGTTGAGTCCCGCCACTCATCATGCAATGCCTCAAATTCGGCGGAAAGTGGGGAATGGAAGTGGAACGGAGTGCGTAATGCTAGGTTCTCTTTGCCTACCCTGCCACGAGCGGGATACAGCGTGAAGCTGAATGAGTGAGTTATACAAGATCAAAGCCTATCGTGGTGCCGGTACAAACATATAATTTTAAACGCGACAGCTTGTGGGTGCGATCCCCACTCAAGAAAATTAAATATTTCATATTTTCAATTATAATACTTAATGTTTTCATATACTTGCTCTGGTCACAAGATAAAACACGGCGTTGAGTTACGCGACTCAACACGCAATGCCTCAAGTTTGCCGTAAAGTGGGAAACGAAACGGAGTGTTTTAATACTAGGTTCTTAAGATTCCTTTATTTACCCTTCCATGTGCGGGTTACATCGTGAAGTACAGTAGATAGATAGAGTAATGGCGGAACTTAATGCCGTACATGATCGCATTAACAAAGTAAAGAAACAAATATAAAAAAAAAATATTTCCTCGAGTGGGAATCGAATCCACAACCTGTCGAGTTTACAGTCGCCGACTTATGCTCCTACGCCACGACAGGCCTCAAGAAACGATTATGTTTCAATCATTTACATTTTCTATCTCTAAGAGATAAAACGGCGTTGAGTTACACCATAACACATGCAATGTCACAAAATCAGAAATAATTTTAAAAACAAACTGTCATAAGATTATTTCTGCCTTCACTGGTATTTTTTGAAATAAACTGATGAAAAAAAAAACAATTTAGAAATAACATCGATAAATATATTTTATTCTCATACGAGAATGAAACACTCGATTTGATATCGAATAACCGTTGTAAACTAAGTTAGACCCTTCTTAAACACCTGTATAAAGCGAAATGCCTTCTGGACTTATTTTTGGGTAAAAAATAAACTAATAATAAAATTGTGGTGTAGTCGAGAAAGGTTAGTGGTCCTAGATTCATATATGCATAACATGTACATAATATATATATATATATATATATATATATATATATATATATATATATATATATATATATATATATATATATATATATATATATATATATATATATATATATATATATATATATATATATATATATATATATATATATATATATATATATATATATATATATATATACATATATATATATATATATATATATATATATATATATATATATATATATATATATATATATATATATATATATATATATATATATATATATATATATATATATATATATATATATATATATATATATATATATATATATATATATATATATATATATATATATATATATATATATGTATATATATATATATATATATATATATATATATATATATATATATATATATATATATATATATATATATATATATATATATATATATATATATATATATATATATATATATATATATATATAATTATATATATATAGCTTCACGCTGTATCCCGAACGAGGCAGGGTAGCAGAGGGAACCCGGGAACCTAGTGTTAAGACACTCCGTTCCACTTCCGTTCCCCCGCTTGCCGCCGAATTTGAAGCATTGCGCGTTGAGTGGGGGAACTCAACGCCGCGCTTTGCCTTATTACCAGAGCGAAGAAATGAAATATTAAATATTTCATTTCCTCGACTGGAGATGGAACCCAGAACCTGTCGGTTACAGTCACACTCTTGTGCCGCTGCGCCACGACAGTCCTCCAAATAGACAAATTGTAATGTAATATATAAATGTAAGCATATGCTTTGTCTTATTAGGAAATGAATTTAATTAAATTTATAAATTAGTTATTGAATCCACAACTTCCTACCGGAAGCTGTGAATGACGGGCTCAAATTTTTATTCATTTTTTTTTAAATTTCCAAACACGAAATCGTACATGTTTCCGTAAAACTGAAAAGGTTTTTTCGAATTTTAACAAGTGAAACCCGACTGTTTGAGATGCAAGCTTGATCTAGACGATATCGAATGCGATTTCGTTCATTTGCCTTTTCCCTTTGGCAAATAAACCTGTAACGTTTGGCTTTTTCAATAAATTGGTTTTCACAGATTTTTTTTTTTATATATTTAATACTAACTAGCTCTTAGCTTTGCCTGAAATAAACAGGGTAGGCAGAGGGAACTTGGGAACCTAGTGTTAAGGCACACTGTTCCACTCTTCCACTTCCTTTCCCCACTTTGTGCCGAATTTGAGGCATTGCGTGTTGAGTAGCGGAACTCAACGCCGCGTTTTGCCTTGTACCAGAGCGAAGAAATGAAACATCAAATATTTCAATTGAAAATATTAAATATTTAATCGAACCCAGAACCTGTAGGTTACAGTTACAAGCTTATGCCACTGCGCCACGACAGGCCTCAAGACTATATAAGACTATATCTATATATTATATCGGTCGATCAGAAATGGCCAACAACAATTAATTGAAATATTTCAAAGTGACGTAACTTTTTTATTTACTTACCGATTGAAAATAAAATACTGAATGTTTAGGGAAGTTTGCCAAAATTTAATAGAGAAAAGTGAATTTATAAGTTGTTAGCCATTTCTGATATTAGTGTATACAAACGTTCAGAAATATGTTCAGATAAAAATAGTTAAATTAGCTATTTCAAGGTAATTAACGTACTATTTCAAGGTAATTAACCCTGTACGATTTTTTTATTTTATGTACAGACAGTCATCACTTACATGAGTGATTCATTGAAATTATAGAATGTTTACACTTTACTTTTCTAGTTATACTTCGTTTGAATTCTTAACTTCAAACTGTATGTACACACATTGCCGGGTAGACAAACGAAACACGGGAACCTAGATTTAATATATTTCGATCCGCTTCTCAATTTCTGCCGAATTTCCTCGAGTGGGGATCGAACCCACTATCTATTCACATCTATTTATTTATATACCATACTCATTATATAAACGCTTATGAAAAATGTGGAATTTCTGACTATAAGCGTGTTGGATATGGATTCGATTCCCATCCGAGAAATGAGTCAAATACATTTCCATTTTCTGATATTCACATAAAAAGCGGCGTTGAGTTCCGTCATTAAATAACAAATGTCAAATGATTGGAAATGATAAACGAAGTGTTCCTTCCCCTTTTTCTGTTTGCTATAAGGGATAAAGCAATAATAAAACAAAATAAAATATAATTATATGATTATTATTTTAAAACAAAAAATATATATTTTACTTAAGCACTAACTACTTCTTACTTAAGAAAGTCCTAAACTCGAAATACTTCTATGGAATCATTATATTTAAGTAATCAGTATTTCGATTGAAGATTATTACTAATATTCATATCCATGGACATTGGTTCTTTGGTATTGGTTAAACGAGCGACTTACGACGACGTAAACTGGCGTAAAATGTAATGTTTACACCTTATGGTTTACGATGATTTATAAACAGTTGTGAGTTCGCACCCGAAGGAAACTCCCGCTTCGCCGTATCTAAGGAAAATTAGGTGAAAATTGGTACGATATACTATTAATGACTTAATACTTAGTTCCCATGTTCCCTCTGCCTAACCTACTATGCAGGATACGACTTGAAGCTAAACAAAAAAAACCCAAGTAGAATTCCTTTACTGTTAACTCATAATTCATTTGGTGTAAGAGAATAATAATTTATGTATAAATTTTATAATATTTTCATTCCACACTAAATTTTATATACATGATAAATACCGCATCAGAAATTCTATATGCTTATGTCAATAAATTTTAAAGTACTATAAAATTTTATTCCAAACGTACTTCCTCGAAGAACAATCTCATAGACAAATAGCTTGCTCGTCTTTCCTATAAGCCAGTAACGACTGATGTACAAACATAGATAATATATATCTTATCTTTCCTTATTTAACATTATAAACGCGAACGTTTGTAAGTATGGATATTTAGTATAGTTTCACTTTAACGCAAATAATACTGAACGAATTTTGATGAAACTTTACAGTAATGTATTTTAGCATGAAATTGACACATATGCAATGCACGCTACAATTCATAGTAACATTTATAGTTGAAATTTTGTCGACCTTAGTATTTTAAATTGGTGTAACTTTATATTTTTTTAACCGATTAATAAAACGTATTATATATATATATATATATATATATATATATATATATATATATATATATATATATATATATATATATATATATATATATATATATATATATATATATATATATATATATATATATATATATATATATATATATATATATACATATACATATACATATAACTAAGCCGAACTCTAGATCCATACAAAATCGTGTTATGCAAATCACTAGCCCTCGTTTTTGTGGAAGATTAAAATTGTAAATTAGTTTTGGTGGACTTTCTTCGGCATTTTACTTAAAAGCGTTTTTCATGATATTCTTTTAGCTTCACGCTGTATCTCATCCATCCCTTGACAGTAGACGGATTCAACTTAGAAATCTGGCGTCAAGATACTCTTTTTGGTTCCCTACTTCCCGCTGGATTGGAGGCATTTGAGGCATTGCATTTAAAAGCTGTTGGTACAATTTCCACTGTAGAGTATTATTGATTTAAATTTTTAAACTCCAATAAGTAAGTCAGTCTGAGGCCTATCGTGGCGCAGCGGCACAAGCGTGAGACTGTAACCGATAGGTGGTGGGTTTGATCCCCACTCGAAATGAAATATTTATTATTTTCAATTTTCTTATCTCCTCGCTCTGGATAATAATAAGGAAAAGCTTCGCCTAACAATAGGTTCCCAAGTTCCTTCTGCCTACCGTGCCAGATACAGCGTGAAGCTAGCTGTAAATTTATCGTTGATATTAGCAGTCCACGATTTAAATATTCATTAGATTGCTTTAACAATCTTCTTAAAAGGAATATCGAAGCAATTTCGTATAGGTATTATACACCATTGTGAAAAAAAACACATAAAAAGTTAGTGAAAGAGATAAAAAAAGATTGTTTTCGACTGTCTAGACAGCGGACACTCAAGCGGGAATAAGAATTGTCAGGTCTGTAAGATTGTACTAATGTTATAAACATGGTGGTGAACAGTTTGTTGCGTGTTGAGAGGTGGAACTCAACGTCACACTTTTGCTTTGATGCCAGAGCAATCAAATGAAACCATTAAATGTTTAACTAAAAAAAAAAAACAAATATTTCTTCCAAGGAAACTTTTATGAGAACTATTCTTTTGAGAAAGTATGGCTCGTCGGTCAGAGCGCTTGTACGGTTTACAAGAGATGCGGGTTCAAATCCTGCTTCTTCTGCTTTTAAATTTTTATTCGTTTTCTAAATGAGAAAGATTTTCCTGTTTCACAAAAATGTAACATAGAGCGTGTTTGTATAATAAATTTGGTAAATAAATTTTCAGAAACGTTTCAAACAAAATTCTATCGTTTAGGTTCTTTCTGAAAATTGAATTGAAAATTGCATATTTGCAATTCCCAAAAATATATTTTCTAATTGAATTGAAAAAAGGTTTATTTTAGCGTGTAGTTGTAGTTGTACAGATTACAACCATGCACTTATTTATAAACGCGATAAGTCGTGGGTTCGATTGCCCTAAAGGCATATCCTTCAAATATTTAATATTTTCATTTCCTCGCACGAGACAAAGAGCGGCGTTCGTTTCCGCCACTCAGTCTGCAAGTCCATCAGAATTCAGTGGAAAGTGGGTAACAGAATTTTTCTAATCGGAACAAAGTATTTTAGGTTCACTCTGTCTATTCAGCAGGATACAGCGTGAAGATAAAAAATATCCTTTAAATTTCACACTTCACAAAAAAAAATCAAAAACTTAGCTTCACGTATGTGACTTGTATCCCGGACGAGGCAGGGTAGGCAGAGGAAACCCGGGAACCTAGTGTTAAGACACTCCGTTCCACTTCCGTTCCCCATTTTTCACCGAAGTGGAGGCATTGCGTGTTGAGTGGCGGAACTCAACACCGCGCTTTGCCTTTTTACCAGAGCGAAGAAATGAAACATTAAATATTTAGGTAGAAATATTAAATATTTCATTTCCTCGACTGGGGATCGAACCCAGAAACCTGTCGGTTACAGTCACACGCTTGTGCCACTGCGCCACGACAGGCCTCAATACAAACACCTTTAATTTAATTTAAACAAACATACTAAAACCGAACACAAGATAATAGAAACATTATAAAATTTAATAATGACTGACTGAAATACGACACCGGCAGTGTACATATATTGTTCTGTGATCCTTGTTAAGGACAAATAGAAGCTTACTTGGTTCTTCGAAGACGAAGACGTTTTACTTATCATGTATTTCTTATTTTATTTTGTCATACTGTATCGTTATTGAATAAGGAAAGCGATATCATGGGTACTTGAAAGTATTTCTTTATAATCAGGAAAGAAAAATACTTAGAAATTTAGGCCTCTCGTGGCGTATGGTGCAAACGTGTGACTGTAAACATGGCAGGTTATGGGTTTGTTTCCAATTTGAGGAAACTATTAATACTTTCAATTTAAATATTAAATATCTTCATTTATTCGGTCAAGGAACAAGGCAAAACACGGCGTTGAGTACCGCCCTTTAACATGCAATGCCTCAAATTCCGCGGAAATTGGGTAACGGAACGGTGTGTCTTACTTAACACTAGGTTCCTCAAATCCCTTTGCTCACCCTGTAGCGTATGGCCTGCGATGCGTGGAGTATGAGTTTTTTTTATAGACAAGACTCTGCAAACGAGCTTACTGGTCACCTGATAGTAAGTGATCACCGTCGCCCATGGCCCCGTATAACTCCAAAGGAGCTACAGGATCGTTGCCTTTAAGGTGGATGGGCTTTGGGGCCCTGCATTACCCAATACGAAACGCAGTGGCCGAAGTCATTACTTAACCCCGGTTTTAAATTCCGGTAGTGGTAACAATCAGGTCGAATCTGCCCGTGCGTGTTGCCATTGCTGACAACTATTTCAGTCGCCTCTTACGACACCTACAGTACCAGGGTGATCCTATTCTATGCCAGAATCACACGGCTAAAACGAGTGAATTAAAAAAAATAAAAACAAAAATTGATTTCGTTGTTTAAGAGATCATGTGGAATAATTTTCCATGACCTTCAACCTTCCATCAACCTTTTTAAAATCGGTTAAATAACGCACATCAAGAACGGTGTGATTTTATAGGTTTTAGTTTACTACTGTCTACGGAGCCCTTTACAGGCCAGTCCGACTCGCACTTGGCACGTTTCTTTTCTTAGTTTCGCGCTTTTCGTTCGTATTACGTATTCTCCTTAGAGAAGGGTAGATAAATTTCATACATTTATCAATTTCCGCTATTACTTAACGAAACATAATCCTCTACTTTTGTGTGGTTGGAATGGAAGCCATAATCATTTCGCTTCCAGTTGACGGCTTCATGGTGATTGATAAAGACTGGACTGAATACGGTTGTTAATAATTTTTGTATATGTAATATAATTCAAAATTTACTATTTTCTACTTGGGTAGACAAAGCTTTTTGGTGGTGTTAAAAATACTTTTCACTCATTCTCTCTCATTTTCACGCTGTATCCCTCTCATGGCAGGGTAGACAGAGGGAACTTAGGAACCTATTAAGACACTCCGCTCCCCACTTCCCACTGGATTTAAACTATTACTTGTTGAGTGGCGGAACTCAACGCCGCGCTTTTTGTTACTAAAGCTAAGAAATTAAAATATTAAATATGTCATTTGGACATATTAAATACATCACTTCCTCGAGTGGGGGTCGAACCCACAACCTATCGTCTACAGACACAGTTGCACCTCTGCGCTACGACAGGGTTCAAGTAAACTTTTTACACTTTGAAAAACTATTGTTCAATTTTTTATATTATGACACTTACGCATTTCTTATACACGCTCTTAATATTATATTGCTATATAGAAAAAATATTAAGGAATTTTCTTTGTAGATGTATTTTTCTTATTTATCAG
The DNA here is from genome assembly GCA_019049475.1 of Eueides isabella. NCBI lineage: Eukaryota > Metazoa > Arthropoda > Insecta > Lepidoptera > Nymphalidae > Eueides > Eueides isabella. Next base: position 12,378,690 of record CM032398.1, on the reverse strand, counting down.
GCTCTAATACGGGAACCGGTTGTGAGTCTGATATCCACTATGGAAAATGAATCAAACACAAACTAAGCCGCTGCTTTGACATGTACCATCAACTCAACACACAATGTAACGAAAATTATCCGGAAATTAGTAAACAGTATCTCAACAGATTTCCTCTGCCTTCCCCTTTAAAGCCAAGATACAGATATTTCATTCCAATAAATTTTCCTATAAAGTGAGTAAAAATGTTTAACTTCACACGGTATATAGCGATGTAAAAAATTGCATATATACCTTAACGAACTAAATATACCTCTTTCCCAATTTAATTTAATCTTTGGTAATCATAGCTGTGGATTAAAATTAATTGAATTGAAAACAATCCATATTAATTTTTCGCTTTCGTTAGGTTAAAAATAATAAAGGGAAATATCATTATCTTTTTATTCTCATATTTTATGGGGCGGTCCATAACATAAAAAAAAATTTGGGAAGTGTAAATTGAGGCCTGTCATGGCACAGGTGCTGTAGTGTGTAAACAACAGGTAGTGGATTTGATCCCCACTCGAAAAAGTGAAATATTTTAATACTTTCATATAAAATGTTTTATATTTTCACCTTTCGCTCTGGTAACACGAAATACCGTAAATTCAACGGAAAGTGAGGAGTGGAACGGAGTGTCTTAACACTACGTTCTCGAGTTTCCTCTGTCTACCCTGCCATGTACGAGATGCTGGGTTAAGCTATTAAAGAAAGTATATAGACAGACAATCTATAAACGAAACACTATGCAGCTTAGAATATTATAGAATGAGGGAAAAAAGTACGTTACTACTCTCGTTATTACTCTCATTATAGAATCTATACTATATAATCTATAAAAATTACGTCTCTCATGTAGACCTGTATGGAGACGCCTGTTGTGGCGCAGCGGCACAAGGTTTGATTCTCACTCCCGGAAATTAATATTTTCAAATTATTTACTTTTATTTTTTTCGCTCTGGTAACAAGGCAAAAAAGCGCGGCATTGAGCTCCGCCACTCAACACGTGATACTACCACAAATTCCTCAAATTCAGTGGAAACTGGGGAACGTAAGAGGACACACTAGGTTCCCAAGTTCCCTCTGCCTACCCTGCCATGTGCGGTATACAGCGTGAAACTTAGATTATATGTAAACCAAGTAGCCGGAGTCTACTAGTGTTATATAATAAAACATCTTTTAGGTAATCGTTCCATTACCTACTCTTGTAAGGACACTTTAGGAGTTCTTTCGTATTTAAGCGTTAAACTTTTCGTTTTATGAATGAACATTCGCTTTACTTGAAGATTCGTTTTAAGCAGTTTAATAGTCTTTAAAGTTTTTATTATTTTTATGTGATGAATGGGCTGTTCCATATATACATATATTTTTTACTCTGTATCTTTCTTATAGCACGATAAATATTGGGAACCTGGAAACGTAATGTTACATCACTCTCCCATTAAATTTCTTTCTTGTCCGTTTCGCTATTTTTTCCGAATTCTAGAGAATTTAATATTAAACTACCGCGAGTGAGAATCGAACTCAGAATCTGTCTTGTTTATAGTCACCACTTGTGCCTTATCTTATTCATATCGTACATAATAATATTTTCTTTTTCAAAAACTACCTTTCTTTTTCAAGTAAAAAAGTAAAATGTGTCTTACCAAAATAACGGAAAATCTTTGAGCACAATTTATTTGTAATACGTATTATTTATTTTGTATTTTGCAACAATACTCTATATAATTTATCTTTTATCACAGTATTTTGATTGACATTGTACATGTAGGCCTATCTAAGATATTATTTTGTTATTATTTCGTTTTAATAAAGCTTTCACAAAAAGCTTGTGATTCATGTGAAATGTATTGGACTTAATTATATTACCATTTTAACGTCTAACGTCTAACGTCTTTTTTTCATCTTCTCATTCACATTTAGCAGGGTAACCTAATGTTAAGACACTCCTGTAGGAATTTTCGATTAAATTTTCAAGACATAACGTGTTGAGTGGCGGAACTCAATACCAACGAGGCGTTGAGTTTCGTCACTCAACAAATTATATCTTAAAATACCAATACAAGAACATGTTAATAACTAAATCCCCCGATTGAGAATCGAACTCACGACCTAATTAATATACATTTATTATTAAAAAAAAAAGTTTAATATAAAAATATTAAACTTTTTTTTTAATAATTAATGATACTCGCATATAAGTATCTAATAACTGTACAGAGCTTACATTATTGTCAACATTACCCACTTAAGATTCAAGTCGTTTAGTCGAAGATCCGTTCCCCGGTCAGTCAAGAAATTCAGAAATATTATACATACAAGCCTACCAAGAACCACACTCCATTAGGGACTGATTTATTGCTCTCAACTAAAAGGGTCTCACAAGGAGCGATCCTTGGTCCCCTATTATATGTATCATACATTAGCTGTATGGAAATCTTGCCTCAAAATATTATTTGCTTTGATCGTGTAAGTACATTATATCGTTTTTACGTATCGATTTTACATTAAGGTTCCTGGTGCTGAGATTGCGGGGTAACTGCGGTATTTAAATAGCGATGATGAATTATTTTTGTTATTGTAACAGTGGATTGTGTGTTAGAGATAAAATTGATATGCTTTTTTGGTATGTTTAAAAATAACAAAGAGATTTATTCAAAGGATATTTATAGTCGATACATATCGTTTATGATGAAGGATTCCGTATAATTTAGTAGGTTTATACAATCTAGTGTTAGACCACTCCGTTTTGTCTATATCGGTTACAGTCCGATGCTGGGGATATGTATTATAAATATGAACATATAAAGAAAAATGTGGCCTGTCGGCGCACAAGTGCGTGACTACAAACAGGTTGTGGGTTCGATAAAAGGAAGAAAGTAAAATGTTTAATATTTTATATTTAAATATTTAATGTTTTCATTTCTTCACTCTGCTAAACAAGCAATATTTCAAATTTGGCAGAAAGTGGAGAACGGAACGGAGTGTGTTAACATTAGGTTCTCAAGTTCTCTCAGCCTATCCTGTCTGTGCGGGATAACTGCGTGAAGTTGTGGAAGTTATATATAGTATATTTTAAAATGTTTTGAAGAACTATTCTTTGAGTAGCACTCATATAAAACCAATACTTAACCTTTCGATACTTTCTAATGATACGAAGATAACTGGATACTAACATACAGGAATACATATTATAAGTGTATGTATTTTTCCAGCTTCACGCTTTATCCTGTACATGGCAAAAAAGACCGAGGAACCCTACGAACATAGTGCTACACGACGTTTCCACAACGACAGTTACGTTTCCCACTTTTTCCTAAATGTCTGTAGAGTGGCGTAACTCAACGCCGCATGCCTTGTTATAAGAGCTAATACATGAAAATATTACTTCACTCACTTTGTCGATTGGCAAATAAACCCACAACCTATCCTATAGTATACAGCTACACACATGTGTCCATACGCGACGTACACATTTCTGTATATATGTATGTACATATGATATAATAATTCTCAATATTTATAACTTTCCAAGGCATTCATTTTAGACCAATAACGTCATTCAATAGTGGTATTGAATTTGAATAGAATAAACATAGAAACAGCGATCGTTGCGTGTTTATGTGCCGCTTTACCGTATAACGTAAGACAGTCTAAATAATGGGAATATTCGAAACCAAAAGTGCTTTTGTGCCTTTGTTTTATTCAAACTGTATGAAATATTATTTTATGTGCAGTTGAATAGCATTTGTTACGATTGTAAATATTATTTTACCTTTTTTTGCTTCACGCTGTGTTTTGACCATTGTAGAAATGGCAGAGCTCCGTTCTTAGCATAGCGTTAAGACAGTCAGTTCCCATTAAAACACTTCTGTTCCCTACTTTACTCCAAGTTATGGTGGCTTTGCGTGTTAAGCCACTTTTAGTCGTTACCAGAATAAGTACTGTGACGTAGATGAACGTAGAAAATTACTTGGTAAAAACATGTTTACCAGTATTGAAGAGTTTGTTTGTTTTAACGCCCCTATATCTGAAATCTCTATATGCAACATTAAGTTAGTCGTCAGCATTACCGGTGCATAAAACGTTTTATGTTCGCAATTATTAGTTAATTTACTTAGCTTGTACAATGCACATGGCCGGGTAAGTACAGGGAACTTGGGAACCTACTCTTAAGACATTCCGTTCCACTTCCATTCACCATTTTTCACCAAATTTGAGGCATTGCTTGTTTCGTGGCGGAACTCAACGCCACGCTTTGCCTTGTTGTCAGAGTAAAGAAATTAAAACATGAAATGTTTATTTTGAAAAAGATCTGGTACAAGGCAAAATGTGGCGTTGAGTTCCGCCACTTAAGACGTAAAACTTCAAATTCGTCGAAAAGTGGGGAACAGAAGTGAAACGGAGTGTCTTAACACTAGGTTTCTAAGTCTCGCCTCCCGGGATACAGCGTGAAGCAGAGAATATAACTTTTCAATCATTTTCTATGAACATACGAGTAGTACATAATAAAACTATTATATGCTAAAAAGGGTTACCAAAAGAAATGTCTATTGATTCTGAGAAATGTATAAAGATCCTCTATTACGGTTTTACTTTAGATATTCTATATACAATATTTTTCTAATGCCTTTCAACTGACAGTTATCGAAATTGAAGATAAGCTAAAATATATTTCATGTAAAGATAACCGAAGTTTTTATAATAACAAATATTATTTATAAGAACTATGAAAAATCGATCTGAGGTCTGTTGTGGCGCAGGGACACAAGCGTGTGACTGTAAACGCAGGTGCAGGTTGTCGGTGCGCTTCCCGACATATATAAGATAATATTTTCATTTCCTCGCTACTAGCGAGTAATGAGGCAAAGCGCGGCGTTGAGTTCCACCATTCAACATTCAATGCAAACTAAGGGGGATAGTGAAGAAAGAAAATATCTGTATGAAATCAGACTGTCATACTATTAGGTTCCCAGGTTCCTTCTGCCTTTCCTGCTATGTGTAGGATACTGCGAAAAGCTAACGATAGAAAAAAAATCATACATGATTCTCTTTGCTTACTCTGGTAATAATACCTTAAAGATAATATATCTTGCAATGTATGGTGACAGTAAATGTTTTTATAAGAGCAGTTCAACCAATTTTGGAATATTTGGAACGTTTCGTGTGATTTATGATAAATGTTTTAAAGAACTACGAAGGAAGTACGATCTTTTACTGGACATTGTATGCAGATTTCTTTAGACAGTTTTTATTTAAAAAACTTTAGTTTAAAATTTTTGCTGCTAGTATAATATTTTTTCAGCTTTACGTCGTATCCCGCTTTTGGTGGTGTAGGATAAAGGAACCTAGGAACCTAGTGGATGAGACACCGTTCCCATTATTTTTTCCCCACTTTTCTCTGGATTGAGGCATTTGTGTTGAGTAGTCGTGGCGCAGCTGCACAAGCGTGTGACTCTAACCGACAGGTTGTGGGTTCTATTCCCACTAGAAGAAATGGAATATTTAATATTTTCAATTAAAATATTTAATATTTTCATTTCTTCGTTCTGGTACAAGGGTAAACGCGGCGTTGAATTCTGCTGAAATTCGGAGGAAAGTGGGGAACAGAAGTGGAACGGAGTGTCTAAGCACTAGGTTCCCATGTTCCCTCTGCCTACCCTGCCATGTGCGTGATACAGCGTGAAGGTGAGTGAGGATGTTGAGTGGTGGAATTCAACGCCACCCTTTACGTTGTTAGTGTAGTAAAGAAAATATTAAATATTCTCCCATGAGTATGGAAACCACCACCTTTCGCGTTAACATTCACACACTTACATCCACGCGACAGATATTTATATATTTGTTTTATATAATGTTGATTATAGCCTATACATAATATTTATGCAATATTTTTAATTGTACCATAGTAATGAGTTCGTTATGGTACAGTAGCTAAGAGTCCGACCCTGACACGTATTTCTTAGTTTGATTTTCATTCCAGGAATAATTGTTTATTACATTTCAAATTCAAACTATTACAAAGTTGATTTAGATATAAAAATATATTTATATGCCTCAAGTTCGGCGGAAAGTGGGGTACGGAAGTGGAAAAGAGTGTCTTAACACTAGGTTCCCGGGTTCCCTATGCCTACCCTGCCTCGTGCAGGATACAGCGTGAAGCTAAAAAAATATATTTTTATTATATATTTTCAAAAATACATTTTTGGTTAAAGTCCAATACATTTTATATTGTAAAACATCCAAATAAAAATGGAGGAACGTAACGTAACGTCTTAACACTAGGTTCCCAAGTTCCTTCTGCCTATCCTGTGCCTAGGCTGAGCGGGATACAGCGTGAGCCTACAATTGAATATAATAATTCAAATTATTAATTTTGACCATTGCAAATATTACAAGAGTAAAATTTGATATTGCTATACTTTAGCGACCCACATGCGGCTTCGCCCGCTTAAGCATGTTGTACGTTAGGCAAATTATACATACATATAAATTGTAACTTATTTGTTTTACTTATGTATAAACTATACTAAAGTTTAAATCCGTTCCGTAACCGTTGGCTGAAAGTGGAAAAAACATCCATTACAAACTTTTATTTATTAAGATTAGCTTTTATATTAAAGGGCAACTACACGCCCACGTAAATAGCAACTAATCAGAGTGACATACTCAAACATGACATATGTATTGAGGCCGCCGTGGCGCAGGGCCACAATCTTGCGAAAGTGAATGTGACGGTTGGAGGTTCGATTCCCACTTGGGGTACTTAAATATTTAATATTTTCATTTCTTTGCTCTGGTACCGAGGCAAAGTGCGGCTTTCAGTTCCACCACTCAAAACACAGTAATTCGAGAAATCGGCAGTAACGGGTCTTAAAAGAACTGGGAAACGGGTCGTAAAAGAACTGGGAAACGGGTCGTAAAAGAACTGAGAAACGGGTCTTAAAAGAAATGGGAAACGGGTCTTAAAAGAACTGGGTCTTAAAAGAAAAAGAAAATTTCATCACTAGGTTCCCAGGTTCCCTCTGCCTACTTTGTTATGTGCGGGATAGTATTTAACCACGATCGCATCAGATTTTATCTAATTTAATTATTCAACTTCATCAAAAGGCATCTTAGATGGCACTAACTTGTAATTACACCTTTTGATTGTTGAAAGACAATGAGCGTCTTCATTAGACGAGCAGAATGGAGGGCATTACGCGTTTCACTGCATTGCAGTTATATTTAGGTTATAAATATATTAACAGTATAAGCTATAAGTCATTGTTATATTTCAATAAGTTGTTGGTATATTTTTCGCATAAAGGAAAAGCGTGAAGAGTGAAAAAATAATTATTAGAATAGGTAAATTTAGATCTTGACACAAGGTCAGACTAGTGTCAATACTTAAACATTCAGTTTTTATTATATATTTGCTTTCAGATTCACATAGCAAGTAAAAGGAACTTGGGAACCTAGTGTGAAGACACTCCGCTCTATCCACCGGCATTGTATATTGAGTAGAGGCACTCAAAGCTTTGTTTTTTTACATTTTTACCGTAGAAAAAAAATGAGAACATTAAAAATGTAATTTGAAAATATTAAATATTTCATCTCCTCGAGCGGGGATCGAACAAGTAATCAGAAGCTTGTGCCACTGCGCTACGACAGGCCTCCGCCTTATTACGTGTTGAGTGGCTAATCTCAATCGATTTTTTTTTGGAAATGCCCTAAGTTTTGATAACACAGTGAATTTCATACAAAATGCAGGAAAAACGATGATAAATGCTCTTTGAATACGTTGATTCAGATGTATTTTTTTTTGTGGTCCAAGTGACCGTAGGATTAAATATTACTCAGCTTCACGCTGTATCCCGCACATGGCAGGGTAAACAGATGGAACTTGGGAACCTAGTGTTAAGACACTCCGTTCTACTTTCGTTCCCCACTTTCCGCTGAATTTTGAGGCATAGCGTGTTGAGTGGTGGAATTCAACGCCGTGTTTTGCCTTGTATCAGAGCGAGAAAATGAAAACATCGAATATTTAAATTGAAAATATTAAATGTTTCATTTCCTCGAGTGGGGATCGATCCCACAACCCATTGGTTACAGTCACACGTTTTGTGCCGCTGCGCAACGACAGGTCTTTTATAATATTTAATATTATTATAAGCTTGATACTTTCAAGTCTAGAAATAAATGGTTTTGACAGGCGAAAGAACACTAGAAAGTGATCTTGTATGGGTTTCAGATGTCCTTCAGTTTCGGTTCGGCTTAAAATACATTCACCGTTCGTAATGAGATTTTATTTATATATTCTTCTAGCTTGAGCTTTGACATCTGACTATAACATCTGACAGTTTGGAGTTGCACGGAACTCAACGCCGCGCTTTACCTCTAGTTACCAGAGCAAAGAAATGAAAACTGAATGAGTAAATATGTAATTTAAATATATATATATATATATATATATATATATATATATATATATATATATATATATATATATATATATATATATATATATATATATATATATATATATATATATATATATATATATATATATATATATATATATATATATATATATATATACATACATTTATTTATAAAAGACACAAAAGTTCTTATAATTTCATTTCAATACATCCCAAGGGCGCCACCACTCATTTTATTGACAAAGAAATTATACAAACGTTGGTAATAACAACAATACTTCGATTCACATTATTTATTGTTGTAAGTTAGCAAATTCGCGTTCCACTTTCTCGTAAGACGCCAGCAGGAAGCACTGTCTGAAATATTAAACGCAACTTCGACAATGGGGATGTACGATAAATATTTTATAAGGAAAAATGTATTTAAATTGGTACTCGTGGACGGGAATAGAATGTTATTTTTTAATCTTTACATATCTTCCGCGTGACGCGACGTATTCAGCATCGGGGCACTCATTTATTTTCCATTTTCCAACGCATTTACTAACCTACTTCAAAAATGGAGGTTATCAGGTTTGACTTGTTATGTTACTCAGCTTGTAAGAATTAGAAAGTATTTGATTATGATTTCCATTTACACTTTTATGCAGGTATTCAGATTTCTCGAAATTTACAGAAATATGTTATTACATATTGTATGATTACTATGAAATTTCTTTGACTTCAAGAAAATAGTCAATGTTTTATCAAAATTAGCTTAGTAGTTCTTGAAATAATTGTTCGTGCCTCTTTTTGGACAGTTTAAGAATATCACAATAGAAAATAGGCTACTCTCCACTTTTTATAGAATTAATTAATTTCACGTTCAGTTACACGCTGCCTCCTGAACATCGCAGGGTAGGCAGTGGGTAATAGGGAACCTAGTGTTAAGACACTCCTTTCCACATTTGAGGCATTGTGTGTTAAATATTGGAATTCCACCCCGTACTTTACCTTGTTACCAGATCAAAGGAATGAAAATATTAAGTATTTTATATCGAAGAAAAGAATATTAATCACTACAATCTGTTCCGTTGAAATTCATACTCTTATAGCCCTGCACCACTACTTTTACTTTTGGGTTCCGGAGCGGAACTTAATGTCTTAGCACTAGGTTCCCAGATTCTTTCTAACTACTTTATAATGTGCAGAATACTGTGTAAAACTGAAATATTATTTATAATGGATAGGTCGATATGTTAAGTTAATTTGCAAAAAAATCATAATATTTGAATACCACATTAATATTATAAGCATATTTCTTTAAAATGAAAAGTCTGTTTATACATGATAATTCAAATTAAAAACAAATGTTTTTTCAAAAAAGTCATAAACGACGAAAAAAAAGACCAACTTTGCACAATTTTGTAAAAGAATCAATGTTTGATGTCCGTTGTCATGAAAAATGTTGTTCTTTTTACAGACCGTGAGTTATTGATATATTTTTTTACAACTTCGCTTTGTATCTAGCACACATCAGGTGAGCAAAGGGTACCTAGGAAGTTAAATTCAAATATTTATTTTAAAATAAGAAATTTCAAGCTTTATTTTTGAATGTCTTACTTTTTAAAGTTACTGCCTCAGACATGAGAAGAACCGGGACATATCTAGGGACTAGCCTTTATTTCCAAGGCGTGTTATCATATATATATATAAAATCGTTAATTAATATATGTATGTATATATATATATATATATATATATATATATATATATATATATATATATATATATATATATATATATATATATATATATATATATATATATATATATATATATATATATATATATATATATATATATATATATATATATATGATATGATATGATATGATATACATAAAACAGGTACCAAACAGACGATTAATAAACGGTATCAAGAGCTGTAACGTACAACTTGCAGGAACAGGAACTTGTCAAACACAATCACCTTCTAATTGGATCCTCTAAACTAGTTCCATTGGACGAGATGCACATATTGATTGAGGTATAGAAACTTAGATATCAATTTGAATAATCTATTATAAATACTGTCTTTGCGGTTCAGTGGAAGAGAATGAGGTTTTGCTTTCAGATTCCCAGTTGATGCATTGTGTTATAGTTATTTTGTTGTAATTTCAGCTATATTTACTACTAGTGAGCAAATCTTAGCTTCGCCTGCCTATTTTTGTTATATAATACAAAATTACATGCCTATGTGTTATTCTAATGTAAGAACTACATATGTAGTTTTATTATTATATAATAATATAGAGTTTCATTAAAATCTGTTCAGCGTAAAATTGGTACAAACGTTAGAAGAAACATAATGTAGTAGAATTATCGTTTGGCAAGAAAAAAAGTAATTCTATTTATTGTATATTTTTAAAATGTAAATTCACACTAAGAAGAGAAAAATACTTATTTACAGCACGTATAAAAAAATTACGTAGCAGGATTTATGTTTGGGAAGAGGAAATTTGTAAAAATCTCCCCACAGATATTCTAATAACATATATAAGTTTAAACAAGCTTATTATCTCAACGTAGCTTGATGAGAACGTATAGCTTAGTGGTCAGAGTGCTTGAACGGTTTTCAAGAGGCGCGGATTCCATTCGTGTACTGTTAAATTTTTATACGTTATCTAAAGGAATACTTTTCTTTCCTAAGTGTGGATTGCCACTTTATAAATAGTACAAACCTTCACAAACTGTCAATTTCATAATAATACCAGGATATTATATACCGCAGTATATTATAGTGGTATAAATCTTCAATTCTTATTTTTCGTAAAATTTTCAGAATATTGTGTTTTAAGCGGAACTCAACGCCGTTTTTAATTGTAAAGTATAAATCTTCAATTCTTATTTTTCGTAAAATTTTCAGAATATTGTGTTTTAAGCGGAACTCAACGCCGTTTTTAATTGTAAAGTATAAATCTTTAATTCTTATTTTTCGTAAAATTTTCAGAATATTGTGTTTTAAGCGGAACTCAACGCCGTTTTTAATTATAAAGCCTAAATATGCAATTATTTCTCTCATACACAGTATTACTTCTTGTTTAGATTTCCAACTAGTTTATCAATATATTGCTTTGTTTCCTTGTATTAATTAAATAATATGATTAAAATGGTTAATTTACCGTTTCTATTCATATTTAAATAAATATTTTTTAAATCGTGTTGAAGATAATTATAATAAAGCGGCCTGTCATGGCGCAAGTGCACATGCTTGCGACTACACACGATATTACACATATCGGGTACAATCTCCACTGGAGGAAACGAAATCTTTATTTAATCTGCAAAAGATCACTATCTATACATGAAAGATATATTAAAAACATTATAGATGACGTATTTTTTATGTATCAGAGTCCAAAACAGTGATTTTTAAAATGTTTACCAATGACTTTGTACGAGCTAATCTCAGAAACGGCTAACTAGATATATGCAGTATTAACTATTATATTTTGGCAATTTTCTCTCAACATTTAGTATTTGTTTTATTTAAGTCGGTCTTAAAAATAATAAATGGTTACATCAATTTAAAATATTAAGTTCTACAAAATTGCTACAAATATTTTATTCATATAACTGAAATTTTTGTTCTCAGTATATAGATACTTACTTTGCTTTACGCTCTATACTACATATGTAGAGCAGAGGCAAAGGCAGAGTAGGAAGAGGAAACTTGAGAATCTAGTGTTAGGACACTCCGTTTCAGTGCCGTTCCCCACTTTCCACCAAATTTAAGGCATTGCGAGTTGAGTGGCGGAATTCAACGCCGCCCTTTGTCTTGTTTCCAGAGTGACGAAATGAGAATGTTAAATATTGTTCAATATTAAATTTTTCATTTCCTCGAGTAGGAATCAAACCCACAACCTATCGTTTACAGTTACACGCTTGTGCCGCTGCGCCACGACAGGCCAATGTATAATTATTGTCTTACAAGTAATAATGTTATTAGAACAATAATATGTTGAAATTAGTTTATAAAATAATGTAATTCAAGCAGCGCAGCGATGGGTTACGCCAACACGCACAGCCTCAAATACTGCGGAAAGTAAGAACCGAAACGTAGTGTCAAAACACTCATTTCCCAAGTTGTCACTATCTACCCTGGCATGCGAATGCTACAGCGTGAAGCCTTATAAAATTGCAGCAGTAAGATATACTTGTATACTAGAACTAAGTTTTTAAATTTTTAATAATTAAATCATTTTCAAGTCTTCAAATCCATAATAAAGTGGTCGGCCAAGTATGAAATTAAGTATCTAATTAGTTTGGTCTTCTTTTGATTCTTTATGCAGATTCAATAAAACTTCAATTGTATATAACAACAGTTAAAGCTTTTCTTGGCTCATGTGCACAAGCGTTAAGCTTTAGGTTGTGGGTTCGATTCCCATTCGAAGAAATAAAATATTTAATGTTCACATCCTAGCACTGGTAACAAGGTAAAATTAAAACTTAGCGCACAAAGCAAACATAGAACTTTTGCCATTACACGTAGTTGAGTTGCACCACCTATCAAATAATGTCTTAAAATTAGAGTAACACAATGTCTCAAAACTAGGTTCCTTTTACATTACTCTAGCTGGAAAGAGCATATTTTATTTTTAATACAAACATTAAGAATCACTCCAACAGTCATCACGTTCCACAGTAGTGCTGTGGAACGTGATGACTGTTGAAGTTACATTTATAAAAATTACAAAATGCCTTCCAACTTTTCCTATTAAAAGTTCAACCCAAAGGTATTTTCTACACCAATTTAGCTTTCATAAAGCTGTTAATGAAAATTTCACAAGTTAAGGTTTTATAAAAAGAATCTAATAACAGAAATTGCTTTTAACAAGACTATAAGAAATAATTGTGGCTTGTCGTGGTACTGTGAACTGTACAGGTTGTGAGTTTGATGCCCAGTCGAGAATTTGATGTATTTTTTCTTTTAATACTTTAATTTTGTAATAAATTCAGAGGAAAGTGGAGAACAGAGTCTTCTCAGAGTCAGAGAAGTGTCCTAACACTAGGTTCACCAATTCCTTCAGCCTACCCGGCCATGTGTGGTATACAGCGTAAATAAATAAATTATGATGAGCTCAAATTGAAAAGAAGTTATTCTTCAATTATAACTTATGTATGTATCACCATATTTTATTTGCATAGTAAAAATATGCATCTGTAGATGTTATTTCACGCTGTATAGCAGATAAATGCCAGAGGAAATCTAGGAACCTGGTGTTAAAATTTTTCGTTTCCCTTATGTCCATAATATCTCAGCAAAAATATATATATATTTTTTTTATTTTGATTGTCATTTTCTTTATTATTTGTAATTTTTTTTTCTGTAATCTCTGGAGCGTTTTTTATTAATGCTGTACATACATGCCTGTTAACGATACATGTATCAGAACGGGACCGATGCACCAATCTTTTTTTTTTTATATATCATGTTGTTACATTGTATTGTTGGCATGCCTTATAAATAAATAATTAAATTTACGTTTTGCTATTCAATTATCAGCAAAGAGATCGGCCAAATATATATTATATCATAATAAAATAGTTTCCAATACAAAATGTCTTACGAAATTTCATTGCGAGAATTATTTGTACCACAGGTTTCTGGAAAGGTAACATAATATTCTTCAGTGTATTTACTTTATAGAGAAAGACTGTAAACACTTTTGGAGCTGTAACAGTTTCAAGTATATCAGATTTCATCTTAAAATTAGTTGATGCAATAAAGAGCTTCCGTTTTCTATCATTTCACGTTCAATGTTCATGAAATTGTTTGTATGATATTATTTTTTTTTTGGTTTACCTTATAACAACAATGGAATAAAAAATTAGTTTTTTTTTTATGTTTTAGCTTCACGCTTGGGGGAGTAGATAGAGGGAACATGGAAAGCTAGTATTAAGTCAATCCGTTCCACTTCCGTTCCACACTTTCCGCCGAAATTGAGGCATTGCGTGTTTAGTGGAGGGACTCAACGCCGCGCTTTGTCTGGTTACCAGAGCTGTATCCCTAATAGCAAAATAGAGAGAACCCGGGAGCCTCGTGAGGAATATATATATTATGTGATTATGTGACAGTTAAAGATGAATTATGCAACCGCATATATTTTATGGAATTCGAACCTAGGAACTCTATGTAATAAGAAACGACGTCTCTGATCTATTATTAAATAGCTTAGTAACTACGACATTCTAACGCTTCTATTGCATTCTATAAGAGCTATCACGCTTTGTGGGGACTAAGCTAGACTAGTGCTGCTCTATGTGTTCAGTTTTATTTTCTTTTACACTGTTCTGGTAAGACAATGTGATGTTGCATTCCGTCGCCCAAAACGCAATAGTTAAATTCAGTGCTTTTAAAGCACATTACAGTACAGTAGAGTGCTACAAGATAGGTCAGGTCAGGTTAGGTCATACTATGGTCAGCTCTAACAGGTGATATAGCATAAGTTTTGTAAACGCTGATGCTTGAGGAGATAAATTATTTTAATTTTCTTATTTCAATAACAAAGTGCGGTGTTTAGTTCCGCAAGTCAACATTCTATATATATTCGAATAAACATGAAAGGAGAGTGAAGAATCTTAATATTGAGTTCATTTTGCCTACTCTGCGACACGTGATGCTACATATATAAGAACTCACTCACTCACTCAGCTTCACGCTGTATCCCGCATGAAGCGGGGTAGGCAGAAGGAACCCGGGAACCTAGTATCAAACACTCTGTTCCACTTCCGTTCCCCACTTTCCGCCAAATTTGAGGCATTGCGTGTTGAGTGGCGGAACTCAACGCCGTGTTTTGCCTTGTACCAGAGCGAAGAAATGAAAACATTAAATATTTAAAATGAAAATATTAAATATTTCATTTCCTCGAGTTGGGTTCAAACCCACATCCTGTCAATTACAATCAAACTTTTTTTGATTGGCCTTAACAACAAATAATACATTTTTTACATACATTTTATATACATACAAAAAAAAAAATACTCCTTTACTTTGTATACTAATACCTTTACTTAAAGTATTTCAGTTCTGAAACTAAAATAAATTCAGTGTAATATTTTAAAAGAATATTTTCCACTGTAACCCTCGAGCGGATTAACATGAATAGGTATAAAATAAAATGTACAAAACTAACTAGTTTTTCTGCATCTGACGGAATCTTAAGTAGTAAACAAGTAAATAAATGACAAGAGCATTAAATTATATTTATAGGCAGAGAGTATTTAAAAATACTGTCTGTGTCATGAAAAATCTTCTATTTCTATTAAAATTGTTTGTCTGTCACCTGACTGTATCTCATGAACTGATATGTGAAAGTTAGGAAGTTAAAATTTTCACAGATGATATATTTCTGTTGCCGTGATAATAAACAAAAAACAAAATATAAAACAGTGTGAAATAAATATATATGCAGATACCCATGAAACATGTGATTTTCGCCGGCTTTAGAGACGTACTTGCGTGAGTTTGACTCCACTTTGCCGGTTTTCTGTATTTACAAAAAAACCCGGCCATGCTCACCTAGGATTTTCTAGACACTACTGTCGTTTTTATTTATTGGACGTGTTAATTGAAAATTTACGTTTATACCATAGTAATTATATGCTCCTACATACATCTGCGTCTATTACAGCGCATGGGAGCAAATTTGACGTATTTGAAGCAAAACAAATTCAATGCCGCGCTTTGATGAAGCCAACTTCACGCTGTATCCCGCTCATTGGGAAGTACGCAAAATGAATTTGGGAACAAAGTGTTAAATCACTCCGTACTCATATTGAATAAAGAAATTCAACGCCGCGCTTTGCATTAATATCAAAGCGAGAAAATTACCAAATATGAATATTTATAGAATTTCCTTCTCCCAAGCGGTCATCGAATCCATAGGCTTCAGATAATGAAAGCTTTGTTCTGCCAGAGGTGCCAATAACAATTATAGAATAATTATACCTATTAATATAGAAGTACATTTAGTTTATCATGCTGTCTGAATGTGACAAGGCTTAAAGTCTAAGTTTAAATTGTATTAACAATATTGCAACGTTTCGGAACAGATTTGTCAATTGTCAGAAATTAGTTTTCTATTGTTTTGTAAATGGCTTAATGGGAACAAGGCATTTGACTCATTAATACATACAAACATCTGGGAGACGTTGAAAGAACAAGGAATAGAACAAAAATATATAAGACTAATTAGAAATGTATACAAAAACAGCTCGGCATGCATACAGCTAGAAAAGAAAGGAGTTTCATTTAAGATACAAAAAGGGGTAAGGCAAGGAGATCCTCTCTCCCCAAAACTTTTCTCTGCTGTATTAGAAATGATCTTCAGAAAGTTTGAATGGGAGAAGTTGGGTCTTAATATCGGAGGCTGCACACTAACACACTTAAGATTTGCGGATGACATTGTATTATTTGCAAAAACGCCTGGAGACCTCAACCGAATGCTAAACGAACTGGCTTCTGAGAGTGAGAAAGTAGGACTAAAACTAAATCCCGAAAAAACAAAACTAATGACCAATGGACCTGTCAGCAGTATACAAGTAGGAGAGTCACAAATTGCTTATGTAGATAAATACATATACCTCGGTCAGCTGATATCACCTAAAGACAACTTAAGCAAAGAAATCGAAAGAAGGATAGCAAACAGTTGGAAAAGGTATTGGGGCCTGAAGGAAGTAATGAAAGACAAAAACCTACATATCAAAACCAAACTATTCAATGTGTGTATCTTACCAATTTTAATGTACGGAAGCCAAACATGGGCCATATCAAAAAATACAACCAGCAAAATTGCTATTTGCCAGCGAGCAATGGAGAGAAGTATGCTTGGAGTAAAGAAGAAGGATAGAATAGGAAACATCAAAGTTAGGGAAAAGACCAAGGTACAAGACGTAATCCTAAAAATAAAAAGGCTAAAATGGAAATGGTCGGGACACATGATCAGAGGAAAAGACAAATGGAGTAAAATAGTTACTCAGTGGTATCCCAGGGAAGGTAATAGGAAAAGAGGTAGACAAAGAAAAAGGTGGGATGATGATATCAGGCAGGTTGCAGGAACAGCATGGAGTAGAGTGGCTAGAGAAAGATTAGAATGGAGTAGGTTGGAGGAGGCCTATGCCAACTGGCAAACAGACTTACAAAAACTAAAGAAATATGAAATATGTGAATAAGATTAATTAAGTATCAACACTGTAATAATCTGTCAGTCTGAATAAAGGCTTTATTATTATTTATTATTAATGGGAACAAAATGTTTTAACACTAGGTTCCCAAGTCCTCTCTATTATTATCACCCCCGGCGTTGAGTAGTGGCTTCGGCCGCTGTGTTTCGCATTGGGTAATACCGGGCCCCGGTGCCCATCCGCTATAAAAGCCGGCAACGTTCCTGTAGCTCCTTTGGAGTTACACGGGGCCGTGGGCGACGGTGATCACATTCCATCAGGTGATCCGTAAGCTCATTTGCCGTGTCTTGTCCATAAAAAAAAATCTATTCATTAAGTATTAGTTATCATCTCCGGTATTCCAGAGATGATAACATATCTATAAAATATTTTCTTCACAAACTATTATAATACTTAAGCCGTTCTAAACTCAGTATTAAGACTTTCTTATAAAGATCTTAACGAACAACCGATTTTCTATTACCATGGCAACTTTGAGATTCGGAGACTGGATTACGGTCAAACTAAGGGGGACGAGTGGCTGTGGAAAGTTTGTTTTTTAGAACTGGTTCCGATTGAAAAAACAAGAAGATTTTTCAGTTAAGGAAAATAACTTATTTGGTTGTAATTTAATGTTATAAAATATGTTGAGATGTAACTTTTTAAATTTTTTTTTGTGTTATCCATAAAAGTATAGTAAATATATAAAAGATTGAAGATAATATGTGGCTTGTTGTGGCTTAGATGTGGAGAGCTGTTTGTTCGGTCGTTCTGGTGAAGAGGTAAGGTACGGCGTTGAGTTACGCCATTACCATTAGACAGGCAATGCGCCAGAGTTCGTATGAAAATATTAGGTTCCCATGTTCCCTTTAGCCACCTTGCAATGAGGCCTTACTTAGTTTCTAATGTACATACATGAGCTAAAAATCGTAAGCTTATGGATGTATGTTTGTCCAGCTGTTTCTTGGTAACAAAAAGTTATATCTGAGGCCTGTCGTGGCGCAGCGGCACAAGCGTGTGACTGTAACAGACAGGTTCTGGGTTCGATCCCCAGTCGAGAAAATGAAACATTTAATATTTTATATTTTACATATTTAATGTTTAATTTCTTCGCTCTGGTAATAAGGCAAAACGCGGCGTTGAGTTCCGTCACTCAACACGCAATGCTTTAAATTCGGCGGAAAGTGGGGAACGAAAGTGGAACGCACCCCGTTTCACTTAACAGTAGGTTCCCGGGTTCCCTCTGCCTACCCTGCCTCGTGCGAGAAACAGCGTGAAGCTAAAAAAAAATAAAAAATAAAAGTTATATCGAGATCATCTTTTTTTACTTATATGAAGTATATATAATATTATATAACTTAAGAGTTAATTTTGACGGTTCGCTAAAATATTCTACTAAAGTTTAAGTGTTTGATAAAAATAAACTTTTTTTTAATATAAGTAAAAACACAAAAGTCAGTAAATTTTGAAATTATCCAGATTTTTTATAAAAAAAAAACATAAAAAATCTTACATTAAAAATAAATAGAAACATGAAAAAATCCAATATTATTTTCGTGCCTTCAATAAAACTCACAGCGTCAATAGAAACAAGAGCGGTTCAATTAGTTCGAGCAAAAATAAAATATAAAAAAGGGGCATGAGCTTAAAATTTTTATAATCTTTTTCAATATAACACAATCCTGCGATGTTGTTGTGATCTTTGCAGATTAAAGTATAGTGTTCTGTTAAGCAAGTGCTTACCAATTCTATGTATTTATATTAACCTTGAAACGGGTGAGAACGCTTTAGCTTTTAATTTTTTCATGCAAACGTTTATTTATAAAAATTTACATCAGTTGCTATTTATTATTATAA
Organism: Eueides isabella; assembly: GCA_019049475.1. Lineage (NCBI taxonomy): Eukaryota > Metazoa > Arthropoda > Insecta > Lepidoptera > Nymphalidae > Eueides > Eueides isabella. Next base: position 12,359,182 of record CM032398.1, on the reverse strand, counting down.
TTAGCTTCGGTGATACATTTTTTTATTTGATATGGAAATTTATATATGATGACATAATACAGGTATTATATTTAATAATAATTATATATTTTTTTTATAAAACAAAAAATAACAATATACTCGGCTTCACGCTGTATCCCGCACATGGCAGAATAGGCAGAGGGAACTTGGGAACCTAGTTTTAAGGCACTCCGTTCCCAACTTTCCGCCAAATTTGAGGCATTGCGTGGCGGAATTCAACGAGGCATTTTGCCTTGTACCAATGAGAAAAAATAAAAACATTGAATATTTGAGTAGAAAATATTAAATATTTTATTTTCTCGAGTGGGGATCGAACCCACAACCTGTCGGTTACAGTCACACGATTGTGGCGCTGCGCCACGACAGGCCTCAGCTATGTAATAAGACATATAAATCTTTGAAATTTATGAATATAACTATTAGAAAACGTATGAAAATTATAAACGTTTATGAATTGAATGATGATTGTACATGCGCCTCTTATAATACGTTCCCATCTAGCTTCGTTGAAATTCTTATTTTGCTTGTTATGACTTTTATATTGTAAGCATCTCTGTCGGAAGATTTTTATACCTTTTCTAAATAAATATTTTCCTTTATTCCAAATCAAACCAACCAAATATCGATTAATTTTGAGTTGTCGTAAAATTAAAAGCTGGAAAAGCTAAAAAGTTTGTTAATTGAACGCGATAAAGTCAAGAAATATTAATTTAAATTGAAAAAATCTTTCAATATGAGGTATTTGGTAACAACTAAAGGCTATATATATATTTTTTTTGTAGCTTCCCGCAGTGTATCAGCCATGGCAGTGTAGGCAGAGGGAACATGGGAACCTAATGTTCAGATGAATATCTAAATATTTCATTCTTCACTATACCATATTATATTAAGTTATTAATTCGATAAAACCCATTGTACCTGCGGTTGAATGTAAAAGCTAGTAAAATGTAAAGAAAAGAAAGAGTTTATATTAAAAATTTAATACGTTTTTTAAATTCAAAGCAATCGTGTTCTTTTGTTGCGATCTTTGGAGATTGAGGTATTGTGTTTTGTGTAGCTAATATTGACTAATACCATGCGGCCTTTTATGAGTAAAGGCTTTACTAAGCGTTGGAGTTTTTAGTGGCGTAAATGAGGTTCGATTTGCATTTGAAGAAATGAAATATTTAATACTTTCATTTCCCTGCTGTTATAACGTGCCAAAACGCGGCGTAGAGTTCTGCAAAATGTACACTACATTTCAAATTTGACAGCTATCGGACTGTCTGAACAATAGGTTTTCAATTTGCCTCTCCCTACACTACTATGTGCCAGTGTATAGCGAATATATAAAAACTTTCTGTTTCTCAGCTTCACGCTGTGTCCCGCACATGGCAGCGTAGGCAGAGGGAACTTGGGAACCTAGTGTTAAGACATTCTGTTCCACTTCCGTTCCCAACTTTCCGCTGAGTTTTAGACATTGTGTGTTGAGTAGCGGCACTCATCGCCGCGCTTTGCCTTGTTACCAGAGCGAAAAAATTTAAAAAAATATTAAATATTTCATTTCCTCGAGTGAGGATTGAATCACAACCTATCATTAACAATCACACACCTGTGCCACTACGCCACTATAGGCCTCAACAATATATAAAAAGAAGTAAATAATACTACATACATACAATATATATATATATATATATATATATATATATATATATATATATATATATATATATATATATATATATATATATATATATATATATATATATATATATATATATATATATATATATAACATTTATTTTTCAATTTTAGGATAAAAATAAACTCATGTGTTGCTTCTGAAAACAAAGTTTTATTTTGTTAGTTTCTTACAAAGATGGTAACTTTTTTATCACACTATTATTAAAACCTCACCTGAAAACAAAGAAACGACAATTAAAGTCTATTCTTACACCAATTCTTCTTATTTATCTATAAATTAATAAATCTATTACAATGTAACTATTTTTCAATGCAATATCCAACATAATCTCTCAACCGTCCATAGGCTCTGTCTAGCACTTGTCAAAATGTCACCGGCAATGTAAAATTAAAAATAAATAAAGAAAATTAAAGAAGTATTATTTCTTTACATCTCCCCCCCGTGGGGAAGAAAATTTACCCGTGGATTTTCTCTAGGTCTCTGCCATGTGGTTTCCTATGTTTTCATTACCTGTATCTTCCTCTTCTTTTATCTGTACTGGAATAAATTTTGAAACATGAAATAGATTTGACTCCGTTTTTTTATGTCCTGTATCAATCTCGTAAATCGTATTTGTTCTTTTTTTATTATTTTATATGGTCCCATTCTTAGTTGATCTAGTTTCTTTCTATTTAGTTTATTCCCGTTTTCTACATAAACCATATCTCCTTCATTAAATTCTTTATCTTTTCTATTTCTATCATAACGCATTTTGTTATAGTCATGTGATTTCAAAGTGTTATTAAGCGCTGTTTCTTTATCTCTCATCCAGACACTTTTTTTCACGTTCTTGACGTAGTTCCTTTGGTAGGACTGTAACATCTGTTCCATATAACAAGTAGGCTGGTGAGAAGGCAGTTATCGAATGATTGGTCTGATTGTATATCTCTACACATTCATGTGCTATTGTTGTCCATGCTCTTTTTTGTTCACCTTCATTAATTTTGCATCTTATTTTGTTTACTAGTGTTTGATTTAACCTTTCATTTAGACCGTTAGAAAAAGGTGCATTAACTGCTGTAAATATTATTGTTATTTGTTTGTTTCTAAGAAATTTCTTAAATTCTGTGGAGTTTATACCAGGGTACTGGTCGGTGAGAAGTATTCCAATCTCATCTGGTTCGGTAACCTTGTTTACTAGCTTTATATAATCATGTGCACTCTGGGTTTTAGATGTAATAATAAATGCGTATCTAGTGAAATGATCGACTAAAAGATGTAGATATTTCTTTGTTGATCTTGATCCACCAAAACCTCCAATTGTGTCTATTGACACTATTTCAAAAGGTCTTTTCGCCGGTCCTAAGTGTGACATTAATCCATATTTGTGTTGTCCTCTTGTTTTATTTTTTATGCAGACCTCACAGTTTCTACAAACATCTTTTATATTCTTTGTTAAATTTTTTGTTACATACAGAGAACTAATACTCTTTAGCATTTGTCCAACTCCAATATGACACAGGTCTTTATGTACTTGTTGTATAAGTTTGATACTGAATCTTTCTGTTAGTATTATTTTTTCTTTGTTCCTTATTTTTTTATAATATACATTACGTTTTTGTATTATTTTGTCTTTGTTGCTTTGTATTTCTTTATTTTTATTCTGATCCATTATAATATCTTCCAATGTAATTAAGTTCACTATTTTCAGTTGTTCATCTTTATTTTCCTCTGGTTCTAATACAGGATTTCGACTCAAACTGTCTGCTTCTACATTTTCCTTACCTGGAGAATATTTGATTTTAAAGTCATATTGTGAAAGGTAATAAGTCAAATCACCTAACTCTTCATCCGTCCTTGCTTTTAGGTTCATATTCTCCAGTGGTTTGTGGTCTGAGTAAACTGTAAATGATTTACCAATCAACCAGTACTGCCAATATCTCAGAGCTTCTTTGATAGCCAAACATTCAATATACACAGCTTTTTTTTTCTTTTGCGCTCCATTTAGTTTCTTTGAAAAGTAGGCAACTGGTTTTTCTCTACCATCTGGTTGGACCTGCTTCAAAATTGCTCCAACGCCTTCCAACGATCCATCGGTATAGATGTTTATTGGTAAATCTTTGTCAAAAATTTCTAGTATCGGTTGTGAACATAGCAGGCTCTTAATTTTGTCAAATGCTATTTGACATTTCTCTGACCAATAAAATTTCTGCCCTTTTCTTAATAAATTATGAAGTGGGTCTAGTATTATTGCGCTTCTTGGTATATATTCATGGTAAAAATTGATTTTACCCAAAAACTGTCGAACATTCTTCTGTGTCTTTGGTACTGGGAAATTCCTTATTGAAATTAGGTTGTCCTTCACTGGTTTGATAGAATTGTTCTGTATAATATGTCCTAGATATTTGACAGACGCTGATGCAAACGTACATTTTATAAATTTTAATCGAAATCCTTCTGTAAGAATTGCTTTTAGTAACTGTTTTAAGTGACTTATGTGTTCATCAAAAGATTTGGAAAATATTAAAATGTCATCTATATAATTTACGGAAAAATCGGTAAGTTTATATTTTCTAAGTATATTACTCAATATCCTTTGAAATATCGCTGGCGAAGTCTTCAGCCCAAATGGTAGGCAAGTCCACTGAAAGTGTCCTTCTTGTGTGACGAAGCCTGTCTTTTTCCTATCTTCTATTCGTAGTGGTATAGACCAAAATGCGGAATTTATGTCTAGGCTTGTGAAAAAATTACAATTTCTTGTTTTTATCATCAGGTCTTCAATTAATGGAAAGGGTTGTGCCTGTGGTACTACTATTTTATTTAAATCTCTGAAGTCTATACATAGTCTTGATTTTTTATTATCCTCCTTTTTAAATGCTAGAGTTACTGGTGCTGCAAATGGACTGTAAGACTCTTCTATAAGCTCATTATCCAATAATTTTGCTATTTGTTCCGCAATCTCTTTTTTGTCTTCTATTGTGCATCTGTATGGCCTTTTGCTACAGTATTTATCCATCAATAAATCTATTCTTGCTTCATATCCCTTAACTGTTCCTACATCATACTTGTCTTTGGCAAAAACTGATTTATATTGTTGTATAAGTTTATTAATTTCGTTCCTTTTATTTTCATCTAAGTGGTCAATTTTTATTTTAAAGTCTTCTTCCTTAATATGTTCATTAAAATTGATTTCGTATACTTTTTCTAATCTGTTATCCTCACTTTTTTCTTCATTTATCTCTTCTTCTTTTTCCTTTATATTGTTTTTTAATAAGTATTGTTTTTGACTTATTTTTAAGTCCTCATTTTGTACAAGTTTGTATTTCTTTATCATGTCCAATCCTATTAGGAAATCATATCTGAAATTTGACTTATCAATGATATATACATCTACATTTTCTTCTATATCAAAAATTTTTATTTTTAGGTTTGTCGAACCACTTGTCTTTTTGACACCATTAATTGTTACTAAATTCTCTTCGTTTTGACTATTTCTTTTTGATCTTATTTTTAATAATTTGGAATTGATGAGAGAAACATTAGAACCTGAATCATATACTCCATCGATTTCCATTTCATTATTTAATAGTAGTTTGATCTTAATTAATGGTGTCACTATTAGTTTTTTTGCTCCGTTTCATTTAACTCTGTCTCAATCACTGAATTATTTACATGTCTGATAAATTTTCTATTCAACCCGTCATCCTCTTTAAGCTTAAACCAGCATGCAGATTCCGGATGATAGCGAACGCCTTTATTCAATTTTTCACAAGTTTTGCATGGATTGCGATCTTCGATTCTGGTATTTATCTTATGATATTCATATTTTCTGAAGGGCACATTTTTATATTTTTTTACCAAATGTTCATACTTTCTGACCTCATTGAATAAATCAACTGTATCTTTCATCTCTTCTCTGCTTATCTTGTCTAGTACAGACGCTGGTAAACCTGCCGCAATAAGATCCACTAGTGTACCTGTGTCTATTGTTCTCCTCATATCCAATAAAAGTTTCTCTTTTTTATGGCATAGTCCACTAATGAACCTTCCCGATGTTTAAATGACAGTGCATAATTCACTTGATTCCAGCCTTGGTTGACAAATGTGTCACAAAACTTTCCCTTCCACTCTGTCCATTCTGAGTTTAGCGTCAGTTTGATAATCATTGAACTGTACCAGTCAACACAGCTTTTGTCCATGAATAGTCGGAGGATCTCAATTTTTTTCCCATCTTCCGTAATGTCGAAACGAGAACACTCCTTTTCAAACGTTTCAATCCATTGGCTTGCGTTTGGGCTTTTACTTGTAAATTTCTCGATCACAAACTTCTCTGCAATATATTTTAAATTTTGTTTTTTTATTTCTTGTGTACTTTCAATTAGTTTCGAAAATATTTTTTCCAATGTCTCTGTATTAGCTACTTGTCCTCCAGGTGCTACTTTTTGTTCAATTTCTTCAAGATATTGCTCTCCGAATTGTAAATTACCATCGTCATCTACGTAGATTTCACTCAGTTCATCTGTCATTTTAATCCAAATTTTTCGTGTCTGGTATCTTTTCTTTAAACTATTTTTTACTTTATTATATGCAGCGGTCTTTATCAATTCCTTATGAAGGCCAGCAGATTGTAGTTCTTCTGGTATAGCAAACACTTTTTCTTCCTTTGTTGTTATTGACGTTACACTATAAATGTTTGATTTCCCGTCACTCGTCGGTAATATGGCAAATTCGAAACGTAGCTGTTCCATTGTTTCTGCCTTCTTGGTATTTTAACAAACAAAATTGTCGTTTTATAACATTTATTTTTCAATTTTAGGATAAAAATAAACTCATGTGTTGCTTCTGAAAACAAAGTTTTATTTTGTTAGTTTCTTACAAAGATGGTAACTTTTTTTATCACACTATTATTAAAACCTCACCTGAAAACAAAGAAACGACAATTAAAGTCTATTCTTACACCAATTCTTCTTATTTATCTATAAATTAATAAATCTATTACAATGTAACTATTTTTCAATGCAATATCCAACATAATCTCTCAACCGTCCATAGGCTCTGTCTAGCACTTGTCAAATGTCACCGGCAATGTAAAATTAAAAATAAATAAAGAAAATTAAAGAAGTATTATTTCTTTACATATATATATATATATATATATACATATATATATATATATATATATATATATATATATATATATATATATATATATATATATATATATATATATATATATATATATATATATATATATATATATATATATATATATGTATATATATATATATATATATATATATATATATATATATATATATATATATATATATATATATATATATATATATATATATATATATATATATATATATATATATATATATATATATATATATATATATATATATATATATATATATATATATATATATATATATATATATATATATATATATATATATATATATATATATTTACAGTCAATCGCTGTGCCGTTGAGTCACAACAATATGATATTTAATAGTTATTTTAAAGCTATACACAGAGTATGAACGGTGTCGCGTTAATAAAAATTCCTGACGCTCATAGAACAACCTGCGAAATACCTTGAATTTTTGCATTCTGTATATGCCGTAAACGGTATATGGGAATGCTTGCAATATTCTGTGCTTGCAAGTAATAAGAATATTTTATTATAATGTTTTGTTACAGCGTCAAGCTGTAGACATAGGTAAATTGGGAACCTAGTGTAAAAACACTTCGTTTCGTTGCCCACTTTTCGCTGAATTAGAGGCGTTGCGTGTTGAGTGGTGAAACTCAACGCGGCGGTTTGTCTTGTTACCAGAGCGAAGAAATGACATGTCACATATGACAGTCATGATACTCGTTAACCAGATTTTTTCCTTTCAGCTTCACGCTGTATCCCGCACGAGGCAGGGTAGGCAGAGGGAACCCGGGAACCTAGTGTTAAGATACTCCGTTCCACTTCCGTTTCCCACTTTCCGCCGAATTTGAGGCATTGCGTGTTGAGTGGCAGAACTCAACGCCGCGCTTTGCCTTATTACCATAGCGAAGAAAATGAAACATTAAATATTTAAATTGAAAATATTAAATATTTCATTTCCTCGACTGGGGATCGAACCCAGAACCTGTCGGTTACAGTCACACTCTTGTGCCTACGTGTGAAGTGATGAGATCAACCTACCTACTAGTCAGACACTAATATTTGTGTAAGAAGGCCCCGCTCTTCCATAACATTATATACATTTGAGGAATTAAACATAATTACAGTGCCGTATCATTCCGGCTTAGAATAGGATCACCCTGGTACTGATGGTGTCGTAAGAGGCGACTAAAGTGCGTGTGGTAGAGTCACGTTGCCAGCAATGGCAACACGCATGGGCAGACTCGACCGGATCATTACCACCCCCGGCATTTAAAACCGGCGTTAAGTAGTGGCTTTGGCCACTGCGTTTCGCATTAGGTAATGCCGGGCCCCGGTGCCCTTCCAATTTAAAGGACGGCAACGCTCCTGTAGCTCCTCTGGAGTTACGCGGGGCCGTGGGCGACGGTGATCACTTACCATCAGGTGACCCGTACGCTCGTTTGCCGTCTTTTCCATAAAAAAAAACAGTAATTTCTTTTCTTATAACTATAACGTTAATACAGAACCTTTGATGCAGATTTTTTTTTAACCTAACATAATTTTAAATAATAGTCTCAAACCTAAAAAAAAATATGTCATCTGAGTGGATGGACAGTTTCAGAAACACGCGGGCTCAAAATTAAAAATACATATTTAAAATAAGTATAAATAGATCGTTATATATATAAATAACATTATCTAAAAAAAGCCATACGTTCATTATCGCCATGTAAACCTCATAAAAAACAACACCCTATAAGCAACTTCAGTACACTTTTATATTCACCCCATTATGAATGAACCCTAATTCCAAAGTTTCAAAGTGTATTTTTGTCCGCAGATACACTGCAAAGGTCCACGGGAACAAAGTGAAGTGGAGTGTTAAAGTGGTATTATGTACGGGCGTGTGCTCTAGCCATGACTATAGCTTTTCTATTCAGCGCTTTCGGTGCGCTCGCCCTCGTCAGCCTTACAGGTGAGTTGGATGTGTTAAGTATATATTTTTTTTTATTCTTTTTTAGATTCACGTTGGCAAAATGGGCAGGGAACTTAGGAACCTAGTGTTAAGGAACTCCGTTTTCGTTCTCGTATATATTTTGCCAAAGCGATAAAATGAAAATATTTTTTTTCTTTCCTTCAAGTGGATATCGAACCCAAGGCCCGTCACGTGTACAGTAGCACGCTTGTATACCGCAACAATATCAAGTTAAAAAAAAAAAATAAATAATATGTATTAAAATTTCAGTCTTTCAACGTCACTACAGCATTCTATTGTACCTATTCAGTAAGATTCTATCTAAGAAAAAATATTTATATAGGCAAGTCGTTCGTCGATACTTAGGATAAAAAAATAGTTTTTTTATCTTTGCATTGTATCTTGCAGGATATACAAAGGGATTTGAGAATTAGGTAGAGGGAACTTAGGAACTACTTGGGAACCTAATGCGAAAAAATCCCGTTCTTTTTCCACTTACCACTAAATCTTTAAGGCAACGCGCCTTAAAGCAGAGCACCTTAAAGTAGCAGAACTTAAACCCGGTAGGCGATAGGGATAGAGACAACTAGGAAAGTGGGGAACGTAGTGTTAAGACACACGTTCCCCACTTTCCACTTAACTTGTAGCATTGTAAGTTGTGTGGCGGAACTCAACGTAGCGGTTTGCCTTGTTACCCGAGAACGCTCTAGGAATATTAAATATTTGAAAAGAAAATATTGAAAATCAATAAAATTACAATATTTAATTTCCTCTAGTGGCAATCGAACCCACAACCTATTGTTTATAGTCGCAAGCATCAGCTCCTGTACCTCGACAGGCCTCACATAAGCCACATACACAACGAAAAATAATTTTAAAGTATATTTATTGTAAAGCTGAGTATAAAAATAAAAACAAATTCGAAGCCCCAATTTTCGCCCAAAATAATATCTTTTAAACCGTTAAATCCGGATTACATCCGTGACCACTTTAATCAAGAGATTGAATTGAGTATTATTTCGGAGATTGTTCTTGAAATTATCCTTATCCTTATTTGTCTTATAAGGAAATTCCATATAACACAAACGTGAAATGGTAATAAGGCAAAGCGCGGCGTTGAGTTCCGCCACTCAACACGCAATGCCTCAAATTCGGCGGAAAGTGGGGAACGGAAGTGGAACGGAGTGTCTTTACACTAGGTTCCCGAGTTCCCTCTGCCCACCCTGCCTAGTGCGGGATATAGCGTGAAGCTATAAAAAAAAAAAAACAAACGTGAAATGAAAGCCAAGTTCAATATTGAATAACGCGTTAAAAAGTAATCACCCGAGGGAATTAAATATTTAACATTTTCATTTCTTCGCTCTGGCAAGCAAAGTGCGGCGTTAAGTTCCGCAACTCAACTCACAATGTTTGAGGGATTAGTCGGAAAGTGGGAAACGGAACGGAGTGTCTTAACACTAGGTTCCCAAGTACCCTTTACCTACCCTGCCATGTTTGCGATGTAGCGTAAAGCTAAATTTTATGCAAATTATTATTAGAAATTAGGCAAAATAACTTGGCGTAATAGTTAAATGCTTGGTTAAACATGTGTTGTAGGTTAACTGGCGTCTGTATATATATATATATATATATATATATATATATATCTATATATATATATATATATATATATATATATATATATATATATATATATACAAATATATATATATATATACATATATATATATATATATATATATATATATATATATATATATATATATATATATATATATATATATATATATATATATATATATATATATATATATATATATATATATATATATATATATATATATATATATATATATATATATATATATATATATATATATATATATATATATATATATATATATATATATATATATATATATATATATATATATATATATATATATATATATATATATATATATATATATATATATATATATATATATATATATATATATATATATATATATATATTTAGGTAAATAATAATATTGACGGAAAAATAAATATATTTGTTTTCCTTATTTACCCGAAAATAATGTTTGCATGGAATGGAAGCAAAAAGGTTTCACAACTGTTCATAGAAACGTATTATATCGTTGTAGTGTCTGGAAAATCAATTATTTTTTGATATTCGGAACTTTTATATTCCCGGTCTATACGAGAGTTACGTAGTGCATTGTTAAGTTACGCTAGAATGAAAAGTAATTAATTTTTTTAGCCGTACTCTTTATTCCGGTTAATATGGAGGCAGGCAGAATCTAGTGTTAAGATATGCGTTTGGTCTTATTACCGGGGTTTAGATATAAAAACAATAAATATTTATAAATATTTAACTTGAAAATATTAAAAAAAAATCGTTTTTTTTTTCAATGGGGATCGAACCCACAACCTTTCTCGTGTACACGCTTTGTGCCATTGTACTACGAGGAGCGTCAACACTAGTAGTTTAATCGCAATAATGAACAGAAAAATGTTCTATTAAACATATTTATTAGCACAATAGGCGCAAGCAAAAATTGCCTCAATCAGAATTGAATCTACTACGCTTAGACTAAATATCAGCATTATAAATAATAATTTATGCCAACTTTCCATACAATCTCAGTCTCGCAGTGTATATATTTCATACATTTTCAAGAGACTAACTTATCTTGTCTACCACTAATAGCGGTTCGTTCACCCGGTCTTTTGTAAATATAATTATGTTGAAAAGGGATAAGCATATGTATAATTAAATAACCTTTTTGTTGCTTAGATTGGATTTGTTTTCATATATATTTTTTAGTTTTATGCTTTATTTCCTACATAGCAGTGGACGCGGAGGGAACCTGGGAACAGTGTCGAGTAACGCCGTTCCCATTAGCATTTTTGTTCCCGATTTTATGCAGAATTCTGAAGGCATTTCGTGTTGATTGCCACAACAAGCTACCAAAAGGAAATGAAAATATTTAATATTAAACCCGATTCCAAAATTTATCACGCTTAGTTTCTCACGATTTTGCCCAAAATTTAAGATCAGTAGTGGCCCAAAATGGCCTTAAATTTTGTTTGTCAGCTCAAGTATGTAAGATTTTATAAATATAGTATCAAGTATCACAAGGAGCCTCAGGCCATTCCAATTCACACCATTCAATATTCGAGGCCTGTCGTGGCGCAGCGGCACAAGAGTGTGACTGTAACCGATAGGTTCTGGGTTCGATCCCCAGTCGAGGAAATGAAATATTAATATTTTCAATTTAAATATTTAATGTTTCATTTCTTCGCTCTGGTAATAAGGCAAAGCGCGGCGTTGAGTTCCGCCACTCAACACGCAATGCCTCGACGCAATGCCTCGGCGGAAAGTGGGGAACGGAAGTGGAACGGAGTGTCATAACACTAGGTTTCACTTCCGTTCCCTCTGCCTACCCTGCCTAGTGCGGGATACAGCGTGAAGCTGAAAAAAAAAAAAAAAAAAAAACAATATTCGAAACTCAACACCGAAAAACCGCTCTCACTACGTCTCCCATCAAAACAAACACACAGCTCTTTCCGTTTATTAGAAGTTATATTAATAAGGATAACATGAAGGAAAGTCAGTGGAACAAATATCAACAATACTTATCTAACTAGGAAGCTTGTCATACCCATTACTCTGTCTCATGAATCAAAAGCACAATGGTCTCCAGAATGCCCATAATGTACTACGGACGAACAAAAGTCAAGATTTAATATCAATATAATTTAGTATCTAGGACTGTCGTGGCGCAAGGGCGCATTGACGACTGTAAACGTGACAGTATGTGGGTTCGATTCCCACTTGATGAAATGAAATTTATACATATTTATGATAAATCTGTAACTAATCATAAAAGTCTTTACATGGGAGATATATACTGTTACTATACCGTTAGTTAATGTAACAGGGCCTAATATAGTATTTTTTGTCTATTTGACTGTCTGTCTGTATGTCAGTCTATTTGTCTGTCTGCCTGTTTGTCTGTATGTTTATATGTATGTCTGTCTGTCTGTTTGTCTGTCTGTTTGTCTGTCTGTTTGTCTGTCTGTTTGTCTGTCTGTTTGTCTGTCTGTTTGTCTGTCTGTTTGTCTGTCTGTTTGTCTGTCTGTTTGTCTGTCTGTTTGTCTGTCTGTTTGTCTGTCTGTTTGTCTGTCTGTTTGTCAGTCTGTTTGTCTGTCTGTTTGTCTGTCTGTTTGTCTGCCTGTTTATCTGTCTGTCTGTTTCTCTGTCTATTTGCCAGTCTGTTTGTTCGTATTTTTGTCTGTCTGCATGTCTGTCTATGTGTTTGTCTGTCTGTCTCTCTGTTTGTCTGTATGTCAGTTTGTCTGTCTGTCTGTATGTATGTCTGTCTGTTTGTCTGATTGTCTGTTTGTCTGTAGTCTTGTATGCGCTAATCTCAGAAGCTAATACACTTACTTTACCAGTAACTCTTACTAACTAACTTAAAAGGCCTCTGCTACCCTGCCTAATGCAGGACATAGCCTGAAATTAAAAAATAATACTATCCTAGTTCATAGCTGAATGACTCCGTGAGGGTGTGTAATAAAAACTATGTATCGTAGATATTTATTAAATGTTTTACAAACGATTGGTTCGCTGAAATATTATGATGAAAATACTGATAATTTTTATGGTCTTTTTCCTTAATATACGTATATTATACGAGTATATATATAGGTAATATTTCATATTTGTAAGGAAAAACCTAAATGTGATTTCGATCGACTTTGAAGCACATACTTGCATGCAGCTTCACGCTGTATCCTGCACACGGCGGGATTAGCAGAGAATTGGAAACCTAGTGTTAAGACACTCCTTTCCGTTTCCCAATCTCCACTGCATTAGAGGCATTGCGTGTTGAATGGCTACAACGCTACGCTTCGACTGTTACTAGACCGTGACTCGTTTGGTTTCTGCATTACATTTTAAAAAATACATTATGTAGTACCAATTCTAATATAAATAATTGCTAGCCCGTATAAATCCCTGACCCTACGGCTTAGAGATAATAAATATTATATAAAAAAAGCGTATAATTAACATTCAAATTACGTTCTGTTGAGTTTACGAGCATTATTATGTCACAATTTGAACGACTTTGTTGAATACAAAGCGTATTGTGATGATATAACTTACATATAAAAGCTATTGAAGTTGCTGAGGCCCGTTGCGGCGCAGTGGCAAAAGCGTGTGACTGTAGATGTGACAGATTTTAGATTCGATTCCTACTAAACGAAATTAAATATTCCATAACGCAATACGTCATTCGGAGTGAAGTGAAGAATGGAATCATCGTTATCATCGTCAACTTTGTTAACTCATAGTCATAACTGTTACTATGTTTCGAAATTAGCTGAAGAATATCTATTATTTTCAAAGAAATAAGAATAATATTTTCTAGAAATACTATTGAAATATTTTTTCCTAGACAATATTCAGAGAAATAGTTCTTAGAATAGCGTGCACCTACAACAAGATATTTATTTATAAAATGAAAATTATATACAAAACACTGTTTAAATAGAAGTTCGAATGAAATACCGTTTTCTGATTAAAACTGGATGCATTTTGCTTTATGTTTCTGTTTTTGTTTGAACTTTAATTTTGAACAGTTACTAGACTACGTAAGTTGCGATTTTCTGTTCAGCTTCTGTGTAGCTTAACTTAAATATATAATAGATGTTTACCAAAAGTGTGTATATAACTTATATACAATTCATATTTTAATTTCACAGTGTAACCAGTACATAATAGGGTAAGTAAAAGGAACTTGGGAACCTAGTGCTAAGATACTCTGTTCTTATATGAATTTTTCATGATCCACTTTCCGCAGAACGCAATGCCCCGTTATGTCCTGTTATCTGTACAAAGAAACAAAATTATTATGTATTATATTTTTGGAGTACTCGAGGAAAATTGCCATGACTACCCTTCAGCATTTGTTATATTAAAAACTTTGTGTTTTTGATTCAAACTTGAACTTGAATGAAGCCGAATAGTTTTTTTCATTAGAAACGCTAATCTTAGGAAGTAATGGGATTAATTAATCTTTAGCTTGATAATTTTTTATCTTTCCACACATGGTAGGGTAGACAGAGCGAATCCTTTGGATCTTTGATCTCGTGACAAAATAGTCCGTTTCCAAAAATTTTCCTCAGTTTTTGACGAAAGCATTGCGTTTTAATCGGCAGAAATCAATGCGGCGCAACATATATGTATATATTATAAGGCGAATAAAAAAGCTTATGACGTTAAATTGTCCACAGGTTGCACAGACAATACAAATGGCTTGAGCTCTGACGGCGTCCAAGAGTTGGAGTACACTGACGTGGATCTTGGCCTCACGCAGCGCGGGCCACACTTCGATCTACAGTATTCTAGAAACGTTACAGCTCTTGTTGGGAAGACTGCGCAGTTGAACTGCAGGGTCCACGATCTTGGTAACAGGACGGTTAGTAAAACTTTAAATTATTAAAAAGTCATTTTTTTTTATCAAATTTCTACTTAGTTTTACAGATATTGCGTAATAATTTAGAATATTTAACGCCACTCTTTATCTTGTTATCATAGCGAGAGAATTGAAAGAAAATTAATGAATTTCAAAACAAAAATAATTTATCTTAAATGTAGACGTCTAATCGTGTTCCAGGCCGAAAAACGAAATGTAATTATATTATTTCGCCACGAGTCTAATATAAAATACCGATAAAATTTCCTAGACTCTAGATGTTAGTACAAGAAATCTCATTAATATAAAGAAAATTCAACATCTGCTTCTTAAATTTTTTAATAACGACCCTAATTTAGCACAGGATAGTGTTTTTAGGGTTCAGTTCTTATAAGAAATCTTTTCGTTGTCTGTCTGTATCGTTGTTAAGACCTTTTATATCGATATCTTAATGAGATATCAAGCAAGATGAGATATTATTTTGAAACATTGAACTCTATAGTAACGAAGATTTTAAATTTTAAATCAACTCAATCAAAGACACATACATATTTTGTTTATTTCTTTAGCTGCATTTAGTACGAAATATGCCACGTGTTTCAATACCTGTAAGGTACGGGGTTCACTTCCCGTGGATCTATAGTAGTAAAAAAATAGCACAAAACTTACAATCAATTTCTGTTTAATTTTTTTACAAAATTTTGAGATACTTGGCAAACAAAACAAAAAGGCATGTCCCGCTGAGTTTCTTCTTGTGATCTTCTCAGGTCTGAGGCAGTAGCTTTAGTGAACTGGTAGTATTTTTTTTAAGCTTGTAACATCCTATTTTAATTGAAATATTTAAATTTGACGGAGATCAAAAGATCCTTCTTCAAGGCTTCCGTTGTTTTCATTTCAGGTACGGGAACCATATAACCATCATATACCTAATAATAGAATTTTAATAAAGTGTCGCATATCAGACCAATTTTTGAGCAATAAAAATATTTAACATTGAATATTGTGGTGTCCTAATCGGTTCTCTTTCATCTCAAACCGGATTACGATATGCTTTAACGGGTATTTTAGGTTTATTGACACCTCCAATATGTCCTTTTTTTTTTTTTCTTTGTTAAGATATTTTTAAAGGTTATTTTTTTTTGAAATGAGATTTATCAATGTAACCTACATTTTTATTAATTTACTGTACTATCTGAATTATGTAGTTTGGTTCATAATAAATATATCCTGACTTAACGTGGTGCAGAGACAAACATGTAACTGTAAAAGACAGGTTGTGGGTTCGATGTCCATTCGAGGAAATGAAATATTAATCATTTTCAAATAATATATTTCATATTTCCATTTCTTCACTCTCGCAACAAGGTAAAATGCTGCGTTGGTTTCAGCTAAAATCGGGGCAGTGTGGAACGTCTTAACACTAGGTTCCCTAATTCTCCTTTCGTACCCTGCCATGTTCAGGATATTACGTAATGCTAAAAAAAATGATTGGGAAAACGATATACGCAATAACGGCAATTTCGTAGAACAAAATTATTTGAAATAGTATAAATATTTTTTTTTTTAAATAGTTTTAATTGTTTTATATGTATATATATGTACATATATATATATATATATATATATATATATATATATATATATATATATATATATATATATATATATATATATATATATATATATATATATATATATATATATATATATATACATATATATATATATATATATATACATATATATATATGTAATTGTGAAACCTGCAATTTAATAATATTTTTACCCGTGTATCTTCAATGTACAGACACGGGTGCATCAGATATTATTATAATTACCTATAGTTTTTTTATTAAGATCCGTTTCACTTCTGTTCTCCACTTTCCGCCGAAATTGAGGCATTGCGTGTTGAGTGGCGTAACTCAACGCCGCGCTTTGCCTTGTTATATAATATTTAATTTGAAAATATTTAATATTCCATTTCTTCGAATGGGGATCGAACCCACAACCTACCGTTTACAGTCAAACGCTTGTGCCGCTGCGCTACGACAGGACATATTTTTACACACACATATTTTTTTGTTATTGTTAATAATATTAGTAGAAAAAAAACCTTTTCTGTTCAGTTACTAGTTCTTTTTACTTTGTATTTAAAACGAATGTAAATATATAAGTAGCCAATGTACTTCGCACATCTATTGAATTTTATTTCAACGTTTGAATAAAACATTTGTTGCTATTAAAGTACGTTTCGAGTATACTCAGGACAGTCTCAGGATTGTATGATAAATATTGCTTTGTGTAGAAGATGTTTTCATAGCAGTGTTATTTTTCGATTAGGTTTATTTCTGTGGTATTAAATGTATGAATATATTTCATTTCTTCGTGGCTTGCGGCCCTGTGACGGCAGTACAATTTTATTATATAGGTATTAGCGACCTGCCAGCGGCTTCGCCCGTCAATTTTTTTTCTGTTTGTCAGTAACATTATCACTTTTAAGAAAACATATTTGTTTACATTAAAGTGAAAAAAAGTCAATTAAATTAATGAAAATTTAAAACAAAGCTTAGTAAAATTTTGGAGATTCTAAATATAACTAAAGTTCTTCGTCGTTTAGGACTTTCCTTTTAAGCAATATTCTTTTTTTAGTCCAGCTTTACGCTGTATTCTATGAGTATGTAGCATAGTAGTGACCTTAGTGCTAAAACTCTCTGCTTTCCGCCAAATTCTGGTGGCATTGTGAGATGACGGACTGAACTCAAACTCAAAATTAGGCTTTGACACTAGAGTGACGAAATTAAAATATTCAATATATTATTTCCTGAAACCACAACCTGTCGTCTTAAGCTTGTGCCTATATAACATAACTAACCTCATATATATATATATATATATATATATATATATATATATATATATATATATATATATATATATATATATATATATATATATATATATATATATACATATATATATATATATATATACATATATATATATATATATATATATATATATATATATATATATATATATATATATATATATATATATATATATATATATATATATATATATATATATATATATATATATATATATATATATACATATATATATATATATATATATATATATATATATATATATATATATATATATATATATATATATATATATATATATATATATATATATAAACATAATAATAATAAAAAATATTTCCACCAGGTATCATGGATCAGGCATCGAGATATTCATCTGTTGACGTCTGGCCGAATGACATACACTTCAGATCAGAGGTTCATCAGCGTACACAATCCTCACACTGAAGACTGGATATTAAAGGTAACTATAAAAATGTACACCATATTGTGTAAAGCATTTTCTAAATATATATGAGTAGTGGGTTCGGTATCCTTTTACAGAAGTAATTTAATATATTCCAATCTTTTGTATTTCCCAGTTCCATTTTGAACATGTTTGACTTTGACTTTGGCCACCCACCTTTTCTATATTTAGAAGAGAACACCATCACGCTTTTAGTCACATAACAAAAAAAACGTCTTTCGTCCTTTGTTCATTAGAAATTGAGATATTGTGTTAGAACTCAACGCTGCGTTATGTCTAACCGAGCATGGATCGGAAAATATTTGTTTTTTCAACAAACATCGAATCCTTAACTGTAGCGTTTACATCCAGAAGATATACTGCTGCGCCTCGACGGTCTCCAACTTATATGCGTTTATTTATGAGTATTTTGCCAATACATTTATTAGGCTCACACCTGTGGCCTACCCGCGGCAGTATTTCCAGGTCAATATGACATAGTACCTTCAAAAAGCGCGTCTAACTCCACCTTAAAGGCCGGTAACGCACCTGTAGCTCCCCTGGTGTTACACGAGGTCGTGGGCGACGGTGATCACTCACCATCAGGTGACCCGTACGCTCTTTTGCCTTGTCTTTTCCATAAAAAAAAAAAGAAAAAACAAGGCTCAGTGGTTTGTATAGTCTGTGCGACATTGTGACAGTCCAATAAAGCGAATAAAAAATGACAAAGAAAAAAGAGTTTAACGTTAGATATTTTTTGACAATGTGAAAAACCACCGAATGCAAATACTGTAAAATACTTGCATTGACATAGCCTTGTTCTATATGAGTATTATGCACGAACACCTTTTGGCTGCAGTATCCACAAAATTGGCTTAGCACGTCAAGATTACGCTGAGATAAACGATACAGTTTCGTAATGCCTGCAGTGCTACAATATATTGTTTTTAGGGTTCCATATTTTAGGGCTTTTATTTTCAAATAGGCTGTATGATTTAAAAATAATCATGTTTTTTGAGCATAGACTAATTATACGGTATCAAAATACAACAATCAATTTTATTATATTTATCTATCTTTCTGTGTGTTCGACTTAATTTTTAGAACTGCTCAACATTTTTTTAGATTACTTACACAGAAAAAAAGAATACAAATTACGATTCATTTGATGAAAATTCCCTTCTTAATTAATTTAATTATTTTCTCTGAAGACATTTAAAAAAATATTAAAAAAAATAGCCGTCATGGGACGCCTGGCAGATGTGAAACATCGTGTATGTACAAGTAATATGCATAAAAGATAATATTATTACAGGAATTAAATATAAAATACGAGGCAACCTGCTTCATAGATGTGCACCCACCTCCCCTTGCTGTTTCGCCGTGCGACATATATCGGCCGGCGGCCATCATTCATTTTAATACCAATTACAATTTTAAATTTGTAATATCTTTTTAATGGATTGTCCGATTAGAATAAAATAAAAAGTTACTTATAACTATTGAAACAATCTTGCTCAATAAATAATTTATTTGGATAACGATTAATATTCGACGATAATATGATCAATGGAAAATTGGTTATAATGGCTAAAATATAAATGTTTGGTTTATACTATCGCGGACTTTTTTGTAGGCATTATTGAGTTCTACAACTTTTCCATACAAATCAACTATACATCTCTAACCATTTAGGCAGCGTTCGCGAGAATCGCTAACATACGGCAGTTTTTTCGTCACAATTTTCACTACCACGAAAAATCCTATCTATTTTCCGGGATAAAATATAGCCTATACGGATTCGGAAGAGTCCCTCTAAGTAATCGTAAAAGAAATTTTGAAATCGGTCCAGTACAAACATACAAAAATACAAAGGTTTCCTATTTATAATATTAGTATAGATAGCGTGGCGACCCGTCGCCACGGCAACAATTCGGTTTACAAGTGATCCTATAGACATTTAAAAAAAAAAATATCCTAAAACTGCCTCAAATTCGGCGGAAAGTACGGAACAGAACGTACTATCTTAACATTAGGTTCCTAAGTTCCTTCTGCCTACCCTGCAATATGCGGGGTACAGCATGAGGCTATACGTAAAATTTAAGCAAGCAGAGCCGCGCCGTCTTGCTAGTTACATAACATAAGTTGAAAACGATAGGAAGCCGGAGTTACGTAAACTATCTAACTTCGGGCAGACCACTCGGATAGTTAAATTTAATTCTTAGTAACTCCACTCAAATTAGTCGCTTGTTGCTTGAAAACTAGATTCTTGAATTTGAATAGCGGCAGCTGTAAATGTTTGTTGAAATAGATTCAACGAACTTTTATTTTATCAAATTATCTTGCCTTATTTTGGGATAGAGGTACAAATATTATATTCAAGCAACTGTTAATGTGACTGGGTTGGGGATCGATTTCCACCTAAAGAAAGGAAATATTATATATATTTCCTTTTTTTTTTCTTTTATTTTGCTCTGGTTCAAATGGCTCAAATTCAGCGGAAAAAAGAGAGCAAAAGAGTCTTAGTGAGAACAGTGTCTCATCTCTTGATTCTCAAATTCCTTCTATCTTGTACAGTTTGTATGTTGTAGCATAAAAAAATCGTTGAAAGACTGTGAAGGGGACTGTTTAGGGATTTGGCTTTCAGATTTAACTTGGCTATTTTATTAAATATTACAAAAAGACACTAAATTTTAAATCCAATACAATGACTACCTTTCTCATAGTTCACTAACGTACAAATATAATAGTATATTTTAAGAGTTATCAGGCGTAAGGAAATTACATACCGAGTGAATACAGATCTTGGCACTCATCGTAGATCTAAATTATTTTACCAGTAAAGTCGACGTACTATTTAATTCAATATTGAATAGCAAGTTAACTTGGCTCTCCTTCCATATTTACATTTTGGTGACACAGAAATTAAACCACAATAGGTCAAGTACAAATAAGTACTAATTATTGATGCAATTCTATGAATATTCTATTTGAGAGCCAATTTATCTGCTTTTAAAGCACAAAGCGTTATAATATTTTTATGACTGATTTACAACTACAAAATATATTTGTTATTGTAGTGTGGAATGTAGTTGTGAAGTGGTGGTTGTGGGTTCGATTCTCAATTTTAATGGCTTCACGCTGTATCCCGCACATACCAGGGTAGGCGGAGAGCTTAGGAACCTAGAGTTAAGACACGGAGAGTGGCAGAGCTCAACACCGAACCTTGCCTTGAGACAAGAATGAAAAAAATTAACGTTAAATATTTAATAGACATCATATCATTGAATGTCAATTTTAATCAATAAATTGTTATTCTGTCTCACCCACTATTAATTCCGAGTCAATTTCAGGATTTCAGGTCAAAAGGAAGTATTAAAGCGTTAGTACAAATTTAAATTTAAAGCTTAGTACACTCATTTTGTATGAAGTAACTATAATTATAAGTTTGTAATAGTAGTCTTTTTCGTACTGCAAGTTCTTATTATTTGCCAAACTTCAAATTTTATAGGGAAATATCAAATAGATGATGATAACGCGACGAATAAAGTCTACAAATTTAATCTTGCGGGCATATGCACTCATTTTGTATGAAATTAACGAATTCAATACCGTATGTACTTGGTACCACTTCTGACACTAGATATTTCTTTTGTCGGTAAAGTTAACAGCGATGTATTATTCAATATTGAACTTGGCTCTCAATGAATATTTATGTTTGGGTTCCATTGAATATATGAAAAAATTAAAACTGTAATTAAAACACAATAGATAGCAAGTACAAATAAGTACTAATTATTTATTATCACAATTCTATGAATATTCTATTCGAGAGCCACTTGGTCTGTTTTTGAAGCACGTAGCGTATCTTTTATTTAATTTGTTACTGCATAACATATTTATTAACTAATTTTGTCGTGCCGCAGAGGCATAAACACGTGTGACTGTAAACACAGCAGGCTGTGGGTTCGATTCCCACCCGAGGGAATGAAATATTCAGTATTATCAATTTTAATATTAAATATTTTTATGTCTTTGCTCTGGTAACAAGGCAAAGTGTGGAGTTGAGTCCCGCCAATTAACACACAATGTTTTAAATTCAAACAGTGGAAAGTGGAGAACGGAACGGAGTGTCTTAACACTAAGTTTCTAAGTTCCCTGTGCGTTACCTAGCCATGTGCGGGATACAGCGTCAACTGAAGAAGAATAAAGAAGAAACTACTTAAAGTTTCAAAGAACACGTTATTAATGCTCAACGCTAGGTTTCCAAGCTTCCTCTGCCAACTCTGCCATGTGCGATACAGCATAAAACTGAAATGAAATCTAAAATACTATAACCTAACCGAAATTTTCTATCCAATATAGCGAATATCGATATCGCAAACCATCCAAACAAGAAAGCACCTAACAGCACTTGTTAACAGAAGCTCACAAATCGTTTTACGTACACTGCTTTTGGCTGAAACCCAGGATTTTACAGCGCCTAAGTTATTTACTGTCTAAGGCTAGCCAATTTCTAACTGACCATTAATAAACGTAAAATCCACAGATAAGGTTCCCACAACGCCGTGACTCCGGTATCTATGAGTGCCAAGTTGGTACCACACCGCCTATCGGACACCGGATGTACCTATCAGTTGTTGGTAAGTAGATAATAGCTGTAGATGTTTTGTGCTGATAATTTCGGTTAGGGCATGGTTGGGAAGTATTTAAATATAGATACTTGGATTGTAGGTTCAATCGTGGATTTTAAAAAAATATTTTTATAGCTTAACGCTTTGCCACTTACCACTTATACAGTGGTAAGCAGGAGGGTAATCTAGGAACCTGATACTGAGTCACTCCGTTCCCATTTGGACACTTTTGTGCCGAATTTATGAGGCTTAGTTTGTTGAGTGGCGGCACTCGTCGCCGTTCTTAGTTTTTTTACCAGAGTAAGGACATTGTAGTATTAAATATTTCATTACCCCAAGTGGCAATCGAACTTAATCTGTCGCGTTAACGGTTAAAGACCTCAATAATTATAATATTACAATAGTTTTTACTCCAATATCTTTATGATGTAAGACTTGGTCGCTAAGCAAATAATATATTGAAATAGGACGTATATTAAAAAAATATGCCTTAATATAGCAAAGAAAGAGACCAATCAGGCTTTTTTTTTTTCAATTTAAATCTTATGTTGACCATTACCGAGTTATTGGGCATTATGTGTTCGGTACTTAATACCGCACTTTTCCACATTTACGGAACAAGTATATTAAAATATTTTAAATATCATTTTCCAAAAATCACACAGACAACCATCGCATTCACATCCTTGTACCAGCCATGACTGCCTCAATTATTTATCGCTTCGAATATACCAATTACTACCCCAATTATAGCTACTTAGAAGGCAATTCGTTAAGTAAAGCCTTCAATTGACTTAACTTTCTACTTTTTACCTGATTTTGGGCAACCAATTTATGTTTAATTTCTGAATCCAAATCCGTAATGAATGGGACCCCCTTTTATGATAGCCATAATGAAAGGATTATTATAAGTAATTTGTTTTTGTCTTAAGGGATAAATAGACATTTAATGTTTTATTTTGCGTTGAGTTCCATCACTTAACAGATAATGCCTTAACTTTGGCTGAAAGTGGGGAACGGACAAGGCACAGCAAGAGACTAAGAGAGTGAGAGATAAATAATGCTTTACATAATATATAATTTAGTACTAAGACACCACGTTCTTCAATTTTCGATCACAGACTATAGAAATTTTCCAGACATTAGGTACATATCAACCAATTTCCAATTGGGCACAGATTTTTTTTTTTTTATGGAAGAGACGGCAAACGAGCGTACGGGTCACCTGATGATAAGTGATCACCGTCGCCCACAACCCGTGTAACTCCAGAGGAGCTACAGGAGCGTTGCCGTCTTTTAAGGTGGAAGGGAACCGGGGCCCGGCATTACCTAATGCGAAACGCAGTGGCCAAAGCCACTACTTAACGCCGGTTTTAAAGGTCGAGGGTGGTAACAATCCGGTCGAGTCTGCCCATGCGTGTTGCCATTGCTGGCAACGCGACTCTACCACACGCACTTTAGTCGCCTCTTACGACACCATCAGTACCAGGGTGATCCTATTCTAAGCCGGGATCACACGGCAGAATTATTGCAACAAAGCCTGTTATTATTCTATATAAGAATAATAACAGGCTTTGTTGCAATAATTCTGTGCCCAATTGGAAATAAATCTACAATCGTCATGCTTGCAGTCGAATTTGATATTGCAAAGATGGCGATATAAATAATAGTAATACGTGCTTAAAAACATTGACCTAGTAGACTAGTATTTGAGAAAGTATGGATTAGTTGACTGAAGTGAAGCCAGTCGTAGGCAGTCGTGGCGCTGGGTAAATGCGTTAAACAAACACTATAGGTTCTGAGTTTGATCTCTACTTGAAATGATGAAATATTTTCATTTTCCTCGCTTCCTTCCAAGGCAAAACGCTGCATTGAGTTTCACCACTGAACATGCACTGCTTCAATTTGGCAGAAGTAAGAAACAGAAATATTCTAAAGGGATAAATATCCTGCCCTAATTAGTTTAAGACAAGGATCGCAGGTTCAGAGCAAAGAAATTAAAATATGAAAGGCTGATAACAATGGACGATAGGATAGAAGTTTGCAGAGGCCTTAACATTTGATGCTCAGTCATGTATAAACAACATTGTCAATGAGCAAAAGTCACGGAATTGATTCCGTTTAGAAAGGGAATCAATTATACATATATTTTCAGCTTCAAGCTGTATCACGCATATGATAGGAAATTTTAGAACATAGTGTTATGACACTTCGATTCTATTAAAATACTTCCGTTTCCCACCTTCCTAAAAAATTGAGTATTGCATGTTGAATGGCGTAAGTTAACACCATGAAAAAAATAGAGTCATATCCTTTAACGCCATAACATGCCTCAATATTTATTTTTTCCTATTACTCAACACCAATCTCGCTTCTGGTGAATAGTGCAGAATATAAGCTTAGCATCAGAACCAGAAAAAAAAACAATTATGAAAAATATGTAAAAGAACAAAAGCCCTAATGAAAATTACTCATACATTTACATAGTTTATATAAGAAATCCACATCGAGATATTATTTTAACAGTTATTGAGACCGGTAGGATAATAAAATTGTTTTTAATTAAAAATCGCAACTTTCCAAAGAAATATCATGATT
The DNA here is from genome assembly GCA_019049475.1 of Eueides isabella. Lineage (NCBI taxonomy): Eukaryota > Metazoa > Arthropoda > Insecta > Lepidoptera > Nymphalidae > Eueides > Eueides isabella. The sequence goes on along the minus strand of CM032398.1, from coordinate 12,333,321 downwards.
AAAATTTTCATTTTAACCGCGTTAATGAATTGAAATTCATCTGCTTTAAATTACTTCAGAGCGAACTGAGTTTTGCGATTATCTATCTTCCATTTCGAGTTATTATTGTAGTTATTTTTGGGGATAAGATTAAAATGATCAATATACGGTTGAATTTTATAATCTTAACTAACTTAAACAAGTTACGACGATAAAACTCAGCGTATAAACAAAGGTCAAGGGTTCGATTTCCATAAAGGAATATTTAAATTTAAAAAAACACAGTCATATTTATTGGCTAAAGTTTTCATTATTTTTTCTGTTCTGCAAGTTTTTTTTACCTATTTCAAACGTAGTTCTACGTGGCTCAAAAGATACAGGCTATTGTCGGGCAAACAGACACACAGGCAACGGGGTCCTAATTAAAGGATCTGATTGTTTTTACGGAAAAGACAAGGTAAATGAGCATATCGGTCACCTGATGACAAGTGACGGAGAGTTGGAAATACTCCCATAGGCAGCCGTTCCACAGACGTGTGACGCATGAAAGGAAATTTCTACGAAACGGCAACTGTGCCGTATAGTATGTCATGCATCATGATGAGGATGGTATTTTAGCTTGTGACGTACTGTGCGATTAAAAAATTCGGTGACAGGTTCCAAGTCCAATAGTTCTTCAAAACAATACCCGTGATAAATGCGGCAAAGAATGCATAGAGAGCTCCCTGGGCTAACAAGAGTGAAATGTACGCATCCCATTCCAATCTGCTAACTTGTAGTGTCAGAGGAGACTGCGGCGAAAGTCACTGATGAGGCGCAACACTCTGTAGGAGACAGTGGTCTGAAGACCCTTGAGAGGCATCGACGACTACCTGGTACTGTTCCATATACGAAGCCTAAAGAAAGTCCAATAAAAAAATTATACATACATATATATTTTTTACTTAAATAGAATAAACATATATAATAGAAATGGGGCCAGTTGAGGCGCAGGAGCACAAGCATGCAACTGTAAACGTGAAGGATTGTAGATTAGATCCCCATTCGAAGAAATTAAATATTTAATATTCTTATTTCATCGCTCTGGTATCAATGGAACGCGCGGCGTTGAGTTGCGCAAATTAACATACTCAGCTTCATGTGTATCCCGCACATGGCAGGGTAGGCAAACGGAACTTAGGAACCTAGTGTTAAGATACTCCGTTCCACTTCCGTTACCCACTTTCCGCTGAATTCGAGGCATTGCGTGTTGAGTAGCGGAACTCAACGCCGCGTTTTGCCTTATAGCAAAGCGAAGAAATGAAAGCATTAAATATCTAAATTGAAAATATTAAATATTTCATGTCCTCGAGTGGGGATCGAACGCACAACCTGCCGGTTACAGTCACACATTTGTGCCGCTGCGCAACGATAGGCCTCAAGTTAACATGCAATGCCTCAAATTTGGCAGAAAATGGGAAACAGAAGTGAATTTAAGAGAACGAAATGTCTAAACACTAGGCTTTTAAGTACTCTCTCTTTACCCTACTATGTGAGAGATACAGTGTCAAGCTGAAAAAAAAAACCTAAAAAAAGGTACCTAACATAAAGTAAAAAATATGATTATTACAAATTCGAAACCGTATAATTAAGATGAATGTTATTAAACAAGCACTTTGGTACAGATGGCGCTTAAGTACGATTAATGCTGATAATTTTGGCTTAAAATTAATTGAAATTGTTGCATATATAAAAAATCATTTTCTATATCAAAAAATTTAGAGATCCAGCTCTACTAGCTTACAACTGTAAACGTGGCAGGGTGTAGGTTCAATCCTCATTCGACAAAATAAATTATTTAATAATTTTAATTTTCATCGCTCTGGTAACAAGTCAAAGGGCGGAGTTAAACGGAATTTTGCCAGTCAACTCATAATACCACAACTTTAGCGGAAATTGTGGAATAGAAGTGTCTTATGGGAACAGAGTATTCTAACACTAGGTTCCCGAGTTCCCTCTTCCCCTATCATGTGCAGCACATAGAATGAAGCAAAAAAACTTGAATTTCATATATTTTATCTTATTATAAAACAATACTCACACAACTTATAATACTACAGAATCCTGTGTAAATCTGGGTGCCATGCTACTAAATTCTTACTTCCGGTCTACCTAATACATGGAATATACCTTCACTTATATAATATCCTGGCAACCCGCTCGCGGCTTCGCCCGCTTGTATTTACTTATTACAAGTACTTATTTACTAATATGAATTACTTTTGTCTTCCCATGTCTATATTCATTATCGTCTTGACTTCAGTGTATTAAAAAAATAAAGTTTTACAAAGAAAACAATTTCGGAGCTATTTTGTAGAACATTATAATTGTTATTTAATAGCCAATTGAAATAAAACATACATTTCAAAGTTAAATAAAATTTACAATACAAAAATGAAAACTACATTTAAATTGGTATAGACGTTTTTAAGATTAACATGGACAATTCATAGCCTAACAAACAAACATTTCAAAGAAATTATTTTACAAGTCAAAATATTTCTGTGTTATCTACGCGCGGCGTTGAGTTCCACCACTCACCACGCCTTAAATGCGCAATGAAAAATAGGGAACGTTACATCAGTGTCTGAACACTAGATTGCCAAGTTCCCTCTGCCTACTCTACCATGTGCGGGATACAACGGGATACACTTAATAGGCATATGTCCATAAAATACTATAATACCATTGTAAATTTAACTTGTGCCCAATTTTAAATGGTAAATTTGTCCATTCTATTCTCATTGCGACAACCTAATGACATATTGAATTTATTACAGAACCGTTAACAACAATACTGGGAGGCCCCGAGCTGTTCATCAACATGGGCAGTACTATCAATCTGACGTGCGTAGTGCAGCACTCGCCGGAACCCCCGCCCGCCATACGCTGGACTCATAATGAAGAGGTAAGGATAGTATATAAACTATTTTGTTCTCTCTCTCAGCTTCAAGCTGTATCCCGCCCTTGGCAGAACGTTCCCCACTTTTCGCAGAATTTAAGGCATTGCGTGTTGAGTGGCGAAATTCAATATCTGAATATTACACTATATTGACTATACTAAGTAAAGTCGTGTTGTGTCGCAGAGTGTGACTTTAAACGACAGGTTGTGGGTTCGATCCCCACTCGAGGAAATAAAATATTGAATATTTTCAAATTAAATGTTTAATGTTTTCATTTCTTCGTTCTGGTAAAAAGGCGTGACGTTGAGTTCTGCTACTCAACACACAATACCTCAAATTCAGCGGAAAGTGGGAAGCGGAAATGGATGGAGTGTTAACACTACTACTACTTCCCAAGTTCCCTCTGCCTATCCTGCCGTATGCGGGATACAGCGTGAAGAAAAGGTATGTTGTGGCGCAGGGGCACGAGTTTGTGACTGGAAACGACAGGTTGTGGGTTTTCAAATAAAATATTTAATGTTTTTATTTCTTTGCTCTGGTAAAGAGGCAAAGTGGCGTTGATTTATGCCATTCACTCGCGAATGTGGGGTGCAGAAATGTCTTAATCGGAACGGAATGTCTGAGCCCTAAATTTCTAAGGTCCCTCTGCATACTATACTATGTACAAGAAAAAAAAAAAAAAAGTATATAATAAGTAAATAGCTTCATGCTTTACTCCGCACATAAAAATAGATAGAGTTCACTCTCGGTTCTCCAATTTCTGCTCAATTTACAAAACGTATAGAGCAGTGAAAACAAATGCCGCAGTTTTGTTGTTACCAGAGACAGTAACTAAAACATTTCCCTAAGTAGGATGAGAACTCACAACCGTGGCAAACGATACTTAACTTAAATTTAAAATGTTGAACGAAGCAGGATATGAATCCGCACCTCTTGAAAACCGTTCAAGCGCTTCCACCAACTAAGCCATTCGTTCTTACCAAGCTCCGTCGAAATTCTTATATGCTTGTTACAACTTATTTATGTTGTTAGCATCTCTGTGGGGAGATTTTTACAAATTTCCGCTACCCAAAGACAACTTGTGAGAATTATCGTTTGGCAAGAGAGAATACTATTTATTTTAATATTTTTACTATGTTTTAAAGTGTTATTCCACACTTAGGACAGAAAATACTAAACTTAAATTTAAAAAGCGTATAAAATTTTTGAACGAAGCAGGATTTGAACCTGCGCCTCTTGAAAACGGTTCAAGCGCTCTGACTTTGCCACTGTGCCACGACAATTTACAATGAAATGATTTAGATAATTAATTGTTAAGGATTCTAGAGAATTCAAATTCATTTAAGCCTTTGTTTTGTTTAATGTTATCAGCTTAGAAAACTTGAAGGGCCTTTGTATCGTTGTATCTACAATGTAGCGTTGTGTATCTTGTACAAACATCTCCTGTGGTTCGAACAGATGATGGTTTCTTTGTTCAGTGGCTAATACATATAAAGGTATACAAAAATTTATATTTGTCAAATTTACCTAAAGACAACGAGGTTCAAAACTAAATAAAAGAAAGTATTAGGGGACGTGGGAACATAGCAGCGTTAAGACACTGCCGTACCCTACACCACGCCGAATTCACGCGGCATTGCGTGCTGATTGACAGAACCCAACGTGGCATTTTGCCTCGTTACCAGAGCGAAGAAATGAAAACATTAAATATTTAATTTAAAAAAATCAAATATTTAATTTCTCCGAGTGGGGGTCGAATCCACAACCTGTCGCGTTTACAGACAAGCTTGTGCCCCCGCCATTGGCCTCAAAATATAATATAAATATATGTAATATTCTTATTTATACAAAGAATCGATTGAAACAATATTATAATTATACAATTTTCTTTTATAAATAACTTACTCACTCACTCAGATCCACGCTGTGTCCCGCACGTGGCAGGGTAAGCAGAGGGAACTTGAGAACCTAGTATTAAGACACTCCGTTCCACTTCCGTTCTCCACTTTCCGCCGTATTTGAACCATTCGTGTTGAGTAGCGGGACTCAACGCTGCGTTTTGCCTTGTACCAGAGCGGAGAAATGAAATATTAAATATTTAAAATTTTCCTGGAGTGGGGATCGAATCCAGAACCTGTCGGTTACAGTCACACACTTGTGCCGCTGCGCCACTACAGGTCTCTTTTAAAATTAAGTTAATTCAATACATTTAACGAATACTGAACATATATATTATGTACATATTTTAAATTAATATGAACTATGAGAGGATATGCGTATGATACAGCCTAGGGAATTGTGTGCTACTTAAGTAAGGTTCACTTGTATTGACAAGAGAACTACATTATGAAATTCATAAATATATTCATGCAGTTTTGTGAGTTTGTGTGAGAAAATATGAAATGAACTTAAAAAATGTCAATTTCTATTTCTCGAGAGGGAATCGAAACAACAACTTGTCGCATTTACAGTCTTCTAAACAAATATTACTCTCTTCATTATTTCTGATCTCCGCGTTATCTATCAAACCGTCACGGGAGCATTATAAAAATAAAGCTTCCAGGCAAGATTCTTACTCAAAATAGGTTATCGTGGATGATAAATAGAAATCTTAACCTTTTCCAAGTTCGTAAAATTGAATTCAAGAGAATTCAAGGTTTTGTAAGAACAGAACCTCAAAAAAGCACGTAGGATGTGCTGGCTACATAAAAAAAAAATCCGACTCAAACTTATATTTACTAAAAAGCTTACATTTTCAAACTTACACAGCATAATCCATACATCTATTAGGTAAGAACCAAGAATTATACAATCAAGGATGCAGAACATTTGGCGTACAACGACTAAGAAAGTTTCTTTGGATTTATTCAAGAAATTCGCGGATTTGAATCCTTGCCAGAATGAGTTGCTATGGAGCTGCCAGAAAATAGAATAAAGCGCGTAAACATTGTTAGTTGAAATTCAGACTTGCTCCTCTAACTTGACATGTTTCGACATGTCTTCAAGGCGATCCAGATCTTGAGATTTGCTGGTGACATCTGCCAATATTATATCATAGTATCCTCCAGGCAACTATTTGTTGCAAATGTTTGCTTGAGCTGAAAGAAATTTTAAAATTACTTTGATAATATACTGAGATTTGGATTATAATTAAGAATTCGTAGATGTTTTTAGGCCGAATGACGCCGCAGAATACCAATATTTGTAGTTTTTCGTTTGATTTTCAAGGTTTCGTCGACGTCGAAAAGAAATAAAAACGGAACCCTTATATGATTACTGTTATCCGTCTGTTAAGATCATTTTTCATTACTAGTAGAAAGATCACAAAGGGCTCTGCTCAAGGTTTGCTACAATAAACCTCGTTTGTATCCTACAAGAAAAATTTACGAATTGAGTCAAGTTTTAACTGTGAGGCAACTATTTATTTTAGCTACCACGAGTAAACTACTTTCAACCCTAGCATAAGTCGCAGAAATAATATAGTAGTGCCAACGACATTAACCAATACTTTTTTCAGTCATAAATTTTTTATCTTTTAGGACCGCACATTTATAACAGTCTTAATAAATTTCTATCCTTGTATAATTTAAATAAGTCTAGATTAAAAAAAGTTGTAACCAATTGGTTGCTAAAACAATCTTATACAGCGATTGAAAAACTATTTGAAATTCCTAGATAACATTATATGTATAGATAATCACTCACAACACACACACACACACACACACATATACACACAGACGATGCTCACTATCACAATTTCGCTTTTACTGTTCCTACATAACTTGATTTATGGTGAAAAACTTAAATTACCTATAATATGTATGTGGCCTTTTTTTTATTACAAATTCATAATGAAGTGGAGACCTGGTGACCTGTAACACGGGTTTCGTACCTATCACAGGCACCAGCAACCCACAACATGTTATTGTTACAATTTGCTTTACGTATTGTATCTTTTTTACCTTACAATGTTGTGGTTGAAATAAAGAATTTTTTATTTATTATTTATTTATTTCCTGTGAATGTATCAAGCTAAAATGTGTATCAAATATTCTGGTCTACGGTCCCTTGCATAGAAAAAAAATAACTCTACGCTAATAGCTTTAGTAAACGTGATCTCATACATATCAAGAAATATCTCTAAATTTATCTCTTTAACTATGTATAATTCTCTACTGATTCTTCCACACATGGTCGGGTAGATAGAGGAAACTTGGGAGACTAGTGTTAAGATACTCCGTTCTGTTTCTCACCTTCTTTAGATTTGACGATATGTGGCATTGTGGAACTCAAAACTATGCCTTGTTGCCAGAGCGAAGAAATAAAAATATTTATTAAATATTAACTATTTAATATAAAAAAAAACATTTGTTCGAGTAGAAATTAAAGCCACAAGGACAACAATCTGTCGTATTACAGTCACTTGCTTGTGCCCCCGTACCACTTAAAAATAACTTATCTAATAATGGAAAAAAAATCATAACTAAAGCGTAATTTAAATGAAAATAAACGAGGATATGAAAGCGCTATTTGCATCTTGCCCTGTTTTGGTATCAAAAAATACTCAACAACACATTTTGTGCTTATCCGAAAGTCTTGTTCAAAACTAATCTTTGTATATACATGCAGGAGGAAATTGGAAAAAAAACAGCACCTGTTACTGACATGAAGAAAAAATCGTGTTCATTTTCACGTATAATAATTAATAGTTTCGGCAGAATTCGGATGCTCAAAAATGTTTGATATTTCTTTTTACTTAAAGTTCATATTAATATTCTAATTTTGAGTTTCTTATGAAGTGAGTTCACTTTTGGACTATTATTGGAGAAATACAACATTATGTATAATTAAAAATTACTACCTCATTTTGACAGAGTGCTTGTAGCGTTTAAAATGTTAACTGTAAACCGGTGGTTATTATGTTTCAAGAAAATCGTTTATAATAAAATTAACATCGATTAAAAAAAACACCCTCCAATTGGTTGATTCGTTCAGGAGCTACGGGGCTACAGACTGATACACAGACAAATACACCAGACAAATACACCGTACCCCAATTTTATGTCCCGCTTTTTGTTTTAGTTGTTAAAATATGACTAAGTAATGTTTAAAGAGATTATTAATCAAACAAGAAAATAATCAAAATAATTAATTTTCAAAGGAAATCAATTACGATTCTCCTCGGGGCGGAGTATCGGTGATAACGGAGAAAGGGGAGATGACAACCTCCCATCTCCTCGTCCAGAAAGCTCGGACACCGGATTCTGGTCACTACACTTGTGCACCAGCCAATGCCAACCCAAGATCTGTTCTCGTCCATGTTTTAAGCGGTGAGTATTTTTTTTTTATTTTCACGCTGCAGCAGTAAGTGAGTTTAGTATATAGAAACAAAACCTAAAATTTGACTTTTCATCGTTACCAGAAAAAGAAAATGAAAATATTAAATATTTAATTTCTCGGTAGAAGTCGAATCTTATACTATGGCGCTGTGACCGTGGGACCATTGGGGTCCAGAATGGCGTTGGTGAGCTTCGTTCATTATCTTATCTTATTTTTATTATTTTAGCTTCACACTGTATCCCGCACGAGGCAGGGTAGGCAGAGGGAACCCGGGGACCTAGTGTTAAAACACTCCGTTTCACTTTCTTTCCCTATATTCCGCCAAAATTGAGGCATTGCGTGTTGAGTGGCGGAACTCAACGCCGCGCTTTGCCTTATTACCAGAGCAAAGAAATTAAACATTAAATATTTAAATTGAAAATATTGAATATTTCATTTGTGTATTGTATTTTCGTGTGACTGGTTCTGGGTTCGATCCCCAGTCGAAGGACTAGGGATCGAACCCAGAACCAGTCAGACGCTTGTGCCGCTGCGCCACGACGGGCATCTTATGTATGATAATTCCAAGTGAAATTATATTTCTATATAAACGTTCTAGAATTTCTACTGAATATATATTTGCTTTGTTCTATACTTACTTAATTTGTCAAATATCTTTTAACCTTGACATATTCATTGCTATATGAACAATACGTATGTATTATCAAATTACTCAACCAACCCTTGGAAACATATCTGAGATAGTCGATAAATATATTTTTTTCACTCTACATCCCGCATATGGCAGAAGGAACTTGGGAACCTAGTGCTGAAAACGACAACTCAGTTCCATTTCCCACTTTTCGCCGAATTTAAGGCATTTCGTGTTGAGTGACGGAACTCAACAGCGCGCTTTGCGTTATTACCAGAGCAAAGAAATGAAACATTAAATATTTCAATATTCTAAAGTGAGGATCGAACCCACAACCTATCACGTTTACAGTCACACAATTGCGCCTGAACTTCATTTTTCAAATATCGTTTAGCCTTGACATGTTCATCCATATATGAACAATACGTCTGTACTATCAAATTACTCAGCCAAGCCTTTGAAAGATATCCGAGATAATCGAAAACATAAATAGCGATAACAGCCTTTAATATTGGTGTCCTGTTGTTATCACTGGATAATATCCAAGAGACACAGTGAATGGCCCAAAAATGTTGCCAAATTTTGTTTCTTGAAATACACACTCGTAAAGATAATTTATTCAGGGTTTTATATTGCAAGGCAGATATTGCTGGCTTTAATCAAGTTCTCGTCTATGTTGTGCTTCTTTGTAAATGAAGTACGATTTTCTGTATGGAGTATTCTAATTCTAGTGTTTTTTTGCAAGTTTTTCACGAATAAGAAAGAGCTGGTGCTAAAATAGTCTGGCAGGCCATTTTTGTTACTTAGCGAAAGTTAACGCCGTTTTTAAATCAGGCAAAAAAATTTTTTACGTATCTTTCTATCTAACATCAAAAACAAACTATAAATAATAACCAATCAGTCTAAAGATAGATATTCCTCATCTATACTATAGTAATATGGCACAATTTCTACATTATAATTAAGCATCTTTGGGATTTGCCTATTTGCCTTCCCTGCCTAGTGCGGGATACAGCGTGAAGCTGAAAAAAAAAAAATCTTTGGGATATATTCGTAATTTCCCAGAAGTTTTAATTAAAATTGTAAAATATTCTCATTTTCAACTAAATATGCTGGTGATGAAAGATATTTTTAATTTCCTCCGAACTATTGGCTGGGGACTTTAAGAGAACAGTTTAAATTAATAGGGTTTTAAACTTACCGTACGTCTGAAGGAGTTTAGGCTAAGAACCTTTAGATGTACGTATATGTATTTGACGCAATGAATATTTTTTCTTAGTTCACTATGTGAATGTAATTATTTTGCAGGCTTTTCTTTAAAATCAACTATTTATTGTATATTTTTAGATAATCTTATCTTAATTTGTTCTAATTTTCTTTAATAAATGTACAAATTATTAAAAATACTTAAAAAAATGTTTTTATTGTCATATCCTACCAATTACAGCTGAAAAAACTAAATCCATTAACTCAAATTTCTTATCAACAGGAGAACATCCAGCGGCGATGCAGCATGGAGGACAACTTCGTCTCCAATACCCGCTGTCCGCTGCCCTCCTCAGCGTCATTGTCACCCTTATGGGCTGCTAGTACTAATATACTAAGGTGGTATTGTATTACGTCAGCATTGGTTTGAACTTTGTTTTACATATTTGGTTCTGATAAGATTTTTGATTTCATAATTACACGTTTATATGCGATTAAAACTGCTTTACTTAAAATACTCGGTGAATTGGCTTAGTTTTATCTAAAACTTTTGATTTGAATGGCGGTTTTTTTTCTTAGGAGAAGAACTTGTTAAGATATTTCGTTATCCACTCATTCTTCGAAATATTTATATATATATATATATATATATATATATATATATATATATATATATATATATATATATATATATATATATACATATATATATATATATATATATATATATATATATATATATATATATATATATATATATATATATATATATTATATATATATATATATATATATATATATATATATATATATATATTATATATATATATATATATATATATATATACATATATATATATATATATATATATATATATATATATATATATATATATATATATATATATATATATATATATATATATACATATAATTACCGCAGTTACAAACGGCCACTGGGCTGCGGAGCGACTCTAAAAAAATGATTTATAAGGATGTTCCTTGAACAGGATTTAAACTTATGATCATTAGTATGAGTATCTTAAAACTAGGTTCTCAAGGTCCATAGTTATTTGCGGGATACAGCGTGAAACTGAGCGAAAATTAACTTATTATTGATCATATTCCCACCGCTAGTCAAAGTCAGTTTAGTTTTGGATTGAACTAAGCCAATATATTGTAATCCCAGGATTATTCTTAGTATTTGCAATAGTTATGTATATATATATATATATATATATATATATATATATATATATATATATATATATATATATATATATATATATATATATATATATATATATATATATATATATATATATATATATATATATATATATATATATATATATATATATATATATATATATATATATATATTATATATATATATATATATATATATATATATATATATATATATATATATATATATATATATATATATATATATATATATATATATATATATATATATATATATATATATATATATATATATATATATATATATATATTATATATATATATATATATATATATATATATATATATATATATATATATATATATATATATATATATATATATATATATATATAGATATATATATATATATATATATATATATATATATATATATATATATATATATATATATATATATATATATATATATATATATATACAAAAGTGTACGAATGTATATACTCAAAAATAACATTTACCAATACCAATATTTTAATTGGAAAAAGGTTATTATCAAAAGGACATAAGTTCGAAGCCCATACTGAATCACAAATTTTAAATGATTTTTAATCTAGTGCTGTATTTGTTTAACCAAGTTTTTAACTAAGTAATATTTAGTTTTTATATAAAAGCTACGATTTAAAATGTGATCATTGTAATAGAATAATGAATATAGTATCATTATTTCGTTAAATTGTAAATTTAATGACGAAATCATCATTAATCATGTGTATATATTTGTGACATTGATGCGTAAAGTAGTTTTTTTTTAAATATGAACCAATTGAAATATTTTAGCGCTTTCACATTTAGTGTCGTTAGTGGTTTTAACTTTGATTGTTTATTTATTATTTATTTTAATATTTAACATCCAATTTCAGAATTGCCATATATGATCGTATGGATTGGTGGCAACGCTTACAAGGTTTCCAAAAGGCTCGGGTTCAAATCTTGTTACATTTTTAGATATATATTTGTTTTTTTCTTTAAAGTAATGTAAATTTTATCAATATTTTGAGTCGGTATTAACCTACAATAATTATTTTTACTGATATTTTAAAATTATTAGTCATTTTAATTATTAGCTTGTAAACAGTGAGTTAGTTCAAAATATAAATAAGAACTAAACAGTTTCTAAGCAGTCCGGTTATATTAGCTTCACATATATGTATTCCGTACATGTCAGGGAACTTGGGAACCCATTCTAAAGAGACTTTATTTCGTTCCTCTCTTTTCTCTATGAAATTTACGTTTAAACAGTTTTTTTTTTCTAACTAAAAAACTAAAAAACTAAATAAATAAATAAAAATAATAAATAAATAAATAAATAAAGATTCCGTTCTCCATTTATTTCTATTCTCACTGCCTTATTTTCAAAACCATTGTATGTCAGTTGCGGAACGAGGGACGGCACGGCGTTAAATTACGCTAATACTCCATGCATCACAGTTTATGGAGTGTGTTAACACGAGATTTTTCATGCTGTCTGTTTGTTTTTTATTTGCGGGTATTGTATAAAAGAAAATTTACTTATTTTTATGCCATCATTTGTATTTTGCCTTTACGCTATTTATCGCGCGTAGCAGGGTACCGTTGATCACACACTTGCCGTCGTATTCTGGAAAATAAATAATTTATATTATTATTCTTTCGCTCTGGTAAGAAAGCGAACCGCGGCGTTAAGTTCCGCCACTCAACACGCAACTCTTCAAATTCGGCGGAAACTGAGAAACAGAAGTGTCTTGGAGACGAAATATTTTAATAACAGGTTCCTAAGTGCGGGATACAGCGTGAAAAAAAAATCAGAAATTATTACATAAGTAGGTACTGGCATTTCGCAATGACGTTAAAGCATGACGAGAATATAAAATTATGTCATAGACAGGTCCCTGATGTAATTACGCTAATGCAGGAAATTTTAGCATGCACATGATAAACTTGGACGGAAAAGCTATATTTTGGTTGTATAATATTCTAAGTATACATATTTTACGTATAATAATGCTCTAATAGCGAAATGATGATAACGAATGAGACCTATCGTGGCACAAAGGTGTGGTGATGTTATGGGTTCAATTCCACTAGAGGAAATTAAATATGTTATTACATATTTGCAATTTAAATATTTAATTTAATTGTTTTCGTTTCTTCTCTCTGGTAACAAGGCAAAGCGCGGGGTTGAGTTCCGCCAATCAACACGCAATGCCTAAAATTCGGCGGGAAGTGGGAACGGAACGAAGTCTCTAAATATTAGTTTTCTTAAGTTCCCTCTGCGTACTCTGCCATGTACGGGATACAGCGTGAAGCTGAGAGAGTGGATACCTTTATGTTTTCATTTAAAATGCCAAAAAAAATTAAATCCAGGCCGGTGACATGGCATAATGGTGGTTGATTTTTATTTCAGCCTCGCTCTGGTAACAATGCAAACAGTGATCTTAACTATCGCTATTTAATACATTATGTGTTTAATAATATGCAAAAAGTTTGGAAAAGAGTATTTTAACTCTCTGCCTATCCTTATATAAGCGTTATATAGGGCAAAGTTAAAAAATGATTTTATAGCGTCACGCTGTATCACATGGCAGGGTAGGCAGAGGGAACAAATGAAACTAGTGTTAAGATACTCCGTTCGTTTTCGTTCTCCACTTTTTGTCGAAATTTAAATATTGAGTGTTGATTGGTGAAACTCAACTCTACGCTATCTTGTTAACATTACTGCTAATTCATACATAATATCACTAAAACAATACTAAAAGTATAGAACGGAGTGTTTTAACTCTCCGTTTATCTTATCTTGAAAGGAAAAAAAGTTATTCTAAAAAAATATATATCTTCTTTTAGTTCTTTTATGATCTAATATGTTAAATAAATAATATGAAAATATTTTCTTACTAATGAAATAATTACATATAATAACTTACCATGTTCATATATTTATCTAATGTATGAGCAATACACGAACGACCACGTTGCCTTGAGGAGGACATGACATGTTGACATATACATACATATGACCAATTACAGATTATTGAATAGATGAAATGGGCTTTTATATTATTATATATGGGAAAAATTATCGTAAATTACTAAGAATATAATGTTCATATTAAAAATGTTATTCCTCACAACGCGAGAAGTTGGTAGTGGGTTCGATCCCCGACTCGAGGAGGTGAAATATTTAATATTTTCAATGATATATTTAATAGTTTAATTTCTTTGCTCTTGTAACAAGACAAAGCGCGGCGTTGAGTTTCGTCACTCAACAAGCAATGCCTCATCAGCGGAGAGTGGGGAACTGAACGGAGTGTTAACACTAGGTTGTCAGGTTTCCCTCTGCCTATCCTACCATATACGAGATACATACAGCGAGAAACTAACAAAAAAAACATCGTTAATAGGTTCAGTTTATCTACACTGTATTTACTTATACTCTGATAACAATTACTCTGAGCTATTCGAACATATCATATATCATACAAATATTTTTTTTTTTCAGCTTCACGCTGTATCCCGCACTAGGCAGGGTAGGCAGAGGGAAAGGAAGTGAAACCTAGTGTTATGACTCACCGTTCCACTTCCGTTTCCCACTTTCCGCCGAATTTGAGGCATTGCGTGTTGAGTGGCGGAACTCAACGCCGCGCTTTTGCCTTATTATCATACGAATCTCTCAATTATTTGAAAATTATATGAATAGTACAAAATAAGTATTATCTTGTCATAAATAATTGATAAGAACAAAATCAAACGTCCCCTAACGGAGAATCGAACCCAATACCGCATTGTACCACGATAGATTCTATTTTTCTCGTAACAGCTTTAGTCACAATATGAAAATATATTTAAATGTAAATACGGACGTATATTGTGTTATAATTGAATCGACAGATTGATTGTAACGTACAGCAGTTTATATCGTAAAATTTAATAATTTTATTCAAACAAAACTAAATATTTCATTGATTTAACAATTTTATTAATACTCATTTTCACGTTGTATCCCGCAGGTAGGCAGAGGGAACTTGGGAACCTAGTGTTAAGACTCTCTGTTCCACTTCCGTGCCCCACTTTCCGTCAAATTTCAGGCACTGCGTGTTGAGTGGTGGCACTCAACGCCGCGCTTTGCCTTTTTACCAGAGAGAAGAAATGAGAATATTAAATATTGAAATTGAAAATTTGAAATATTAAATATTTCATTTCCTCGAGAGGGCATCGAACCCACAACCTGTCGGTAACAATCACACGCTTGTGCCGCTGCGCCACGACAGGCCTCAATATTAATAAATAGTTAATAAAAAATATATTATTTCTTTCTTTCTTCTTTCACTCTATACATTCACTTTGTAATACCAACACATTACGAACGGCCGAATAAATTTGACAGAGTGCTAAAACGTTCATCGAAATACCCTCAAGGAATAATACATACAAATTGAAGGCGTCAGCTCATCAATCCAAAGTTCGCCATTTACTAACCCTTACAATATGCGTAAAAGACCGTGTCAATTTTGGTGATTTCAAGTATCTTAATCCTAAATGGACTTCGAGCAATTTTGCTGAGCTTGTGAAAAAGGTACTACAAATATATTGAAAGACTATGTAAGACTCTTTTTTGAATACAGCTTTGCTCGATAGTCACTCAGCTTCACGCTGTATCCCGCACATTGCAGGGTAGACAGAGGAAACTTGGCAACTTAGTGTAAAGACACTCCATTCCATTCCTCATTTTCCGCTAATTTGATGCATCCGTGCTTTGCCTTGTTACAAAAGCTAAGAAACGAACGATAGAAACAAACACGCTAACACAACAACCCAAATATATATATATATATATATATATATATATATATATATATATATATATATATATATATGTATGTATATATATATATATATATATATATATATATATATATATATATATATATATATATATATATATATATATATATATATATATATATATATATAAATTTTGAAACCTTGTAAGCGTACATATTCTTTCTTTCGTATATTCGAAAATCATTTTTATATTTAAAACGCAAGTAGAATAAATGATGTCACGAGCAACTCTGCCTTCATTAAAGAAGCTAAGAGCTGAGTTATACCATATTTATTTATATATGCTTATAAAAAATCGCATTGAATTTTATAATTATTGAATGTTTTGTATGTTTTAATGTTATTTTATAGGTTAAGGTAGTAACAGGTACTTTTAATATAGAATATGTATTATATATGTATGGTCGTCTGCCTTAGAGTTTTTACAAAAACAATAATTTCGATGTTTATTTCATGATAATTCCTAAAATACCAATTCTTATAAAGTGTTTTATTTATTTATCTAATAGATATTTTCATACTTGAGTCATCAAAAAACACAGCATTGTCTACGTATACAGATATATCTGTAGGATAAATTATCGGAAACTTATCGTACACTAAGCCATTTGTATATTACAAAAAAATATTGAACAAACGAAGGTAACAGGTTCAATCTATAAATCCTGACGACCTATTCTAAAGAATCTCGCTAAGCGATATCTCATTGTATTATATATGTAAGAAAATTATAATTACATTATAAAAATATATTAAAAAATCAGTTTGTCGATTCAAAATGGAAATTTAACCGTTAGCTCTTAGACTATAAATTGTGGTTTTTAAGATAATCATACATAGTTATTGTAAGGTTTGTAAGTATAGAAGAATTTAATATTTATTTTAATTTTATTCTGAATAAAAATTGTACATATGTAATGTTTAAGATGTTATTTAAGGGAATAAATTTACTGATCGTCTTCATTTTGTTTTATTGTACTTCTGTCCTTTACGATGTATCCCGCACATGGCAGGGTAGGCAGAGGGGTTTCGGGAGCATAAGACACTCCGTTCTACTTCCATTTCCCACTTTCCGCCTATTTTGAGGAATTGCGTGTTGCGTGACGGAACTCAACGAACGAAATAAAAACATGAAATATTTAGAGTCATATTAAATTTGAAAATATTAAATATTTCATTCCCTCGAGCGGGGATCGAACCCACATCATGTCGGTTACAGTCACACGCTTGTGCCGCAATGCCACGACAGCCTAAAATTGAAAAATTGGATGGTTTTCGTGTTTTATACACATCGTATTTTACGTTCCAGAACCAAAATGGCATAAATACCAAAACGCAAACGCAACATTTCGTGTAAGTATACAAATAGATAAAAGATTTTCACTTGAGATTTAATTTTTCACGCTGTATCCCGCTTGTGGCAGTGTACGCAGGTCAAATTCGGGAACTCTAATGTCAATGTAAAGCGCGGCGTTAAGTTCCGCCACTTTACACGTAATGCCTTTAAGTCGGCATTAAGTGGGGAACAGAACGGAGTGTCTTAACACTAAGCTCTCAAGTTCTCTCTGCCTACTCAGCCACGTGCGGGATTCAGCGTGAAGCTCAAAACATAATAACTAAATTAACCAAGAAAACTTACAATTCAATATTAAATTTCGGTCACAATTAAACAGTATCCATTCGTCTTCGCCAAATGAGGTTTTGCGGTAAAAAGTTATCCCGCTCTCCTAATATCCGAGTTTATTATTCAAACGTTGTTCTATTAGTTTGGTACTTTGCTCTAATAACGTGGCCTCAGTTTAACATATGAAACAGAAATTAATATGGAATTATTCATACAACCAATACATGTATTTCTATATATTTCCTCTCCTTGTTTTTTATAGAATATATACATTTATGTTTTGTATAAGGGCTGTCATGGCGCAGCGGCACAAGCGTGTGACTGTAACCGACAGCTTCTGGGTTCGATACCCAGTCGAGGAAATGAAATATTTAATATTTTCAATTTAATTATTTAATGTTTCATTTCTTCGCTCTGGTAATAAGGCAAAGCGCGGCGTTGAGTTCCGACACTCAAAACGCAATGCCTCAAATTCGGCGTAAAGTGGGCAAAGGAAGTGGAATGGAGTGTCTTAACACTAGGTTCCCGGGTTCCCTCTGTCTACCCTGTCTCGTGCGTGATAAAGCGTGAAGCTGAAATTGACTGAAAAAAATTAAACATATGTTTAGTATGGAATAGGCATACAGTTTTGTTATATTTTTGATTCAGGCTTTATCTCTAGCGGGGTAGCTTGAGAAAACGGAGAAATAATCTCTACAGTCTCTGCATACCACTTGCCTCGTTCACTATCACCAAACTCTTTCTACATATCCCTCGAGAAATGGAGGAAACGTTATTCCTTGAATTTTCGTAAGTATATTCAAGGCCGGCAAGGTTCCTTTAGTGTTACGTTTGGTCATGAGTGGTAGTGATTATTCACTAAAAGTATAATTTGTTATATATATATATATATATATATATATATATATATATATATATATATATATATATATATATATATATATATATATATATATATATATATATATATATATATATATATATATATATATATATATATAATATATATATATATATATATATATATATATATATATATTATATATATATATATATATATATATATATATATATATATATATATATATATATATATATATATATATATATATATATATATATATATATATATATATATATATATATATATATGCCATATTAAAAGTCAGCGGACGTATGGCTGACTCTTTTTACCCCTTTTGCTTTATGAATATTTTTTGTTTCCTTTCGTAATCACTCTCCAATGAAGTGTCCTAATCACCTGTCTAATGTTCTTATACTGTATACAGCGTATTTCTTTTATTTAAAATTCAATTTTATAAAAATAGTTAATGAAGCTCAGACTCTACTTCTTCTAATAGACTGCTCTACAGTATAGGCCGAAGTAATTGAATGATTTCTCCATTTCTAACTTTTTCAGTTGAATTATAGATACTTACGAATTAAGTGATGGATGTCTATGGTTACGGAGGCTTGAACCCAAAAAAGGAGGAGCAAACTACAACCATGGTTTTACACTGAAAATAAATCATTGAAAATTTAATGTCAATAATACACGCTAACCTGGCATTTCCCGCTGTATAATACAGTATGTCGCAGATTTATCTACTTATTTTTTTTTCAGCTTCACGCTGTATCCCGCACGAGGCAGGGTACCTATTGTTAAGACACTCCGTTCCCCACTTTCCGTCGAATCTGAGGCATTGCGTGTTGAGTGGCGGAACTCAACGCCGCACTTTGCCTTATTACCAGAGCGAAGAAATGAAACATTAAATATTTAAATTGAAAATATTAAATATTTAATTTCCTCGACTGGGGATCGAACCCAGAACCTGTCGGTTACAGTCACGATCTTGTGCCGCTGCGTCGCGACAGGCCTAAATATCTGTACTTATGATACGCTTTTTTAATTTTTTATTTTCGACTATATAAAATAAAATAAAGATCTAAGGTGATATTTAAATGTACGAGTATGTAACGATAAAAAACGGATTTAGCAGGCTTACACTCTAAGCCAAGGATAACGTGGTTAAAATAAAATATTTACGTATTTACTAGGTTATATCTTTTTATATACTTTTTTTCGAATACGTTTACATATATATGTATGTATATGTATGTAGGCTGAATATAAAAAATAAACATATATTTTTACTATTTTTAAAGTGTTCATCCATACTGAGACGCGCCTCCTGAAAACCGTCCAAGAGGTGCGGATTCAAATCCTGTTACGAATATTTTTTTATATTTTTTATTATACATATGTTTTTTTTCTATTCAACCTACATATTTCATATCAATGATATTACTAGAGTCTTCGTAGTTCAGCGGTTTTTTTTTATAAATGACACTTCATTTATTATGTACCGTCAATACAATTACTACCAAGAGAGTATCCGTCGTTTCATTTATCTGTATTATATATGCAGACTTAACTTTTAGTTTCTTTTAGCTAAATACTTTTATTATTTAATTTCTGTACATGGTAGGGTAGACAGAGGGAACTTGGGAACCTAGTGTTAAGACATTTTGTTCAGTTCCCGACTTTCCACATAGATGCGATACTATGTTTTGAGTGGTGAATTTTTATGCCACGCATCATTTCTTAATTAATTCATTTAATAGTTTAACATTTCGTTTTATTAAGATGATACAATTTATCTTAGAAGCGTTCCATTTTGTCATTATTAATTACGTAACTTAATTAAGCATTGTCAAAAAATTGAAATTCAGTGGCGGAACTCAACACCGCTATTATCCGTCTGATTGAAAAAAATATATTTGAAATTCCCCCCAAAATAAATAAAACTAAAGGAGAAGTTCAAATACAAGAAAAAGCTTGAAAACATTCCATTTATCACCGTTTTTGGTTTAGTGCTTCGAATTAAAAACCTTTGGGGTTTTCTGCAAATCATTCATCGCCTAAGGTGAGTGGTAAAGCGTGTACCTACAATATCATTACGTGACTTGGAAAAACTTGTTTTGTGTTTTTCTTACCACAGATCTATATTAATATTATAAAGTTAAAGTGTTTGTTAGATTAGGCGAGCTAATCTCAGGAACTGCTTGTTCAGAAAAATAAACTATTGAATTTATTTAAGAATTGAGGAAAGACGTTTGAATAAGCATTTAAATGATAATAAAATAATATTTCCTTAAGTTCGTATAATTAAGATTTGGAAATGTTATTCAGTACTTGTCTCACGTCATATGCCTTATATAACAGGGTAGGCAAAGAAATGTAATATTAAGGTACTCTAGTACCCACTTACCACCAAAATCTAAAAGTATTGTTTTTATGTATGTTGTTTAGCGGCGGAACTCAACGCTGCTCTTTGCTTTATTACCAGAACAAGGAAAAGAAAATATTATATATTTTAAACTATATCTAATATGGAGCAAAAAGGAACGTTTCGTAGGAATTTCGTTCCACGTGCCACACAAATATGGAAAGGTCTATAAATATACATATATACATGTGGCAATTTTTGCAGATTAATACGACACGGGTTCATTCAAAACGCGTTTCTGTCTCCACTTTACAGTTTGGAAAGGTACCTGTAGCTCTTCTGGTGATACACGAGGCCGTGAGTGACGGTGATCACTTACCATCAGGTGATCCCTACGCTGTTTTGCCATTTTTTTACATTTTTACCATCAAAAAACATCTGAAGCATAATTTAACAAAATTTAACTTTAAATTATTTAACAAAATTTCAACAAAATCCAGACGACTTCGTTACCAAGGTAACGAGGGTACGGTCCAAAACCACTAATTGTTAGCATTAAAGGGTTAATACCTTTGATAGCTTTGAGGTCTATACAAATGTCTCCCGCGAATTCTACAGTGAATTGAAATGGATTCTGTAGATCGCCTTTATTTTATTTATTTATTTATTTATTAAGGAAGACATACAGTTTTACAAGTACTTTAAATAAAAACCAAGTTTACATTCAATTAACCAATGAAGTCTTCACATAAAATAGTACAAAAAAAAGATAGCTAGATGTACAATTAATCAAAAAGAAATCAAAATAAAACAGAAGAAAATCATTCAGAAACAGCTTCCATGACAAATGATTTGAACTTATTTAAATTTATAGTAAACATGTCAATATCGCCAAACGCATTATCATGAGAGCTGCAAGCACGATAAATAAAAACATTTCCACCATATTTAGTTCTTGTAATAGGTACATAGAACTGTGATTTATTACGGGCTTGTAGACGAGGACATCTCAGATTAATATTACTTAAAAGGAAAGGGGTATCAATATAATTATTAACTATTTTAAAAAGCAAAAGTTCGTCCCTAGCCAAACGACGGTTCTTTAAAGAAGTCGGAATAGGTTGTTATCGAGATGGTATTGGTTGGCTTTAATACTAATATGTTTATTGAACCTCTTTTGAATATTTTCAATTTTATCAATGTACACATTAAACAACGGATTCCACACAGTCGAAGCATACTCGAGAACAGAACGAACGTAGGCATTGTACAACGTGATAAGTGTAGCACTATTGTGAAAATCTTTTGCTATCCGAAGAACAAAACCCAGCATCCGAAAAGCCTTACCAACTTTGTGATCAATGTGATAATCAAATAAAAGTTTACAGTCAAGGTAAACTCCCAAGTCCCACGAACATTTTGATAGTATACGGAAATCCATTCAATCCATTTAGCCAATAAATATTTACACAAATAAGTATAACTAAAGTACAAAACACCATGATGACAACCCAAATCCGTTTTAAAAACTACAGTAGAAAAACTAACATAATTATTAACCTCAGAATAAAAATAAATGAAGATGTCCTCGCTGCATACAATATTGTCTATACTCGTGCAATATGGAGATAATTGTAATGATAGAAAAATTACTCTAACAACATAAACATAAATAATGTGATTATTAAATAGAATACTAAGAAAAATAACAAAAATGTTAACAAAATAAAAGCAAATAATAAAGGCAATTACATTATTTTTTTTAAATCGCTGTTACCTAATATGTGTAACACTGGGCTGGTATCTGTGCGTCTGACCATAATAGTGCAATTCTTTACCCAAACATAGGAAAAAATATGTAAATGTAAATCAAATATAAACTTATTTTGATGTTGTTTATAGATTTAACCTTTGCAAATTTAAATTGGCCTGTCTTTCTATTGGTATAAGTGTATGACCGTAAATTCGACGGATTATGAGTTCGGTCCTCACTTAAGGAAATAAAATATTTAATATATTGTTTCTTCTCTTTGGTAACAACGCAAAGCGTGGCGTTTTATTTGCCGTACCTGAGCATCTGAAAATTTTACCATAATAGGCCTAAGTTCCTTGCGTTCGGCCCAATCTTTCTAATATTTGAGGTGGAGAAATTAGCCACATCGAGATTGTCTGCCGCGACTATCAGATCGTCTTCCGATTTAGTCTCAGTGACCCCTTGGATTAGAAGCATTTTTCGCCTTTTGGACATTTCTATACGGTCTTCATGCAAAGAACTTAGTGCAATGTGAATAAAATTCTTGAAGAAGGTGAAATCTACAGCCATCTCCGTCATAGCTGTAATAGATTATTTTAAAACATGCATGGCTTCAAATTCTAAAATTCGCTTGCATTTTGGAATTTTGTTTTACGTATATAAGGATATTTACAATAAAATTAATAGCGGTGGGTTATTTGATATTACACATTCATATATGACTTAAAATTACTTGTAAATAAATTAAAAAAATAAATATCAATGAATAGCACTAAAAATGAGTTCCACTCAGTTCAGTCCACTTGTTTACGCCTACCTGCAAAATGTATTTGAAGCAGAAACTGTCGACTGTAATCTTGATGCTGGAGGAGTGCCACATGCCACACTAGGTCAAGGTAGGGCTTACGCTATGTCCAAACTAACTACCAGGCTCTCTCTTACTTTAAGTAGCCGCAGCAGTAAGTTTGCAGGACGTTATCTAGTAGAGTGTGACTTGCCACCGATTGGCAGTACAGAGCTAAGAAAGTAAAGTTCCATACTTTGCAGAACCACGTCGGCGACCGCAGCTAGGATCATCATCGCGCCTCAGGGATAATATGATAAGATGAGTAAAATACACGTATCCCATCCCAATCTGTTAAATTGTAGTACCATACGCGACGAGGGGCTGATGTTCTGCTACTACTGCGTTTGATAGGTACAACACAGCATCGATGACAACTGTTCAGGTCCTATAAGGAGGCGTTGTGGTTGTCCATGTCTGGGATTCATGTAGGTGACTCAACCAATTGGAACAATTGAAATGTCATACAGTCTCAAGATGCTGGTGGTCGGCATTTCAATCAAAGAGTAGGTCCCTGATGTTAGAAAAGCCCACGTTAAGAGTGACAGCAGTTGTCGTGGAACGTTCACCACAACTGCCGTTGCCGATCTTGAAGTACTCGTACTCGTTTTCCCTATATTATGCGCAGTACTGTGCTCTCCCCAAACTTCAACAGGCAGTCTGAGTTTAAAGACTTGGGGAGGAATTCTCTAGCATCGGAAATGCTGTTAACCTCCTCTCTCTCAGTGCCACTTTAATTTTCCTGGGAGTAGTTGGGGATGACCCCTGGAGTAACGCCGGCTTTAACTTCTGGGGGTAGTATTAACATGTCTATCACTGTTTTCAACTTTATATAATTTTAAATATTTTTGGGAGCAAGCGATTTATTATTATATATGTACTGTGCTGCAACCGTTAGATACTGAAGCTATCGATTTTTCTAGGATTACTTATTGTCGAAGCTTCAAAAAACAGGCAAAACGAGCTTAACTAATCAGCTTGTAGCGCGATGGGACAATAAATCTTTGAAAGACTGAATAGGAACTACTTACTAAACTCAAGGTTGAAAAATATTTTTTTACACCTGCAAGTGAAGGTTTTGAATCCCACTGATCCCTTTCTAGCACAGGAGCACAAGCATGTGACTCTAAATGCGACAGGTTGTGGGTCGATCACCACTCGAGGAAAGGAAATATTTAATATTTTTGATTATATCCTTTCTTCGATTTGGTAACAAGGCAGAGCGCGGCGTTGAACTCTGCCACCAAACACGCAATGCCTCATATTCGGCGGTAAAGAGAGAACAGAACTAATTTAACTCTAGGTTCCCAAGTTCCCTCTACCTTCCTTGCCATGTGCGGGATATGGGATATCCCGCGCTTTGCCATGTTACCGGAGCGAAGACATGAAAACATTAATCATATATTATTTGTAAATATAAGATATTTCATTTCCTCGAGTGGGGATGGAACCTACAACTTGTCACGTTTACAGTCACTTGCGCCCCTGCGCCACGCCACACATTATTTTAAAAGTATTAATTATTTTCTTTACATTGCTCTGGGAAAGACATAAGGCAAACTAACTACTCAACTCAATATATCGAAATTAATAAAATATTGTATCATAATACTGAACTTCTTTAACCTATTCTGCTATAATTATGTAGGATAGAACATGATACAAAATAAAAGCCAATTAAGGTTTATGTCTTAAGTGCCTAAGTGCCTCTAGTGGCCCACGGGCACAAGAATGTGACTGTAAACGTAATAGGTTGTGGATTCAGTTCCTGATTGAGCAAATGAAATGCTAAATATTTTATTTCCTTTCTCCGGTGACGAGGTTGAAAGAGGACCGTTTAGTTCTGCCACTCAACACGCATTGCAGAATTCGTCGGAAAATGGGTAACAGAAGTGTCTTGATTTGAACAGAATATCTTAATACTAGGTTCCCAGGTTCCCTTTGCTTATCGCAACTGTGCGCAGGATACAGCGTGAGGCAAATGAAAAAACCGTTTTTTTATTCTTATAAATTTCGATGACATTGTGAATAGCACAAGAATCAAAGTCAAGGTTGATTTAAATGTATGATATTATATTTCATTTATTGAGAATGCAGACAATTGGATTCAATAAATTCATAGACATATTGAATTAGAAAATTCTTTTGAATTTATATATGAAGGTTGTTATACCGTTACAGCGGGGTGATACAGCACCTGAATGCCTGAATGAAGTAAATGGTTGTGGGTTTGATACCGATTCAGGAAATAAGAATAACTCTTGCAGGACAAAACGTTGCGTTGAGTTTTGTTATTTAATACTGTATATATTTTCATTTACTGTCTGTATTTTTATTACTGTATATATATATATATATATATATATATATATATATATATATATATATATATATATATACATATAGTAAATAAAAATACAGACAGTAAATGAAAATATATACAGTATTAAATAACAAAACTCAACGCAACGTTTTGTCCTGCAAGAGTTATTCTATTTCCTGAATCGGTATCAAACCCACAACCATTTACTTCATTCAGGCATTCAGGTGCTGTATCACCACGCTGTAACGGTATAACAACCTTCATATATAAATTCAAAAGAATTTTCTAATTCAATATGTCTATGAATTTATTGAATCCAATTGTCTGCATTCTCAATAAATGAAATATAATATCATACATTTAAATCAACCTTGACTTTGATTCTTGTACTATTCACAATGTCATCAAAATTTATAAGAATAAATAACGGTTTTTTTATTTGCCTCACGATGTATCCAGCGCACAGTTGCGATAAGCAAAGGGAACCTGGGAACCTAGTATTAAGATATTCTGCTCAAATCAAGACACTTCTGTTACCCATTTTCCGACGAATTCAGCAATGCGTCTTGAGTAGCAGAACTAAACGTTCCTCTTTCAACCTCGTCACCGGAGAAAGGAAATAAAAATATTTAGCATTTCATTTGCTCAATCAGGAACTGAATCCACAACCTATTACGTTTACAGTCACATTCTTGTGCCCGTGGGCCACTAGAGGCACTTAGGCACTTAAGACATAAACCTTAATTGGCTTTTATTTTGTATCATGTTCTATCCTACATGTAGCAGAATAGGTTAAAGAAGTTCAGTATTATGATACAATATTATATTAATTTCGATATATTGAGTTGAGTAGTTAGTTTGCCTTATGTCTTTCCCAGAGCAATGTAAAGAAAACAATTAATACTTTTAAAATAATGTGTGGCGTGGCGCAGGGGCGCAAGCAAGTGACTGTAAACGTGACAGGTTGTAGGTTCCATCCCCACTCGAGGAAATGAAATATCTTATATTTACAAATAATATATGATTAATGTTTTCATGTCTTCGCTCCGGTAACATGGCAAAGCGCGGGATATCCCATATCCCGCACATGGCAAGGAAGGTAGAGGGAACTTGGGAACCTAGAGTTAAATTAGTTCTGTTCTCTCTTTACCGCCGAATATGAGGCATTGCGTGTTTGGTGGCAGAGTTCAACGCCGCGCTCTGCCTTGTTACCAAATCGAAGAAAGGATATAATCAAAAATATTAAATATTTCCTTTCCTCGAGTGGTGATCGACCCACAACCTGTCGCATTTAGAGTCACATGCTTGTGCTCCTGTGCTAGAAAGGGATCAGTGGGATTCAAAACCTTCACTTGCAGGTGTAAAAAAATATTTTTCAACCTTGAGTTTAGTAAGTAGTTCCTATTTAGTATTTCATAGATTTATTGTCCCATCGCGCTACAAGCTGATTAGTTAAGCTCGTTTTGCCTGTTTTTTGAAGCTTCGACAATAAGTAATCCTAGAAAAATCGATAGCTTCAGTATCTAACGGTTGCAGCACAGTACATATATAATAATAAATCGCTTGCTCCCAAAAATATTTAAAATTATATAAAGTTGAAAACAGTGATAGACATGTTAATACTACCCCCAGAAGTTAAAGCCGGCGTTACTCCAGGGGTCATCCCCAACTACTCCCAGGAAAATTAAAGTGGCACTGAGAGAGAGGAGGTTAACAGCATTTCCGATGCTAGAGAATTCCTCCCCAAGTCTTTAAACTCAGACTGCCTGTTGAAGTTTGAGGAGAGCACAATACTGCGCATAATACATGGAAAACGAGTACGAGTACTTCAAGATCGGCAACGGCAGTTGTGGTGAACGTTCCACGACAACTGCTGTCACTCTTAACGTGGGCTTTTCTAACATCAGGGACCTACTCTTTGATTGAAATGCCGACCACCAGCATCTTGAGACTGTATGGCATGGGTTGTTCCAATTGGTTGAGTCACCTACATGAATCCCAGACATGGACAACCACAACGCCTCCTTATAGGACCTGAACAGTTGTCATCGATGCTGTGTTGTACCTATCAAACGCAGTAGTAGCAGAACATCAGCTCCTCGTCGCGTCTGGTACTAAAGTTTAACAGATTAGGATGGGATACGTATATTTTAGTCATCTTATCCCTGAGAGCCAATGATGATCCTAGCTGCTGTCAATGACGTGGTTCTGCAGAGTATGGAACTTTACTTTCTTAGCTCTGTACTGCCAATCGGTGGTAAGTCACACAGTTTTTTATTCTTATAAATATCGATGACATTGTGAATAGCACAAGAATCAAAGTCAAGGTTGATTTAAATGTATGATATTATATTTCATTTATTGAGAATGCAGACAATTGGATTCAATAAATTCATAGACATATTGAATTAGAAAATTCTTTTGAATTTATATATGAAGGTTGTTATACCGTTACAGCGTGGTGATACAGCACCTGAATGCCTGAATGAAGTAAATGGTTGTGGGTTTGATACCGATTCAGGAAATAAGAATAACTCTTGCAGGACAAAACGTTGCGTTGAGTTTTGTTATTTAATACTGTATATATTTTCATTTACTGTCTGTATTTTTATTTACTATATGTATATATATATATATATATATATATATATATATATATATATATATATATATATATATATATATATATATATATATATATATATATATATATATATATATATATATATATATATATATATATATATATATATATATATATGTATATTTCCCTCAAATTTGGGTAGTAATTAAAGAAGACTTTTGATACAAGGTTCTTCCTAATCTACTGTGCGAGAGAAAGAATATATATTTTTTTATTTGCGAATCTGAAACTCATTATTCTCTTTTCAGAGCAATCGGTTAGACAGATGGCGAAGTGGAATTGTAAAATCAAAACGTCATTATTTAACCTTTGAAAGGGTCCTTTAAATGGGTAAATGTTGCGGCGTATCATTCCGATGGGATCCCTTCACCCTTACTGACTATTGATTTCAGGCTTAAAATAGGGTTTCCATAATTTCAATCATAAATAATTTAATATTTTGTAATATATTTTTGTCACGCGGCGTTTAGTTCCGCTACTCAACACTCAATGCCTCAAATTCGGCGGAAAGTGGGGAACGGAAGTGGAACGGAGTGTCATAACACTAGGTTTCACTTCCGTTCCCTCTGCTTACCCTGCCTAATGCGGGATACAGCGTGAAGCTGAAAAAAAAAAATGTATTGTCGTGTATTGTACATGCCATAGGTTATAGGTTCTGTTCTCATTTGAGGGAAAGTCATATTTGAACGTCCCATCTACTTTTATAAGAAGATACTACTTGTAATTTGAAGGACTTGGAAACTATAGGTTAGTAAGGCTAGATTATTCTTATTTCCCAATTTGGTATACCAGTTCGGCCTCTAAAACGAAATATACAAACAAACATACATAGATTGATAAATACACTATCTTTATGTGACATAGGTGTAAAAAAAAAACTATAATTTTTTTCTCTTGCAATATATATACTAAAAATGTAAAATTGTTTCTACAAAGACTACGCTAACAATAATACGTGTAACAACTGTAAAGAGTTTTGACGTGACCAAAAAGAACGTATAGTCTAATTGGATACGCTTGAACATGTTATTCGAGAGCTAGGGATCCAAATTTTAGTATATAATATTTTTATATGAAATTTCTTTTAATATCCTTAATATCTGCCTACAATTTTTTTCATTACGTTCGTTAGGATATGTTGCCATATATTTTTTAATTATCGGTTATTTTTTCTAAGTCGCTATATGTGGAAAATTTAAAGAGATTATAGGCGAAAAAAAGTTGATTCAAATAAAACAAGAACCACTTAAATCGGCTAATTTATATCTTAAAAGGATTTGGGACTTTTTCGAAGGAAGGCAAACTCATTTTATTACCGATTAACCCTACGGAAGTTACAGATATGAGAGGTACTTCTTACACTTCCAGGGTTCTTCTTCTGAGATCGTACCTGTAACAGATAAGTGAGATATTGCAAATATTAAAGTTATGATTGCTAGTGAAACATTAAATCCCAAGACACACTTTCTAATTTCATTCATGTAACACAAGATCTCGTAGCAAGAGTCTCAACCTATTGCAGTCATCATAATACTGTATGACAAGAGATGTTTAATATAAGTGCTAACCATAGCTTTTCACAGGATATTCAACTCGTAAGTTTAATAGAAATATACAATGATTATATATATGAAAAACAAAGTGTAAAAAAGACAGTACAGAAAGTATCAATAACAAGTGTTGTGCAACATGACTATAATAAGATAAATTAGAGAATAAGATTCTTGAAGACGAAACAAACCCGAGCATCCATGTTAATTCAAATAATATTTCATATTTGATATTTGATGATGTTTCCGAAGACACCACAGAAAAATATAAAAAGTGCTTCATTCGTATTAACATCTTCTGAATGGAAGGAACAAGAAAACGAACAGGTCTGGATTAAAGAACAAAAGGCAGAAGGGATTAGGAGGAGATAAGAAGAAAGGCAGAAGAAAGCTTTAGGAAAAAACAAAAGTTAAAAAAAAAACCTTGCTTTAGGAAACCTAAAGCAAGGTTTTTTTCAAAGCGATCAAAAAAGAAGGAGATGACTTAAAAACGTTTTTATTATCTGAAATGTTTATAAAAAAAACCTAAGCCTAAATTCAACTCAAGAGCAAGACCATGAAAAAGAAAATAGATAGTATCCTATTAAATTAAATAAAAAAATATAAAAGAAAATAGAAGGCATATACAATAAAAGAAATAGAACGTTTTTTTAATGAATTTGAAAGCTGAATATAGAAGGTTTATTTTAATAGGCGCAGCAGCACAAGCGTGTGACGCAATACCTCAAATTTGGCTAAAAATGGGGAATGAAAGTGGAACGGAGTGTCTGAACACTAGCTTCACAAGTTCCCTCTGCCTACCCTGCCTTGTGCAGGATACAGCGTGAAGCTGAGTAATTATTATATAATCCTTACATAACAGACTATAAAGGTTGAGACGGTTGTGGCTCAGAGGAACAAGTATGTGACTGGAAACGCGATAGATAGATTCAATTCCCAATCAGAGGAATAAAGTATTCAATATTTTCGCTCTTTTACCGAGGCATAGCGCAGTGTTGAATTCCGCCATCATCAATAAAAAAAAAGTTTGGTGAAAAGACTATGTTCCCAAATACTAGGTTCCCAAATTCCCTTTTCCTTCCCTCCCGTTACATAACGGGTTACAGTATGAAACTAAGAAAAATATAACAGTTATTCTTAATTCCAAATATAACCAACACTCATACAACTAGTAAATCTATCCAAGTTGAAAAACAACAGCAAGAACGGTTACAAAGTTTGGATCACGTGGGACTCGCGTATAAAAACTTTGAATCCCAAAGTCAAACTGGATTCCAAGAACTGTCTTCTCATTT
The DNA here is from genome assembly GCA_019049475.1 of Eueides isabella. Lineage (NCBI taxonomy): Eukaryota > Metazoa > Arthropoda > Insecta > Lepidoptera > Nymphalidae > Eueides > Eueides isabella. The sequence continues at coordinate 12,301,867 of CM032398.1, read as the reverse complement.
TGTTAAAATGTAGGTCAAAGCCTACTTTAGTCCGATCAGTTTCCTAAACTTTTAGTTGTTTTATATATACTCAGCTTCACGGTGCATCCCGCACATGGCAGGGTAAGCAAAGGCAACTTGGAAAAACTAGTGTCAAGACATTACACTTTCCGCCGTGTTTGAGGCATTGCCTTGTTACGTTTGTACGTATTTTTGGTTTATTTGTACGTTCACTGACAGTGATAAGTAGTTAATGGATCTATATTTACCCATCATCATAAAAAAAAATATGGTTGCCTTATTACTCCAACGTTTTTATTTTTCAGCTTCACGCTGTATCCTGCACATGGGAAAGTGATCAAAGGAGACATGGGAATCTAGTGTTAAGATACTCTGTATCATTCCTCATTTTCTGCTGAATTTAGACATTGCGTGTCAGGTGACAGAACTCAACGCCGCACTTTACTGTGTTACCAGAGCGAGGAAATTAAAGTATTAAATACTTCATCAAATGGGCATCGAACCCAAAATCTGTAGCAGTTAAAGTTGCACCTTTGTAACTCTGCACCGCGACAGGCCTCCGTCTATATGAACAGGATGTTTGTATATGAAATGAAAGTAATAATTAACAGTTCTGTATTTACCCAATATTAAAGATATTTAAAGAAAAGCATTCGATACAAGTAACAATATTGAAAATAAAAACAACTCAAATTTATTTTGTATACACCACTCTCTATATATAAAAAATCCTCCGTATACAAAAAAAAAAAACAACAAATCATAGCCACCCTACACACTTTTATGAGTTGAAAATCTCTTTAGCAACCACAGCTAATGCAACTTCAGCCTGTATTTTTCCCACAAAACCAGGTCAGCTCAACGTTGATGCTTAGAAATCTCCATTACCAAGTATTTTATAGCAATGTATCTATTTTTTTGTTTTCTAAGTGAATTTATGATTCTATTTTATTTGTTGTTGGAGGTAGTCATGGCACAACGGCACAGCAAGTGATTTTCTTCCTTGGCTCTGATAGTGAAGAAAATCGTGGCGTTGATATCCGTCACTTAATAGAAAATGCTACTGGAACTCAGTGGAATATGGGGAACAATAGTGTTTTAATAATGGGAACGGGGTGTCGCAACACTAAGTTATCAGGCTCCCCCTGCCTACCCTCACTGCAATCACCTGCTGGATGTGCGGGTTCGATTCCCACTTGGTGAACTGTCGTTTTTTTATTTCGTCGTTTTGATAACAAAACAAAGCGCGCGATGTCTCTTACTTGGGCCGGTGTAAATTAAACAATGTAAGCCCCTCAAATAATAAAATTATTGAGATAATTCACCTAAGTTAGGTCTGTACTGGCGCAGCTGCCCAAGCTTGTGGCTGTAAATATGATAAATTGACGATTCGATTCGAACATTTAATATTTTTATATTAGATATTATAAATATTTCTATTCATAGGTATATTATATAATATTTTTATGTCTGGTAACAAGCCTTCACTCAACATGCAATGCTTCAAATTCAACGGCAAGTGTGGAACGTGGCGAAGTGTTTTAACACTAGGTTTCCAGGTGCCTGTCCCGCCACGTACGCGATATAGCGTAAAGATAAATAAAGTATAAGTAATACAAATGAGCCAATCATAGCGCATGGATACAAACTTGCGACTGTCAAAGCGACAGGTTGTTCATTCAGCGGTTACCAAAACGCGTTAAACGCCGCAAATCAACCCGTAATGTTTAAAACAAATCAGCTGAAAGAAGGAAACGGAAATATCTTGCTGTTAAGACAATACAGAACAATTGCCGTGTGATTCCGGCTTAGAATAGGATCACCCTGGTACTGTTGGTGTCGTAAGAGGCGACTAAAGTGCGTGTGGTAGAGTCACGTTGCCAGTAATGGCAACACGCATGGGCAGACTCGACCGGATTATTACCACCCCAGCATTTAAGACCGGCGTTAAGTAGTGACTTTGGCCACTGCGTTTCCCATTAGGTCATGCCGGGCCCTGGTGCCCTTCCATCTTAAAGGACGGCAACGCTCCTGTAGCTCCTCTGGAGTTACACGGAGCCGTGGGCGACGGTGATCACTTACCACCTATGTTCCCAGGTTCCTTCTGCCTCCCTTACTATATGCGTGATACAGCGTGACCCTAAAAAAACATAAGCATATTTGAAAACATCATGTTATTTATGCCCGCTTTTACGCAACCGCAATATTTAATAGCGTCTAACAAAAAACTCCACTTACCGTAGATAGCTTTCTTCACATAAATTTAAGGAAATTTAATTTCTACGCACTTCGGGTACTTTAACAGTGTTCTTTTACGTATATGTTTATTAAAAAATATCTTATATTTCTTGGATCTTTGTAAAAGAAAAATATATTTATAACTAGCGATACGGTCGCGGCTTCGCCAGATTGAACTACAATTATACTTTTTTTGCGTTTGTAGCACAGACAAATCCAGACAAAAGTATACCTTGGGAGGCCATTTTTCAGCATCAATGTAATATTTGGAGGTATCAAACACAGCCTTGGTAGATATTTCTGTCCTTTAAATAAACAAAACTTTGATTAATAAATGAATAACGCACAAATTATCTACTGGTAATAGAGAATTGAAATGTGGCATATAACGTAAAAAACTGAACGGGAAAGTGAATATTTCTCCAATTTCCATTTTTCCTCTTAAAGCCAAAGTAAACAGTCGCCGGCGACGACTTTCACAAAATATAAACATAAGATTTTAATTAAAACATAAAATAAACATTCATAAATAGGTCTCCAAGTAAAAATAAATATTATGCTGTTATAATAATTAAAAGAAAACGGTCTCGAGCGAGAACTTAAGTTATTTATCAAATCTATTATAGGCATTTAACCGTATTTGTATGAAAGCTCTTTGTAGAAAGCACTTGTATTTTTATAAAATATTAACTTTTAACTTATAAAATGCAAATGCTTATTTTTATTATTTTTGTATAAAGAATATTAATAAAAAAAAAACGTTAAGTCGTTAAAGTTCAGGGTATAGGTTCGATTTCGTTCGAGTAGATTAAGCTTTTAATGTTGTCATTTCTTTGCTGTCGTAACAAGGCGAAACGCAGCGTTCAATTCCGCCACAGAACGGGCAAAACCTTAAATTCGGTGGAAAGTATTTAAAAAAAACGGAGTATCTTTACACTAGGTTCCTAACTTCCCTCTGCCTACCCTGTTAAGAGCATTAAGCTTATAAAAATGCCTTGATTCTTGCTTGGTTGAAAACTTGCTTAGTTTATCCAGACCCATCCAATTAATTGTAATGCAAACAATCATTTAAATCTTGTGCAGGAGCAAAAAAATATAAGTAAAAGCTTCCTTTCCAGTTGTTAAACACGGATCTGACATTTAAGAACTTTTCAAAACTTTGTAAAATATAGAGCTTATTGTGTTCAAAATACAAAAAAAACTATAAATGTATTAGTTCTGATCGAAATATCTTTGTTTATTTTTAACCAGCTTTCCTTCCCGTACATGGACGGGTGATGGAATTTGGAAACCTAAAGTTAAGATATTTAGTTTATATTCAGCCATTTTTGTTACCACTTTCCGTTTAATTTAAGGCAATGCGAGTGGATTATATCTTGTTACCAAAAGCGAAGAAATGGAAATATTAAATATTTCTTTTCTTCAAATGGACATCGAACCCACAATCGGTCGCAGTTACAGCTTACTTGTGCCACTGCGCCATGATTTATAAGAATTTCTTGTAGGAATTTGAACTTAAAAACTCAGGGAACGAATATTATAATATTATAGTAATTATAATTACATAATACAAATATATTTGACATGTTATGTCTTTTACTGTAGAGGTCTGTAGAAAATTATTCAGACCAAAAAAAATGTCACGTTTTTTTAGGGTACTGAATTCTGATCAAATTCACTTCAAGTGAGTGGTTATATATAGATAGAGGTTAGATCTTTCTGTATAATGAATAAGATTTACTTCAAGTAAGTGGTTATACGTAGAGAAAAGAACTTACAAACTCAGATCATCAGTACTAGTAATTTCTCCCTTTCCGGGAAAAGCTTAAATACACAACATGATCTATAAGCTTTTCCCAGAAATGGACAATTTGCATTTTTTTTAAATAAGTTCAAGTATCAGAGCGAGATACTTGAAATGATTCAAAACTGAATGTTTTACGCTTTGTATCACGTCTGTTTAATTTTTTAACGTTTGGCTTTACCCTAAATATATCCCCAAAACAGAACTGAATCCACAACCAATATGACAAGAAAACACGCGACAAAATGGTGTCGATTTCTACATATTTTTAATCTACTTAAACAAGTGGGACACAGATCGTTAGTTTACATTGTTGTTGACTATGGTGTCAATATAGTCACATTTCTACACGAGAAGGTTATTGGATATATCCTTCTGATAGCGTTAGAAAATACATATTTGTAGAAACCTTTAGATAGTTATTCTTCTCGTGATAGATAAATCTTTTAATCACGGCGTTGAGTTCCGCAAGTCATAATGCAATGTTTCAAAACTATTCTATTCGACATTGTATAGTATATTTTGTTATATTTTGAAGGATGTTTTAAATATATCGTGGTGCTTGTGTCCAACGAACAAGCATGTGACAGTTCACATGCCAGAATATTAGTTCGATTCCTACCCGAGGTTAATGTTTAAATTATATACGCAGCTTCACGCTGTATCCCGCACATGACAGGGAACCTAGTGTTAAGAGACACCGTTCCACTTCCATTGGCCACTTTCCGAATTTAAATGCATTGAGTGGCGGAACTCATCACTGAAAGAATCAATTTTATATATATATATATATATATATATATATATATATATATATATATATATATATATATATATATATATATATATATATATATATATATATATATATATATATATATATATATATATATATATATATATATATATATATATATATATATATATATATATATATATATATATATATATATATATATATATATATATATATATATATATATATTATATATATATATTATATATATATACATATATATTTACTAAACGCATACGCAGTGCCCTCTGTATTCAGTATAAAATGGGGAGCGGTAGTAGGTATCTTAATAAAGGTATATGCCTAATATACCTATATGTGCGGGATACAGCGTGAAGCTAAAAAAACGTTTTAAATAAAACTGTAAAGTTGAAGTAGGGCTGTGAAATATTTTATTGACTGTAATGTCAACAACAGTGAGATTATCGCTCCTGAAATTTGCACTTTTGTAAAACAAAACGCATTCTATTCTACGTAAAACATATAAAATAATACTAATACTTTCCCCACAATGGAATTGAACCCACGAACATCATGTACCCGAATTTAACACAACTCTAATTTAATTTACTAAAACAATGGGGACAAGGATCGTTTGCCTCTATTATGCTAAACATTACATTCCTACCTGCCTGTTAATTCTGTGACAACGTCTCTAACAATGCGAACTTCTATGTAAATGTTACCTTTTAAATGAAAGGTACGTATTCATATATGTAAATGGAAATATAGCTAGTATTGTTAGTTTGCAAAATACGGAGTTTAACGCCTTTTCCCAGACTGCTAGTCATTTTTCGTCAATTTTAAGGACACATGTTGATCGACAGAGCTAAACGCAGATCTTTGTTTCGTTATCGGAGTGAGGAAATAGAAATAATTCATTCTCCCGAATATGATGTAAACAGCCACCGTATATTTTTATTTTAAATTGAAATTATATGAGATTTTATATGCATGTGAACAGGGTATTACTGTCATCGCGACAAGTTTTGGGTTATATCATATATGTTATTTTTTTTATTTTTTATAGCTACACGCTGTATCCCGCACTAGCCCGCAGGGTAGGCAGAGGGAACTCGGGAACTTAGTGTAAAGACACTCCGTTCCACTTCCATTCCCCACTTTACGCCGAATTTGAGGCATTGCGTGTTGAGTGGCGGAATTCAACGCAGCACTTTACCTTATTACCAGAGCGAAGAAATGAAACATTAAATATTTAAATTGAAAATATTAAATATTTCATTTCCTCGACTGGGGATCGAACCCAGAACCTGTTGGTTACAGTCACACTCTTGTGCCGCTGCGCCACGACAGGCCTCAAATATGTTATAATAAAAGAAATATATCATATATATATATACGAATAATAAAAAAAATAAATATATCATATTTAAATATGATACATTTTTTTTTTTATTATTCGTCGTTCTGATGACAGAGTAAGGCGCGGTGTTGAGTTCCACCACTCAATAGGCAAAGCCTTAAATTCTGTGAAAAGTGGAGAATGGAACAGAGTGCCTGTACACCAGGTTCTCAAGAATTCTCTGTCTTACCTGCCCTGTGTAGAATACAGCGTGAAGCTTAAAAAAATATTTATGTGGTAACACTCTAAACTGAAGGTTAACGGAAGGTTAAATACGACCAGTTCTATTACGAAAGAACTGCATTGCGATACTAATAAAAATTCGACGTCGCAAAAAGAATTTTGGACCTGTTCTCTCAAAAACATTTTTCACGCTTTATCCCGCAAGAACGGGGCAATCACTCAACATGCAAGGCCTCAAAAAATTGGCAGAAAGTGGAAAACAGAAGTGTTTTTATGGGAACAACGTGGCTCCCAGTATAATAGAGTAGATCTGAGCGGGATACAGCGTGAAACTAAAAAAAAGGTTATAATGAAAGGTACAAAATTACCATTAAATCGCAATGAAGATAATTCGAAAACAAGTATTAATGAAAATGGTAATGTAAATATGTAAAGAGACGGAATTATGTTAATTATTAAACGTATAAAATCAATATTACAGTATAAACACCAGTACGTGGAGTTTAATTTTTTTTTTGTTTTATACTGTATTAATTTGGAGGGAACTTGGGAACCTAGTGATAAGATACTCCGTTTAGTTTTCCAATATCCACTGATGCACTGAGTTGCGGAGTTCAACGCCGATATAATGTTTGTGGAGAATTAAATATAATAATATTTTTAGTTTTATGCTGTATTTCATATAATGGAGTTGGAAATACCCTTTTTTAAGACATTCGCCACGCACTGCCTTAAGCAATTTGTGTTGACCGGCGGATCACAACGCCGTCGGTTGTCTTCTAACATTTTAAAATATATTATTTCTTATATGTGGTCGTAATGGCGTAGAACCCGAGTAGCATTAACTTCCCTGAAGGAAAATCAAACCGAAAATCATCAATTTCATAGTTAGGTGCTCCGCCACTGCGCTTCGATAGCCAAATAAACAAATGAAACCGCTTCAATATTCAATATGTGCTTATCAATAGCTATTTAAGCTTGAGTACAAAGCTTTCAACGTCATCACATTTTCATAATTTATTCACGAAGCTTTATCCACACTCTGATTTTACATGCGGCTCCATACATAAGGTCAAATAGAAATAAGTATTCACTCCACTCTACTGAGCTTCACGCTGTATCCCGCACATGGCAGGGTAGGCAGAGGGAACTTGGGAACCTAGTGTTAAGACACTCCGTTCCACTTCCGTTCCGGAAGTATTCAGGTTGTTATTATTATTATTTTTACTATGTTTTAAAGTGTTATTCCACACTTAGGACAGAAAATAATAAACTTAAATTTAAAAAGCGTATAAAAATTTTGAACGAAGCAGGATTTGAACCTGCGCCTCTGGAATACCGTTCCAGCGCTCTGACCAACTAAGCCATTCGTTCTCACCGAGCTCCGTCGAAATTCTTATACGCTTGTTACAACTTATTTATGTTGTTGGCATCTCTGTAGGGAGATTTTTACAAATTTCCGCTACCCAAAGACAACTCGTAAGAATTATCGTTTGGCAAGAGAGAATACTATTTATTTAATATTTTTACTATGTTTTAAAGTGTTATTCCACACTTAGGACAGAAAATACTAAACTTAAATTTAAAAAGCGTATAAAAATTTTGAACGAAGCAGGATTTGAACCCGCGCCTCTGGAATACCGTTCCAGCGCTCTGACCAACTAAGCCATTCGTTCTCACCGAGCTCCGTTGAAATTCTTATACGCTTGTTACAACTTATTTATGTTGTCATTATTGTTGTTTCACGATGTATCCGACACTTGGCAGGGTGGAAAAAGGGAACTTGGGAACCTAGTATAAAGACACTTTATTCTAGTCCACACTTTCCGCTGAATTTAAAATATCACATGTAGATTGTCGAAATTCAACTCTGCACATTGCTTTGTAACGTCAGCGAAAAAATAATAATGCGAAAATATTAAATATTTTATTTCATAGAGTGGGGATAGAACCCACAATCTGTTACGTTTACAGTCACACGTTTGTGCCACTACGCCACAACAGACCTCAAAGTGCTCACGCTTATGCAACATTTTTTACTTTGCTCTGTCGTTATAGGCTATCTTTCTCATATAATAATAGTTTATGGGGCCCCGTAGCTTATTCTATAGGTACCGTTCCACTTCCGTTCCCCACTTTCCGCCGAATTTGAGGTATTGTGTGTTGAGTGGCGGAACTTAACTCCGTGCTTTGCCTTATTACAAGAACCAAGGAATGAAAGTTCAAAATGTTTCATAAGAAAACATTAAATATTTCGTCTCTTTGAGTAGAGATCGAACCCACACCTTGTCGCGCTTCACAGTCACAAGTTTCTGTGCCAAGACAGGCCTTAAGGTTTCATCATAAAAAAATTAGTAGTTTTGGCGTAAAAGCGTTACAAACAAGCTTACATTGACACCTATAATATTTATATGGTATACACTATACAATACAATTAAAGCATATTTTTAATATCATACAAAATTGTTATGAAAAAATAATCTTAGCTTTATAATTTCCATGATGTATTCCCGAACGTCATTCCCTCATTACGATACTATAGAATTATTAACAGTATCAGAAGCCAGATACACCACAATCGATACTATAGCGGTCACACTATTATATACTAGCATGTATCTATGGTTTTACAGGATAAAACTAAGATTAGAGAAACTTAAATTTAAGATATTTTTCGTGGAGTGCCCCTGGCACGAGCCTGACTGTAAACGTGAAGGTGTGGATTCGATTTCCACTCGAGGCAATGAAATATTGAATATTATTGTTCCATCGCTCCGGTAACAAGGCAAGGCGTTGAATTCTGCCAATCAACATGCAATGTGTCCATTTCTACGGAAAGTGGGAAGCAAAACGGAATGTTTTGAAATAAGGTTATCTCTCAGAATATTTAGGATAAGATTCCGTAATTCAAATTAAAAATCGGAACTATTTCAATTAATTAATAAAGAAACATATCCAGATCGACAGTCTTTTGAAGTATCTTACACTTCAAAAATATCAATGTCATTAAAAGATTCAAGCATTTTGCATCGTCAAAATTATAACGTACTTCCACGTGTTCACGAGACTTCCCGTGAAACTACAGTTATGAAATTTGATATCAAGTAAGAACGAAAGAATTATTTTCGATTATTGTAAAATAACAGCTGTTTTATTAAATATTTTATCTTTATTTATTTTTAGCTTCATGCTATATTCCGCACGAGGCAGGGTAGGCAAAGGGAACCCGGGAACCTAATTTTAAGACACTTCGTTCCACTTTCTAATATTAAAAGAAACGTTCCTTTAACAGTTTTCTGCGAACTTAAGGTTAACGCTGTTAGTCTTCCTTGCTTGCCTCACGCCTTTTCCGTAAAGCAGGTGTAATTCAGTTTGAGCGTGTTGAATGACGGAACTTTAACATAAAGAACTTTCGTTCCCATAAAAACACTACCGTTACCCACTTTCCGCCAAATTCTAAAGACATTGATTACATGTTGATCCTAGAAACTCAACTTCGCGTTTTGTCTTTCTACCATAGCAAGGAAAAGCAAATCCAATCATTCATTTTCTCAAATTGAAACTGAACCCATAACCTATCACGTCTATACTCTTAGTTTGTTTTCTCCTCAGCTAAATTAAAAATTGATTTCAGTAAACATAAAACACTATGAATGAAACACTTTTAAACGGATTAATCGCGTATATTGAATGGTAAACATTCAAAATGTATAACAATCGCGAAAATCAAAGACATTATTATAAAACACTATTTTATTAAAAAAAATATTAAAAATTGATATCAATAACCAATTTTAGCAAGTTTATAAGCACACAGTTAAATAAAACAAGTAAAATCACTTTAATTCTCTATTTTTACAACACGCCACACGAAACTGTAAAACTAAAGGCGACGTGTTATAAATAAAAGATTTCTTATATCAACTGACGGAACGTTTACTACATACTAACTATCGTGGGTATCGTTTAATTCGATAGCGTATTTCTTTGAGGTCTAACTGATAAAGCTATCGTTAAATTTTTCCAATGGTCGCGATGTTGAAAGTAATTTCCGGTTGGGGCAGCTTGGGTCTATTAAAATAGGGATTTATCACACCGTTTGAATAAATATTTAATAAATAGAAATAAGCTAGGGTCGTGTAAGAAATATTTATGTGTATTTATATATGAGCAACATGTTTGCGGCTTCGCCCGCTTTACATATTGTATAACTATTCTTTATTAACCTGTGTATAATATATTTAATGTTAATGATGAAACCGGCCATGTGTGAGTTAAACTATATTGTTATGAGCTCCGTATCATTACATAAAAACGGTTGAAAGTTACATTTGTTGCATGGGAATCCCCTTAAATATTTTTATTTTGTATATTTCAGTATTCAATTTTATAGCGGCTACACAAACACATAGTTTGTAATAAAAAAAAATATGTATCTTTCCATCACGGACGGACAGCAGAGTACTTAGTAATAAGATCTTATTGTTGGATACGGAAAGTTGGAAACAATTCAATATCAAATTTTAGCCAATTCAAAGTGAGGCCTGTCGAGGCGCAGCGGCACAACCGTGTGACCGACAGGTTGTAGGTTCGATCCCCACTCGAGGAAATAAAATATTTCCTGCTTTACGGGAAAGGCGTGAGGCAAGCAAGCACGACTTACAGCGTTAACCTTCAGTTCGCAGAAAACTGTTAAATGAACGTTTCTTTTAATATTATTTGTGAAACTCATCTTGATATGGTCACCTATGGCAATAAACACGACTAATACAAACTAAATTATAAATCATTCACGCTGTACCATTACAGCGTACTATGCGTACGTAATACAGCGTATTACGTACGCATAGTACGCTGTAATGGTACAGCGTATGCGTACGTAATACAGCGTATTACGTACCCATGTACGCTAACAGATTTCTATCACATATATATTAGTCTGGCTATAAAAAATAATAGTCTACATGTTATATAATATAAGATGAATTAATTAAGGCTGAGAAGAACAGTTTATAAATAAATAAGTAATATCAAAATAAAAATGTCAATGTCGCCTGTCGTGGCGCAACGGCACAAGCGTGTGACTGTAGCCGATAGCTTCTGGGTTCGATTCCCAGTCGAGGAAATGACTTGAAATATTTTTTGTTTTGTATAGTTCAGTATTCAATTTTATAGCGGCCACACAGACACATTATTTCTAATAAAAAAAATAAATATCTTTCCATCACGGACGGACAGCAGAGTACTTAGTAATATGATCTTATAGTTGGATACGGAAACTTGGAAACAATTCAATTCAAATTTTAGCCAATTCAATTAAGAAGTGAGGCCTGTCGAGGCGCAGCGGCACAACCGTGTGACCGACAGGTTGTGGGTTCGATCTCCACTCGAGGAAATAAAATATATCCTCGAGTGGGGATCGAACCCACAACCATATGTAACCCCAAAATATTTCAATTTAAATATTTAATGTAAATCTTCGCTCTGGTACAAGACAAAACGCGGCGTTGAGTTCCGCCATTACACGCAATGCCTTAAATTCGGTGGAAAGTGGAGAACAGAACGGAGTGTCGTTACACTAGGTTTCCAAGTTCCCTCCGCCAACCCTGCCATGTGCAGGATACAGCGTGAAGCTGAGTGGAGAGAGAGAGAGATAGTAACAATTAATTTTTTTTACCAATTAAGTCAAAAAACACAATAATTATGTATTTTTTTATATTTATAAAATATTTTTCCCTTTTTTAATCCCTTAATAGGGGAAAATAAATTTAAACAATATAAACATAGTTCTGCCACTCAATACGCAATGCCTTAAATTGAGAGAGAGAAGTAGGAACGGAGCGGAGTGTCTTAACACTAAGTTTCTAAGTTCCCTTTGCCTACTCTACCTTGTGCGGGATACAACGTAAAGCTGCAAAAATAACAAATGCATGTTAATACAGTAGAAAATAAAAAAAAAACGATCTTAGATAGTACTCGGCTGGCTATCTTTATACTGAGACGCAGTCCCAGTGCGATACAATGTTATTTACATTTATTTGGTATATTTACTTATATTTTCATTTACAGCCGTAATTAAATTCTTTTGTTGATTCTTTGATATTGACTCTGAATAATCATATATAAATTAAATATTGTAGTTACTTCGCTTTAATAGACTGGTGTAGCCACGGCTTTGAGTTCCGCCGCTTAAGTCACAATATCGCTAAAACAATATCGGAAAATCAGGAATGGTGTCCCAACACAAGGTTCCCTCTGGGAACCTTTATTCCACGGCAATAATATTCATATTTTAAATGACAATGAAACACTTTACAGTAGTCCGTGGTCACGGGTAGACATAGTAAAGTGTTCGAAACGTCGGGTTTCCCAAAAATGTTTACCATTCAATATACGCGATCAATCCGTTTAAAAGTGTTTCATTTAAAATGTATAACAATCGCGAAAATCAAAGACATTATTAATATTCATGTTGCCTAGTTTGTCAATTCAACGCAAAATAAAAGCTTTAGTCGCTGCTAATGTTATATATATATACATATGACTTTCAATAGTTACTATGTATTTTAAATGAATCGTTTCACTAACAAACTGTATTAATTAACATGAATTATCCAAAACGTCACTTCTAAGAGCATAATCCTGTTGAAGTGTCATACATATCTAATGATGTACATCTCTAAATAAATAATATAATTTAATATAAATGAGGCCTGACGTGGCGTAGCGGCACAAGCGTGTGACTGTTATCGACAGGTTCTGGGATCGATCCCGAATCGAGGAAAAGAAACATTTTCAATTTAAATATTTAATGTTTCATTTGTTCGCTCTGGTAATAAGACAAAGCGCCGCGTTGAATTCCGGTACTCAACACGCAATGCCTCAAATTCGGAGGAAAGTGGGGAACGGCAGTGGAACGGAGTGCCTTAACACTAGGTTCCCGGGTTCCCTCTGCCTACCCTGCCTCGTGCGGGATACATCGTGAAGCTAAAAAAAATTATAATATAAATATATTCTACAACAAGGACTGTCGTGGCCAAGGGGCACAAGCGTACGACAGTAAATTCGATGTGACTTGTGTTTGCTTATCCTGCTTTTTGCGTGATACAACGTGAAGTTAAGAAAAGGGAAAAGATATATTTATTCTTTTACACCCCGGGTCCTCAACAAGGTAGGGTAGATTTTCAATGAAACACTTTTAAACGGATTAATCGCGTATATTGAATGGTAAGCATTTTTGGAAAACCCGACGTTTCGAACACTTTACAGTAGTCCGTGGTCACAGGTAGACTGAAGACATTATTAAGGTAGGGTAGACTGAGGGTAACCTGGTAATAAGACACTCCGTTCCGTTCTCCACTTTTCACTGAATTTTTGGCTTTGCATAGTGAGTGGTGGAACTCAACGCCACGCTTTGTCTATTATCGCAGCACATGGGAATAAAAGCAATTAATATTTCATATCCTCGAGTGGAGTTCGAACCCGCAATTTGTCGTGTTTACAGTCACACGTTTGTGTCCCAACGCCACAACCTCAATTCAATTTAAAAAATAAAAAAGCCAATTCATGCTTTTCGAAATCGGGTGTTAAGTGGCAGTACTTAACACCACGTGTTGGCTATTTTAATGTAATTCCTAATGAGAATCGAACCTATAACCTTCAACAGTCTAAGCAAAATAATATTAACATGTTAGAGCTATCAGCTCTCAATTCAACATCAATATCTAAAAATTTTGTAACGAAAGTGGAGAAATGTCCTAACACTTTTTTTTTATTTAATTCATTTAGTGTATAATAACATTGTCAAAGAGTCATACGTATCGATATCGCGTTAAGGATAGGCGTTTTCTGAAATCACCGGATGACGATACTTTGCTTTTAATCCATGGTATATACTTATATGATACATTACTGCGGGTTATGTTATGTGTAATAGTGTAATATTATGTTAGTTGCAGCGCTAAACCACGGAGATAAATCTTGATCTAGGACAGGAAAATAAAAGAAAAATTATTCCCTCTAGCGGGAACTGAACCCGCTACCACTACCTAACTCAAAAATATGCTAATAATATATACATACATGGTACAGTACTACAGTAGTTATATTTATTATTCATCCACAGATTTGTTAGCATAAACGTTAACACGTAAACTGGAAATGCCATTTTTTCCATACTGATAAAATTTCAGGAAATCCTTTCTTAATGCTCTTCTAACCTATAGTAAATTTCAATTTCTCCCATAATCTCGTTTGTCGATTTTATTAAAAACGATTTATGTTGATATATGTGTGACCATTCCATAGTGTGGATGTAAACGGAGAGGTCTGTGAGTTTTGATTCGCGCTCGCGTATATGATATATTTAATATTTTTACTTTCTGACTCCACTTACAAGGTACAACCGCGGCGTTTAGTTACGTCTTCCAAAACGCAATGACAATTCCGCAGAAGGAAATTAGCGGAAATAGTTAATATGATCGGAGTCACTTAATACTAGGTTTCCAGATCTGTCTAGCTAGTATATAATAAATAATAATAATATTTTTTTCGAAATTCCCTACAAATTGTAAATTTTACACTAAATGAATGGTCTAAATCCATTTAAATGTGGTTTTCCTTAGAAGTTAGGCTGTCGTGCCTACATCACAGCGATTATAGTGACCTTAATCAAAATTAAGTACATTTAACAAACCTCCGCTTTACTTGATCAGAAATCGCAGGAATCCCTGTTGAATCACTATTTCCTCTTTTTATATATATATATATATATATATATATATATATATATATATATATATATATATATATATATATATATATATATATATATATATATATATATATATATATATATATATATATATATATATATATATATATATATATATATATATATATATATATATATATATATATATATATATATATATATTTAATTTTATATATATATATAAACACAATAGAGCCTTTGTAAGAGGCTTCTTTATCCTTTGCTATATTATTAATACCAATACTCCAATACTACTGTACTTATCACTGTCACCCTCTTATCACAAGTTATCAGGCCCAAACGAATAGAATGATAACAGAAATATAAATGAAAGGCAAATAATTAAATAACGAATTGATAAGGGTCCTGTCACAATACATCCCGGAATGATCTTGGGATATATCTGATGATACTCGTATGTATCAGATGGATATTTAGTTACAATTACGAAAATTGTATGGTGTTCTATGGATATTTTTTCTAATTTTAGGGCAGTGTTATAAATTTATTGCTTGATTTTGGATAAGTCAAAGCGCGGCGTTGAGTTCCACCATTCTACAAACAATGTATTGAAATACAGGTATTCTAGTGTATTCAATTTAAACTTATAATAAATCTGTAACCTATCAATATCTGTACATGAAAGACTTTTTACAATGTTTGTCTGTTTGTCCTGCCTTTGAGGCCTGTCATGGCGCAGCGGCAGAAGCGTATGACAGTAACCAATAAGTTGTGGGTTCGCAACTGGTTCACGGTAATTTTCAATACAAAACTAATATCAAAGTACTGTTATCATACTAGCGACCTTACCGCGGCTTCGCCTGCGTCATTTTATTTCAAATACTTTTTTGTTCTAATGACATTTTTACTTAAGTAATAGCAAGAGAATATCTTAACATTTAAAACTAAAATTTCAGATAAATGAATAAAATTTTAGTAAAATTTTTTTTGACTTTAATATTTAGAAGAGGCTTAAATTTTTTTTTTAAATCGGTTAGATTTAAATAAAATAAACATCAAATGTTAAGTGGAGGTTACCATTATACATATAATGGTGAAAACTGTTGATGATTTGAATCTGGTTAGCTGACTAACAGACGAGTTTTCTGTTCTAACTGAACTTAACTCCCGCTGTATGGCAGGGTAGGCAGAGGGAACTTGGGAACCTAGTGTTAGACACTCCGTTCCAATCCCGTTACCCACTTTCCGCCGAATTTAAAGCACTGCGTGTTGAGTGGTGGACCTCAACATCGTGCATTGCCTTGTACCGGAGCGAAGAAATGAAAACGTTAAATATTTAATTTGAAAATAATAAATATTCGATTTCCTCGAGTTGGGATCGAACCCTCAACCCATTGTATACAGTCACACGCTTGTAACTAAGCGTCACGACAGATCTCAACTTTGAATTTTAAATGTTCAGCTCAGCTCAGCTTCACACTGTATCTCGCACGAGGCAGGGTAGGCAGAGGGAACTCGGGAACCTAGTGTTAAGACACTCCGTTCCACTTCCGTTCCCCACTTCCAATCACTTCAATTTTAAATGTTAAATAAAGAAAACTAAAACTAAATTGAACTAAAAAATAGTTTTACAAACAAATTCTGTTAACCTACTGAGCTAGACCAAGTAGTGCTGTGCTTAAATAGTTATACTCCAAGTGAATGTACAAAATTTCAATCAAGATAGCCCGGAGCTAGTAACAGTCTGATAGCTAAGTTGATAAGCGGTTACTGAATCTAACTTTACAACTTCTATCGCATTTGAAAATGTTTTATTATGAAGGTAGCAATTGATTCTGTGATAACCTTTGAAATTATCGATATTATTTTTTTTTTTTTTTTAATTTATTAACACATGCTGTAAGCCGCATATGGTAAGGTAAGCAAGGGGAACTTGGGAACCTAATGTTAAGACACTCTGGTCCACTTCCGTTCCCTACTTTAGAAATTGAGGCACTGCGTGTTGAGTGGTGGACCTCAACATCGTGCATTTACCAGAGCGAAGAAATAAAAACATTAAATATTTAATTTGATAAAAAAAAAATATTTTTTCAAGTGGGAATCGAACCCACAACCTGCCACGTTTTCACTTACTCGTTTGCGCTCCACGATAGGTTATATATGATATAACTTTTGTATAGATTATTTTGTGATCATTACTTAGTACTCTACTCAGCTTTATGCCGTACCCCGCACACGGCAGGCTAGGCAGATCGAAACTGAGAACCTAGTGTTAAGACACTCCATTTCCATTCCCCTCTTTCCGCCGAAATTGAGGCACTGTGTGTTGAGTGCGTGCGGAACTCAACACCGCGCTTTGCCTTTTAACCAGAGCGAAGAAATTAAAACATTAAATATTTAAATTGAAACCATTAAATATTTCATTTCCTCGAGTGGGGATCGAGCCCACTACCTGTCGTTTACATTCAGACGCTTGTGCCGCTGTACCATGACAGGCCTCAACTTAAAAGAATAATAGGATTATTACTTAGGCTATAATATATAAAAAAGAGTCTCAGCCGGCAAAGCCGCGCGTAAGTAGCTCGAATTTTGTATTTACAATTCTTAGTTCTGGTAACTAAACAAAGCACAGCGTAAAGTGGGAAACGGATGTGATCTTAACAAAAACGAAGCGTCCCAACACTAGGTTCCCAAGTTCCCTCTGCCTACCCTACCATGTACGAAATTCAGCGAGTAGCTGTAACAGTTCAAGACAACAAAGCACATTACTTCTTATTAATTTCAATCGGTTAAGAACTTTTTCCAGCAGCCTTCATACGTCAACCCAAATAGACATTACAAGCATATCCGTTAATACGTCACGTTTGTGGGTGGACGATAATTATTTTGTTTGCTCACGTATGAATTCATTGTCGCTTTAACGCATTATCTTTATTTGTCTGTATACGTTTTGAATGGATGTGGTATTTGTAAAAAGAAATATCTAGTGAGGTGAAACGCGGGGTTAAAGTCCGTTGGAAACCAGGCTCAAATGCAGTTTATATAAAGGCTGCGGTCATAGATACTTGAAAATAGGTGAAATTCGAGAGGGATCTCACTCAATCAATCATGTTTAAGGTGTTTTAAAAATATATGTACCCTCTGACGGCGTTAAGCTCCGCTATTAAAGACGCAATGCCTTGAATTTGGTGAAAAGTAACGAAAAAGAAATATTTTCAATAACAAGCTAGACAGAGTCCCTTTGTCTTGTTACTAGAACGAGGAAATAAAAAGAGTTGACACCCGCTAATTGAACTCATCGTCTTTCGAATTTACAATCAGCCTTCATAAAAAGTTTTTCTTACAGATTCTTCGTACATCTTTGTACGTTTTATGTGGAAGGGACGTTTGTGCGTGATGAAAATGCTATCATTATTATAAGGAACGAGATAAACATTTGTTCTAAGGGGAAATTATTGTTGTTCGCTATGTGACAATTAGGAAAAAGCTTATATCAGTCATAAGTTTCCTTTTCCTACGAGTAATGTGGAAAATCACATAAATATATATGTACGTTTTTTTTTTCAGCTTCACGCAGTATCCCGCACTATGCAGGGTAGGCAAAGGGAACGAAAGTGAAACCTAATGATATGACACTCCGTTCCACTTCCGTTCCCCACTTTCCGTCGAATTTGAGGCATTGCGTGTTGAGTGGCGGAACTCAACGCCGCGCTTTGCCTTATACCAGAGCGAAGAAATGAAACATTAAATATTTAAATTGAAAATATTAAATATTTCATTTCCTCGACTGGGGATCGAACACAGAACCTGTCGGTTACAGTCACACTCTTGTGCCGCTGCGCCACGACAGGCCTCGCGTATATCTACGTTGTGGTATATAACGTAATTTGAGCTAGACACTTCAGGCCTGTTGTGACGCAGGAGCATAACTGTCACTGTTAATGCGAAAGATAGTAGGTTCGAACCCCACTCGAGGTAATAAAATATTTCATATTTTCAATTTCATAAACTCAATATATGTAACATGTTTTTATTTCTTCGCTCTGGTAACAAGGTAACGTGCGGCCTTGGGTTTAGCCATTTAACATGTAATGTCTCAAAGTCGGCGAAAAGTGGGAAATGGAATGGATGGTGTTAATAATAGCTTTTCAAGTATACCTATCCTGCAGTAAGTGGGATAAAGCGTGAAACTGAAAAAGGCCGTTGGACAAAAGGCAAAAGCTGCCCGTTTATTTTTGATTAGTAGAGTAGTTCAACTATTTTTAAGACATTGTTGTCTCATTTTCAAGACCAGAGAGATACTTACTTACTTAGCTTTACGCTGTAACCCGCACGAGGCAGGGAAGGCAGAGGGAACCCGGGAACCTAGTGTAAAGACACTCCGTTCCACTTCTGTCCCCCATTTTCCACCGAATTTGAGGCATTGCGTGTTGAGTGGCGGAACTCAACGCCGCGCTTCGCCTTGTTATCACCAGAGAGATGATATGAGAATGTACCTACAACCGAAACGTTTACAGTAGAATGATGTGCTTCTGCGTAACAATAACTGAGTAGATACGAAAAAAAAATACATAGAATTCCTCATTTCGGAAAACGTGTAAACGTATAAATGAATTTGAATACGCGCCTTTTAAAATCCATTCAAAAACAGTGAAAACAAACATTTTGTAACACAATATTAATTTTCAAGTGAAAAACATCAATTTGTTCCTACTATATAACAAAACAAAAATTTCAAACTAAAAACTATAGTTACTGTTATCGTAACAATATTGTACGTACGTTTATAAAGGTTTAAAGAACAATGCTTTTAAAGATTGATTGGCTTGCCTTCTCTGAGGAAAACGCTTGGTCGAAGTTGTAAGCTGTAGCGGGTACATATATTTTATTTAAGTTATACTTTTATTGAGGATTGACATGGTTCAAGCGCACAAACGTGTAACTGTAAACGATGGGTTGTGGGTTCGATTTCCACCTGAAGAAGTAAAATATTTAATATTTTTAATGATATATTTAAAATGATAAATATGAGAGAAATGAAGAAAGGACAGAATGCAGTCATGAATCATGATCAGTATAAATGATAAGATATTAGAATAAGTGAATGAGGTAGTATATCTGGGAAGTATGTTTAGCAGAGACGGTAGATACGAAATGGATGTGGAAAGGCGTATTGCTGCCGGTAACAGAGTTAACGGTGCCTTAGCTGCATTGTTGAGACGGCGAAACGTCAGCATAGCTGCGAATTTTGCCGTACATAATGCAGTGTTGGTACCGACGCTGTACCAACACTGTATTATGTATGGCAAAATTCGCAGATATGCTGACGTTTCACACGGCAGGGAAACGTGAGGATTACAGAAGAAAAATGTAATAGAGATGAATACTGTAGAGATGCAATCTCTTCTTCGGATATGCGGAGTCAGTTTAGTTGATCGCATACCCAATAAAGAGATACATAGAATGGTAGGCTAGCGTGGTTGTCACAGAACGAAGAAGAACGTGCTCAGGTGATTTGGGTATGTCGAGCAAATGAGCGAAAAAAAATATGTCAAAATTATTTATGAAAGTCAGTGGTAAGAGAGGAAGGGGAGATTGGTTGACCTTCGAAAACACAGTATCTATCATACTGGAGACTGGACTTACCCTGCGACGTGCGGAAAACAATAAGAAACCGGAAATATGAATAATAGTCAATAAAAAACATAATAAATATCTACGTTTATTAAAAAGAAAATGTCAAAATTGCCTTGGAAAATTAATTAAATCCATTTTATTTATTTCTAAGCTATATTTTCACATACATATATATTTCATATCAACATATATATATTGAGTACTATTAGTGTTGATATTTTTATAACCAGAAAAAAAGAGGCAACATTAAATATTTGGGGCACTTCTGTCTCTTTAAAAATTTGGTAGAAGGTTGGGAACGGGACTGCCGCTACTCATTTCCGCTTAATTCTAGGGAATTGCATGATAAGTGGCAAAGTGAAGAAACGACAGCCACGTTTGTACCCGTGCACTTCAACTGGTCTAATCATGATTAAACAAGCTATGTTTCAAATTTGGACGATACGGTAGCATTGGAATACTTTAATACTAGATTCTCTCTACTCCTACTATATACGATAGATATTAATAAAAAGATAATCGTTCTTACAAGTACTTAAAGCCAAGTCATTTTTAACATTTGAGGCCTTTCGTGACTAAGGGCACAAGCGTGTGACTGTAAACGGGATAGACTATGGGTTCGATCCTTACCCGAGAAAATGAAATGTATAATATATTTTTATATTCTTTTCTTCGCTCCGGTAACGATTAAACGCAATTTTAACTACATTTGGGGAACGAATAGGACTGGATGGGAGGATGTCTTTACATTAGGCTTCCAAGTTTCCTCGACCTGCCCTGTCGTTTTCGGGATACAGACTCCGACTCAGCTTCACGCTGTATTCACTTTCCGCCGAATTTGAGGTATTGCATATTGAGTGGTGGAACTCAACGCCGCGTTTTGCCCTGTATCAGAGCGAAGAAATGAAAACATTACATATTTAAATAATAAAATTAAATATTTCAATTCCTCGAGTGAGGATCGAACTTACAACCAGTCGGTTACAGTCACACACTTGTACCGCTGCGCCACAACAGGCCTCAATATCGGTAAACAGCGTAAAGCTAAAACAAACTTATTTAAAAGTATAATCAAGTAAATAGGCCAGTGGGCTATATTTTAAACGCAGAACGGAGTTACTGACCAGTGTTACCGACTCTGGCGTCCGGCCAATGGCGTTGATAAGATGAGAACATAGCTCTGTGGGCAAACCACATTGTCTGTACAATTGATTATTAGAAAATTATATGGAAAATTTTATTGATTTCTTTAAAAAATATTTGTATCTATTATATTATGATTACTGAGCGATCTCAATTAATTGACGAAACTGTTAGTAAATTTTGTGATGTAGAGTAAAATCAAGCTTCTTATACAAGTTAATCAAAAATTACAAAATTACTTACAAAATTAATTACTATTAATTAATATTACAAAATTACTTATTATATGGTTGAGGCCTGTCGTGGCGCAGCGGCACAAGCGCGTGACTGTAACTGACAGGTTCTGGGTTCGATCCCCAATCCTAGAAATGAAATATTTAATATTTTCAATTCAAAATATTTAATGTTTCATTTCTTTGCTCTGGTAATAAGGCAAAGCGCGGCTAGCGCACTAGGTTCCCGGGTTCCCTCTGCCTACCATGCCTCGTGCGGGATACAGCGTGAAGCTGATAAAAAAGAAATAAACATACATGGTTTAAAGCCTGTAGTGGCGTAGAGGCACAAGTATGTGACTGTAAATAGCGAGAAATGGAACGAAGTTTCTCAACACTAGGTTCCCAAGTTCCCTTTGTCTACCTTGCCATGTGCATGATACAGCGTTGAGGCAGGTTGTTTTATCATTTGCATTATTTCGCTACTAGGGCTAGGAAATTAATACAATTAATGATACCAACGAATCTTGAACCCACTACCATTCAATTCGAGCTTACAATTAGATAATTGCCAGATAAAATTATCTTAAAATAATCAAATGCCAATCTGTTCCCTTCAAAGTAAATCTTTAATTGATATGCTAATTGGAGGAAACTTTTTAATTTGTGATCATTCTAGTCGTCAAGAATTCAAATTTTTCTATGTAAATTCATAGATTCAGGCGACTAAATGGTTAGAAGGTACCCTTCAGTCGTGTATTTTGTCAGAAAACACTCGAAGCGCTAACTAGTTATTTTTAAACGTTCTCAGGTGGCTATTTTTGTTGAATTATTGCGTGAAATGGCGTTGTATTTTTGTATTTATCATTAAGAAATGGTACGAGCTGTGTTTTTTGTTAATATTTTGTCTTTTTTTTAATATTTTTTTCTTCGTACATATGTTAAGAAATAATCACACCATACGTTCGGTGAAGCTACCACCAACGCTGCTTTGTTTCGCAAGACCTCCCAAACGTCGAGCGCTACCGAGAAACATCATAAATAATCACACCATGTATGATTCATCGCAATACGCTCCGTGAAGATACCACCATCGCTGCTTTGTTTCGCAAGACCTCCTGAACGTCGAGCGCTAACGAGAAACATCATACTGTGGGGACCACCTGGTATTCACCGATTACGTTATATCGTTTAATTTAATATAAATATAATTTAGAGTTTAGAGATCTTCACTTTTTGTTCTGACATCGAACAGATTGTCGCGTCTTAGGATTAGTTAATTGTAACTAAATAGCTTTAATAAATATATATAAGTAAATTCGTTTCGGTTCATTTTGCATCCTCAACGACAGCCCTACATAATTGGCGCAGTCGGTAGGATGCTCGCGGAACGTTTCGCGTAGAAGATTTCCGTAATCGCGTGAAGCCCCGTCGTAGCTTGTCTAGCTGCATCCAGAGCATCCGAATCTACAAGTAGTGCTGCATCAGAGGTTTATCCAGACATCGATAACGCAGAGGGACCGAAACATGTTCATGTGAGTACACTAGATTCTTTTTAGTGGTTGCTCAGTCCTAGCCTTCACTAACCTGTGTTAATAAAATTTGCCAAGATTTTTCATTTAAGAAAATCAAAGGAACCTAGGATAGTTACTAGTAGTAGGCAACTTTTCATAGATAGAAAAAGAGATATTACTTTGAGTAGTATAGAAGAGGGAACGGATATGTCTGAATTAGATACCATTTATAAAGCCTTAAGGTTGGTACCCGAGTTCGACGGGAACCCGAATGTGCTCACGAGATTTTTAAAATTATGTGACGAATTAGTAGTCCAGTTTTGTAGTGCAAACAGTAGTGAATTAAGTAGGTGTGCCCTTCTCAATGGGATTTTGAACAAAGTAACAGGCTCTGCTGCTCGCTTAATCAATTCTAATGGGATTCCATCCGATTGGCAAGGCATTCGAACTGCTTTAGTGAACAACTTTGCGGACCAACGAGATGAGATCGCTCTATATAACGATTTAGCTATTTTATCGCAAGGTTCTAGCACCGCACAGGAGTTTTATGAGCGTTGCCAAAATCTATACAGTACTATAATGACTTTTGTCAGCCTGCATGATACCCTTGAAACCACCATCAATGCTAAACGAGATCTTTATCGTAAATTAACGCTTCAATCGTATTTGCGAGATCTAAACGATCCCTTAGGATCGCGGATACGTTGCATGCGCCCGGAAACCATAGAAAAAGCATTAGAATTTGTACACGAGGAGACAAATACTATGTACCTACAACCAACGATTACCTGACAAAAAATCTATAAATTCAATGCTCGTGCCAAATCATTTTGTAAGTGCCTATAAAATGCCAAACCAACAATTTTCAGTGCCTGTGCCTAAACCTTTTAACTATAATATACCTGGCTTTTCACGCCCTCATTTAGCTCCATCATCTGCACCGCAATGGAGACAGAATCTGTATCAACCCCGCCAATTTGGTCCAACTCGTACGCAACAAATTTTTAGATCACCACCGCCAAATTATAACCCTCAACAAAATAACTTCCAGATAGGTTCGCGTCCTAACCACCAAGTCTTTAACCAACCTCGTCCTATGAGTGGTGTCAGCCAGTATGTAACAAGACAATTGCCACCTACACATCCAGCAATTACAGGAAATAACTGGACAAAATCAGGGAACCCACCCCCCACGAACTACTTTAAAAGTAAAGAAATAAATTATAATAGTTTTTTAGACAATTCTATATATGATGAATACGCCGATTATAATTATTACGATATCAGCGAATGCGTAGAAAACCAGCCACCGTATGAATATTTTGTACAGGAACCTTCAGAAAACTCTACGGAATCGCCCCGGGTGGAAACCGATATGGTGAAAACAAACGAGCAGGATTTTTCGAAGGACCGGGAATCCGACACCTTAAAATAGAAGTAAATCTTCAAACACAACGTCAGCTTCCATACATTCAAATCGCATCACCACCTATGAAACTTTTAATAGATACAGGGGCAAATCAATCATTTCTTTGTCCCGAGGTAGTAGAAAGATACTATAGTAACTTACCAGTAAATTACGATCCTTTTGAAGTTAAGAATATTCATGCCACCTCTAGAAATTACTATTCAATTACGTTACCTAGCTTTAAAGAATTTAATGATTCCGATAATACGACATTTTATATTTATAAGTTTCATGATTATTTTGATGGACTTATCGGTACAGACTTATTAGACAAGTGGAAGGCTGTAATAGACTATAAGAACAAATTACTAAAAACTAAAACCGCTTCAAATCCTATTAAAGTATATGATTCACGCAACGCAAATTTGTATGAGGACATTATACCGGCAAATACTTCCAAATTACTTAAAATTCCTATTAATATTCATGATGGGCATGCACTTATAGAAGAGCAAACTGTTTCTAATTGTATTATTGGCGAATGCTTAACTACCGTTTCAAATAATAGGGGAATAGTCGAAGTAACCAATCCAAGTCGAAGCGACGTCATATTCTCTATGGACCGAGCAATCTCTGCAGAAATGTATAACGTACAGTGTACACCTACAAATAAACAGCAAGACCGTATAAAAGAAGTGATTTCGCGCTTACGCACTGATCACTTAAATATCGAGGAACGTACGAACTTAGAGCTGCTTTGTGCCCAGTATGCAGATGTTTTCTACTTAGAGGGAGAGCCTTTAACTTTCACGAACAAAATAAAGCATTCGATTAAAACAACTGATGAGGTTCCAGTTTACACAAAAAGTTATCGGTATCCATATATCCACAGGCAAGAAGTACAGGAACAGATAGGTAAGATGCTAGAACAGGGAATCATTAGGCATTCAAATTCAGCATGGAGCTCCCCAATTTGGGTTGTAGCTAAGAAAGCAGATGCGTCAGGAAAAGCTAAATGGCGTATAGTAGTTGACTTTCGAAAGCTTAATGAAAAAACTGTAGACGACAAGTATCCTATTCCCAATATAGCCGATGTCTTAGATAAATTAGGTAATTGCCAATATTTTACAACCTTAGACCTAGCTAGTGGATTTTATCAAGTAGAAATGAAGCCACAGGATATACCAAAAACAGCTTTTAATGTAGAACATGGCCATTTCGAATTTTTACGCATGCCTATGGGCCTTAAAAACAGCCCATCTACTTTCCAGAGAGTTATGGACAATGTGTTGAGAGAGCTTCAGAATACTATTTGTCTGGTGTACCTAGATGACATAATAGTATTTAGTACATCCCTTCAGGAGCACATTATTAACCTAGAAAAGGTATTTAAAAAATTACGCGAGTCCAATTTTAAAATACAAATGGACAAATCGGAATTCCTAAAACTAGAAACGGCGTATCTTGGTCATGTTATTAGCAAAGATGGTATAAAACCTAATCCTGAGAAAATATCGGCAATTAAAAAATACCCCTTGCCTAATACCCGTACAGAAATAAAACGTTTTTTAGGATTACTTGGTTATTATAGGAAGTTCATACCAGACTTTGCTAAAATAACCAAGCCTCTGACCCAATGCTTGAAGAAAGGTTTTAAAATTGTTCAAGATCAAAATTATATCCAATGCTTTGAAAAGTGTAAAACTCTACTTGTAAACGATCCAATCCTTCAATATCCGGACTTTTCAAAAGAATTCATACTCACAACAGACGCTTCGAATTTAGCAATTGGAGCCGTTCTTTCTCAAGGGCCTATTGGATCAGATAAACCAATAGCATACGCATCAAGAACACTTAATAGCAGTGAAATAAATTACAGTACGATAGAAAAAGAATTACTCGCTATTGTGTGGGCAACGAAGTACTTCCGGCCGTATCTTTTTGGTAGGAAGTTTAAAATTATGACAGACCATCGGCCTTTGCAATGGGTAATGAATATGAAAGAACCCAATTCCCGCTTAACACGTTGGAGATTACGCCTAAGTGAATACGATTATACAGTCATTTATAAACCAGGGAAAATTAATTCCAACGCTGACGCTCTATCTAGAATAGAAATCCATAATGAAGAGTCTAGTTCTATTGTCGTCAACACTTCAGAGAAATCCGATTCTGAAAGAACCAGAAGTATCGATTCAAGAACCGATAGTATTCATAGCGATATAGAAAGCCCTATACTAGAAGTACCTATTACCGATGATCCCCTCAACAGATTTAGTAGACAAATCGTATTTAATGTTGTTAGCGATATTAAAATTAAACCCCACATAACTCATCCTTTTGAAAATTATACAAAAATTAGGCTACAAATCTCTAAGTCAAACCTAGAACAAGATGTAATAGATGCTATAAAAGAATACGTTACACCAGGTATAAAAACAGGAATTTTAATTAATCCTTCACTTGAAATGTATAAAATTATACCGGTCATACAAAGATATTTTAAAAATTCGGCAATTAACCTAGTTCTTTCTAAATTAGAAGTTGAAGACGTTAAAAATTACCTAAAACAACAAGAAATTATTAAGAACTATCATGAAGGCAAGACGAATCATAGAGGCATTAATGAATGTTATTTAGCTCTGTCTAAACATTATTTCTGGCCAAAAATTAAAGACCAAATTACAAAATTAATTAATGACTGTCTTATTTGCGGTCAAGCGAAATATGACCGTAATCCTGTAAGACCTCGGTATCAAATTGTACCACCACCTACCAGGCCTTTTGAAATCGTACATTTGGATCTATTTAGCGTAGATAGTAATAAGTACCTAACAATTATCGATACACTCTCAAAATATGCAAAAGCATATACTTTGAGAGATGCTACAGCTGTTAGTGTAATTCAGGCCTTATTAAAGTTCTCTTCCCATCATGGTATGGCTCTTAAATACATTACGGATAACGGCCCAGAATTTACAAATCAGTTATTTTCTGAATTCACTAAATTACACAAAATTCAACATCATAGAACATGTTCCAATACACCCAACGAAAATGGAATGATAGAACGCTTTCATAATACCTTACTCGAACACTTGCGTATCTTAAAATTAGAACACCGTAATGAATCCGTTTGCAATCTTATGACATACGCTGTAATGGCTTACAATAGTTCAATTCATTCTTTCACGAAATGTCGTCCAATAGACATAATCACTGGTCATTTAGATCCGCGAGATCCTTTAGACATGAATATAACAGAGCACCTATTGCAGGAATACATAGTACATCACCGTAAGCGAATGTTAAAAGTATATGAATTTATTCATGAATCCGCGCTTCAGCGTCGTACTCAAATAACCGAGAATATTAATAGAAATCGCGAGGCTGAGCAAATATATGCACCTGATCAGCGAGTCCATGTCAGAAATCCTTTGGCCAATAGACAGAAATTAGCTGCTCGTTATACGGTTGATACGGTTGTAACAGATTTACCTATACACATTTATACAAAGAGAAAGAGTGGGCCTGTACCCAAGTCGCGCATAAAACGGGTACCTAATAGTGCTCGTTTGTTACAGAATACAGAAGACACTAATCACGTTGATGGTGGCTCAAGCCCTGAAGCTGGGACAAGCGGAAGAGATTACACTTGAAAGCTTAGGAAATGGACCAGGTGTCCTCCCTTTCAACTTAGGACCTACTAAAGTCATTTCTCATTTCCATTCCTTTATTCAAATTATAAATTTAGATAATGTGCGAAATAGATTAGAATCTGTTCGAGAAAAGTTAAGTGATCTAACACCTGACTTAAATAATAAAACGTCGTTACTTTACGCTCCACATATTAAATATCTTACTACAAAATTAAATGATATGTCAGATCAATTGTTAACTTTTCAAGGAAAACGTTCAAAAAGAGGCCTATTAAACGTTCTTGGTTCCATAATCAAAAGTATCTCCGGGAATTTAGATTATACGGACGCATTAAAGTACGAAAATGCCATTGCCATACTACAAAAGAACGAGAATAACTTAGCCATTGAAATAAATCATCAAATAAGCTTAAGCAAGCAGTGGGCATTCCAGAGTTCAAATGTTACAGATAGGATGGTAGAAAACCAGAGGAAAATAGAGAACATTATTAAAACTATCTTAGATAACGATGCTAGGAAAGAAGAAGACGTAATTAATTACTTTCATTTAGCACAACTACTTACAATATTAGGTGATGACATAGACAACTTGTCACAGGAATTGTCAAAATTACAGAATCTATTGGCATTCATAAAAGCTAAAAGTATCCATTATTCCGTTCTCGATTACGATACTTATATAGTTATGCTAAATAAACTAAAAGGGTTATACAATTCAGAAGTAGTGTTAGATATTAATTTTAGAGAATATTTAGACATATTAAGATTAGGATATTATTATAAAAATAATGATATAATCTTGGTAATTAAGTTCCCAATCGTGAATCCTAATAACTACATCCTTTATAAATTGTCCTTAGCCCCTAATAGTAATAATAAAACTATAATCCCTACCTATCCATATGTAGCAATTCACGAGAAAGATCTACTGTATATAGAGACAGAATGTCCGAAGTATAGTCACGGTCATCTTTGCGAGGACAGCTTAAACCGACACTATGGAGAACAAACGACCTGCATTCAACATCTTATACTTCAGCAATATATTCATGAATCCTGTCGAGTTACTCCAGTAATTTTATCATCTCAAGCCATGGAAAGACTGGATGATCGTCACTACGTTCTGAGCTTTCCCAACCTAACGAAAGTTCACTTAGCCTGTTCTCAAGATCAATACAGAAACCTTCATGGAAGTTATTTAGTTGAAATACCTCAAGGGTGTGCTCTACAAACGTCCATCTTTACCATCACTAACCACCATGATCAAGTGAAAGGACGAGTTTTGAAAATGTTGAATACAGAATATGGTAACAAAGACCCATACAAAGCGACAGCGAAGACCATCTTGAAATTGAATAGCATAGATTTGAGTCACTTACACTCAACCAACATCAGGGTTGCCTCTCAAGAACCAGTGACTTTGGAACCGTCGAACTTAGACACTCTCTATCACACAACTATACCTGTCTACATACTCATCGGTGCATCAGTACTCATTATAAGCATAGTCCTCATTCGTCGTAAATGTATGCCTTCGAAGAATATCAACCAGAGAGAGGACGAGACAACCAGAACACAAGATGTCCAGGACAGCCCCAGAGATCCTATGTCTCTATCAGCACTATTTTCGACAAAAGTCTCCAAATAGCTGCTGATCCTGTGGAGGGAGTTGTTAAGAAATAATCACACCATACGTTCGGTGAAGCTACCACCAACGCTGCTTTGTTTCGCAAGACCTCCCAAACGTCGAGCGCTACCGAGAAACATCATAAATAATCACACCATGTATGATTCATCGCAATACGCTCCGTGAAGATACCACCATCGCTGCTTTGTTTCGCAAGACCTCCTGAACGTCGAGCGCTAACGAGAAACATCATACTGTGGGGACCACCTGGTATTCACCGATTACGTTATATCGTTTAATTTAATATAAATATAATTTAGAGTTTAGAGATCTTCACTTTTTGTTCTGACATCGAACAGATTGTCGCGTCTTAGGATTAGTTAATTGTAACTAAATAGCTTAAATAAATATATATAAGTAAATTTGTTTCGGTTCATTTTGCATCCTCAACGACAGCCCTACATAATTCATACACAAACAAACACACAGATAAAACTATGTCTATTTTCAAGAATATTTCATTTACATGGGAAATTGGATTTAGTTAAATAACATAACAACTTAGCTGTAATATATTTTAATTATTAACAATATCTTAAATAATATTATCTTATATAATATTGATATTTATATTTATCATATATATGCTTTTTTATATTTTATAATATTTATTGTAGAAAAATTGTATTTTTTTTTTCATAAATTGTACTTGGTGTTTTCTTTGCAGCTTAATGTCACGCATCCACTTCCACTGGTTGGCTGGAAGAGATCTCTAACAGAGATAAGTCCACCTTTGTACACTTTTATTTTCATGTTTCTATTTCTTATGTACCTATTTAGTACAATAAAGTATATTATATATTAAAATTGTACCGAATTTACTCCATTATTAGCTCTCCATATTTTTCTGAGCTTCACGTAGTATCCTACATTTAAAAGGATAGGCAGTTTTTACCAGATTAAGAAAACGTAAATATTAAATTGAATTTTAATAAATATTATTTAATTTTAAATAAATGAAATATTAAATAATCGCATTGCTCCACCAAATTCAGCCCAGCTTTACACTGTATCTTGCGCATGGCAGGGTAGACAGAGGGAACTTGGGAACCTTGTGTTATAACACTCCGTAGCATTCCCCACTTTCTGTCAAATTTGTGGCATTGCGTGATAAGTGGCGGAAATTAACGCCGCGCTTTGCTTTGCCAACATATATATGTATTTAAATAGAAAATGTCAAATATTTAATTTCCTCGAGTGGCGATCAAACTCATAACCGGTCGCCTGTACAGCAACACTCTCTTGCCCCTGCACCACGATATGCCTGTGTAAACCCCATTGTTTCTTATCTAATTTACATTTAAAACAATAACATAGGTATACTATGTACATATAGCCTTATCGCGGCACGTACTGCTTTGTTCTTCAGCTGCCGGAAGTAGTGCCTGTTATAAATCTACTGTACATTCGTATAGAGTTATATATTTTGTATAGGAGGTTGTATTTTTTAAATTCTATTACTTATCTCTTGTGCTGTTTTTTTTTTATTTAGCCTTTCCTGGACCATAAATGTATTAGAGGTCGAATAATCCATTGTGCATTTAAAACACATATCTTTGAATAAAATTCTTGTAACTGAGCTTTAGGTGCTTTTGATATTTTTTATGGAACAAAGATCCCTGTCTAAAGCTTTTGCTACTTTTAAACATTTATTAATTAATTAGGGTGATTATAAAATTAGGATTTTTTATTAACTTTGAAGAGAAAAGATTGACGTTTGATTATTTTAAGATAATTTTGTCTGGCAATTATCTAATTGTTAGCTCGAATTGAATGATAGTGGGTTCAAGATTCGCTGGCATCATTAATTGTATTAATTTCCTAGCCCTGGCAGCGAAATAATGCAAGTGATAAAACAACCTGCCTCAACGCTGTATCATGCACATGGCAAGGTAGACAAAGGGAACTTGGGAACCTAGTGTTGAGAAATTTCGTTCCATTTCTCGCTTTTCGCTGAATGAGCAAGATAATGAAAATATAAAATATTTCTTTATCTCAAGTGGGGATCGAACCCAAAACCAGTTGCGTTTACAGTCACATACTTGTGCCTCTGCGCCACTACATGCCTCAGATCATGTATAAATGTTTGTACTTTTTAGCTAACTTGACTAAGAAGCTTGATTTTACCCTACATGAGAAAATTCACTAACAGTTTCGTCAACTTAATAGGTTCGCCCAGTTATCATATTATAATTTTTTAAATATTTTTTTAAAATCAATAAATTTTCCATACAATTTTCTAATAATAATTTTTTGCCCACAGAGCTATAATAATATAATTTTCCTTACAAAACATTACTAAATGTCAAAGATTTTTAGGTATAACTTTACCAGCAAACACCACCTCTATTCTAAGCAACTGATCGTAAATACGTCTACATAAGTAATCCTTACTTGAAATAGGCAAACGTACGTACATATATAATTTATGTAAATTCTGGGTACGGTTACATACAATGTGCTAGTACCGTAGTATCTTATCTTATCCTAGAAGCTCAAAGATATATAGAAACAGATAGCAAGATTCGTTTGTCCTTTAAGCAACAATGATTTTCGTGATTATTACACATTTTCAATGAAACAAATTTAACCGGATTAATCACGTATATTATTTTCTATATATTTTTGGAAAGCCTACGTACCGAATACTTAACAGTAGTCCGTAGTTAACTTAATTGTAATACTAAAGTACCGACAACGGTATGTTAATTGCTCGCGTACTATCCGGGATTCTTGCAAAATAAGCTCTCTGTGTCTTTTCCATATCAAGGATATGGAATTCATCAAACTTAATGTATTGGTTGCGCTTACCCGCTGTATACTCATATACTCCTGACTTCAATGACCATTCTTGATATCAGAGAACTGTTCCTTTCGTTCCTTTCATTTAAAATTTACTGGTAGTGTTTACTGGTAGAGTATGGTTAAGGTACTTAATGAAATTGTGTATCATACATAACTGTTAGAGCCTACGTGAGGTTGTGTGTTCGATTTCCACTCGCAGGAGTGAATACTATATTATTTGCAATTCCTCAATACGCACTAATATACATTTATGTTACTCAAAACTAAAACTTGAAATACACTGCCTCATGAATTGAGTGGAAAAATGAGAACGAAAATGTTTCAAAGAAAACGGAGTATTATTATTTAATTTGTAAAGGGAAAGTTGAAGAAGGAAACAGTTTTCTAAATCCGAAAATGAAAAATATTATTAGAATATTATTAAATAATATCAAACCAAATTGGCGCAAATAGAGATCAAAATTAAGATGGACTCGACTAGACTAATGGAAAATATAGATTTCCCATGAGATATTTGTTGAAATGTTTTGCTGGAATTATTGAACGAAACATTCCTCAAATATCAAAAATTCGAAAATTCTTCAATTCTTATTATTAATAATGAGGTAAAAGTAAAAGAGTGACTGAACACTAAGTTTTTTGTCTAATCTGTTAAAAAAAGGTTTTTTTGACTTGACGCTGTATCTCACACATGGCAGGGTATACATAGGGAATTTAGGAACCTACTGGTAAGACACTACGCTCCGTTCCAAATTTACGGTCGATTTAGAAGATTCGAAGTGTTACCAGAGCGACGAAATTAAAATATCAAATATTTCACTTGCCCGAGTGGGGATCGAACTCACAACCTGTTTAAAGTGGAACGTTTTGGTGCCTGCACCTGCACCATGACGGGTCTCACCCGATGTGTTATTAATAATTGTAGAAACTAAACAAATGCAGCAGGATTCAAAGTCACGTCTCAGAGTTGCAAAGTTCATATTTAACTTTTTAAGAGGATGGCTTAATTGGCTAAAAGACTTGGATTGTTTCCAAATCCGCTGTTCCAAAATACGTTACGCGTAAAATTTTACATATTTGTATATTTTTTTATTTCATAAATAAAACTTAAAAGATATCAAACTTGTTACTACAAAAATACTTCTCTATGCTTCATGGTTCCATAGTAAGCAACAAAAGCTCTCATTAGTGCCTTCTCTAAAATTCAATAATCGCGGTAATGAATGGCGTCTACCATCAATTAGCTGTTAATAAACTATACAATAATGATAGGCCGATCTGATTAAACCTATTCAGCTGCCTGATAAATTGATGGATTGAATAATTTATAATAATATATTATTTGTATTATGGAACGGTTCCAGAGGCGCGGGTTCAAATCCTGCTTCGTTCAAAATTTTTATACGCTTTTTAAATTTAAGTTTAGTATTTTCTGTCCTAAGTGTGAAATAACACTTTAAAAACATAGTAATAATATATTATTTGTATTATGTAGGCCAGCTCTGGCGCTATAGGTTATGGGTTCAATCCAGACTTAAGGAAAAAAAAAAATATTTATATATTCTTGCTCTGGTAGCCAGAAACAAAATGCACTGTTGACTAATTCCAGTCAACATGTAATGCTTCCAGAATTTGACGGAAATGAAAGTATGTTTGTAAAATGTATTAATACTAGGTCACCAGGGTCCCTCTTAAACACCTACACTACTATGGTTTGGAACGTGATGCTGTACGTACAAAATAATATTGCACGACTGACTGATGGTGGTTATAAGTTATTCAATCCTTACTTAGGGATTTTTAGCCTTCGCGCAATTCAAGAGTAGACAGTGGGAACTTTACTAAGTAAAACAATTTTGCTCACCACTTTCCCTTCAATTTGTGAGGTGTACTCGTATTGAGTGGCGGAACTCAACGCCGCGCTTTGCCTCGTCACTAGAGTGAAGAAACTGAATATTAACGCCAAAAATTCAACCCAAAACGTGACGTGCATTTACATTGAAGAAAGTTTGTGATCTTGCATCAGAGCCATCTCTAACAAACTCTTTATTTTTTTTTTCAGCTTCACGCTGTATCCTGCACTAGGCAGGGTAGGCAGAGGGAACGGAAGTGAAACCTAGTGTTATGTCACTCCGTTCCACTTCCGTTCCACACTTTCCGCCGAATTTGAGGCATTGTGTGTTGAGTGGCGGAAGTCAACGCCGCGCTTTGCCTTATTACCAGAGCGAAGAAATGAAACATTAAATATTTAAATTGAAAATATTAAATATTTCATTTCCTCGACTGGGGATCGAACCCAGAACCTGTCGGTTACAGCCACACTCTTGTGCCGCTGCGCCACGACAGGCCTCTAACAAACTCGAGGGAATATATATATTTATATTAATTCAATTTATGAAAGATGACAGAATTTTCTCGAGCTCGATAATCTATAATATAAAATAAATAATAAATGTATATAAAGTAAAAAAAATAGCCGTCATGGGACGCCTGGCAGATGTGAAACATCATGTATGTACAAGTAATATGCATAAAAGATAATATTATTACAGGAATTAAATATAGCCTAATGAGAAAATACGAGGCAACTTGCTTCATAGATGTGCACCAACCTCCCCTTGCTGTTTCGCCGTGCGACATATATCGGCCGGCGGCCATCATTCATTTTAATACCAATTACAATTTTAAATTCGTAATATCTTTTGAATGGATAGTCCGATTAGAATAAAATAAAAAGTTACTTATAGCTATTGAAACAATCTTGCTCAATAAATAGTTTATTTGGATAAGGATTAATATTTGACGATAATATGATCAATAAACTTAGGCTAATAATTTTAATTACTTTTATTCTATGGAAAATTGGTTATAATGGCTAAAATATAAATGTTTGGTTTATACTATCGCGGACTTTTTTGTAGGCATTATTGAGTTCTACAACTTTTCTATACAAATCAACCATACATCTCTAACCATTTAGGCAGCGTTCGCGAGAATCGCTAACATACGGCAGTTTTTTCGTCGACTTACTCCACAATTTTCACTACCACGAAAAATCCTATCTATTTTCTGGGATAAAATATAGCCTATACGGATTCGGAAGAGTCCCTCTAAGTAATCGTAAAAGAAATTTTGAAATCGGTCCAGTACAAACATACAAAAATACAAAGGTTTCCTCTTTATAATATTAGTATAGATAGCAATGGCAAGCGTCGCCACGCCAACAATTCAGTTTACAAGTGAGCCAATAGATGTTTCACATCAAAAATGTTAAATATATTAAAGCTTGACATTTCAAAAGTAAAACAAAAACAATTTAATCAAAGCTGAATATGTATTTATAAGGCAATTATAGTAGCAAGGTATCAGACTGTAAGTACTATGAAAATAGTTTGATTCCCAGAAGGAGGAAGCCAATTTTTACTACTACGCTCTGGTAACAAGATAAAACGCGGCGTTGAGTTCCGCCATTTATCATGCGCTGAAAGCGTAGAATGGGGTGTTTAGCACTATTTTAATTTTACCTACCCTGTTATATGCGGGTAGGATGAATTCTTATTCATCCTAACCGCATATAACAGGGTAGGTAGAATTAAAATAGTGCTAAACACTCCATTCTACGCTTTCAGCGCATGATAAATGTCGGAATTATTAAATATTTTTTTTTATTTATTTATTCTTATAAAATAAAGTAATTTTAAAGGTTTTCATGGTTCCCCGTCCCCTTAATGTTCAATGTTTGTTAATGTTTGTGTTTAGTCCATTATGTACATTTCTATGTAAATATATTATATATAACAATATTAAATTGTAGACTAACACCTTTGTATTATATATTTATTATTACTAACCCTGTGTGTACATAATGTATATATTTATTTTAATATATATATATATATATATATATATATATATATATATATATATATATATATATATATATATATATATATATATATATATATATATATATATATATATATATATATATATATATATATATATATATATATATATATATATATATATATATATATATATTTTGTTATAGGTGAAGGCAATTTTTAATTAGATCTTTTTTTTTTAATATGCATTCTCCTATTGTGTAATATTATTTCTTCTACCGTACAACCTCCTTCGTGTCTTCTCCATTCAACGTGACATTGGCGAAGTGATATGTGCTCAACTGGCACGCTCAAAACGCCATAATCAAAGAACCATATCAAGGTATTTATGGCCTATAAGACCCATCGCCATCGCAAGCAACATCATTGACCAAAACTGTCCAAGAAATTAGAAAGACAATCTAACAATAAAAGGTTTATGAGAATTTAAAATTAAATTTTGCTCTGTCAAATTGAATGACAGACCATTTTGAATTCTATTGCTATAGAAATAACAGAATCACGAATACAAATACGTGTTGTCCTTAACCATATTGTGGTTATTGCGGGGAGATGAAAATATGCTTGGGAGCAAGATTTAATTTTATTTCGACTGGAGGATATTATTTGACATTCTTGTGCATTTGTCACAACACAGTGTGGTAGACTTATATTTTAGTAATACTACAGTTGATTTCTTTGTTTACATGTACGATCAGTTCCATCAGCAACTAAAATATTGTTTAAGTAATTTGAAAAGTAAGAGTGTAAATAAAACCGTAAATAGAATACGTTGTTTTCTTTTAACTTCACGCTGTCTTTCGGTTATTACTGGGGTATTCTACTTTCCGATAATTTCCAAATTATTACATGTTGATTGGCGAAGCTAAATAACGGAGCTTATTATATGAACCAGGCTACAATGGCCTCAAAATAACGAAAAGGAAAAAGAATGATCATATGACAATAATGATCGACGATGAAAAACAAGGCCAATTGAGGCCTGTCGTGGCACAGGGGTACAAGCGTGTGACCATAAACAAAACAAAGTTGTGGGTTCGATCCTCACTCGAGGAAATGAGCTATTTAACATATTGAAATTAAATGTTTAATTTTTTCAATTCTTCATTCTGCTAATAAAGGAAAGCGCAGCGTTGAATTTCACTACTCGTCTGCTATTCATTACTATGAAGAACAATAACAAAAATATTTTAACGTATTGTTATTTCATTAGTATGGTATTCCATCGCAAGTGAATGAAGATCTTTCATACATAAGGAAAGAAATAACAAATAAAAGTCATCCCCTGGTTAAGTCGTCATAATATCGTAAATCTTTCATTCCAAATGACATTGTGGATAAGAAAATCGCTCATTTTCCTTATTTGCTTCTTTGCCGAGTAATTTCTTCTTGTTTTCAACGTTTTGGAGAAAGATGACAATTAAATTGAATTTGCATTACAGGCGTTTAATCATTTTTCGAAATTTTTCTTTTTGTACTTTTTTAACTTTCAGTTGTATCCCGTACATGACAGTGTAGACATAGGGAACCTGGGAACGTATTGTTAAAGCACTTCTGTTTCCCACTTCAATCTAAATTAGATGCATTACGTGTCGAGTGGCGGAACTCTACGCCGCACTGCCTTGGTACCAGAGAGAATAAATATTAAATATTTCATTGACTCGAAATAGGATTGAACTCACTTATTGTTATGTTTACAGTTGCACACTTGGACACTTGTGCCACGACAGAAATCAATATAAAATCTTTATTATACACTGTAACTTCAAAAAACAATAAATCAAATGATTTAAATATTTTTAGTTCAGAAACGCCTTAATGGCGGAGTGACAGCATCATGATTCTGTGTTTGATTCTGAAAGAAATATTTAAGAGTGACCCGTTTCATTGTTTTTTAAAAGGGCTTTTTGCCTAATTACCTCGATAATTCGAAGAATCTAAATGAAAAGTCACTTAATACCAGATTCTCACTATCTCAAGCAAAAAAAAAATTACATTCACATAACATATTACAAACTTTGAATCTTCTCCCCGCAGTGTCCTTAAATCAGTAACCGAGTGTAAGCCACCCGTTTGTTACCATCGAACTGATAAACTTAAATTTATTCGGCATCTTCTAAAAGTGGCTTTATTAAAAGGACCATGATATTTATTGGTTACCCAATTCAATTGGTTTGATCGTATATTGGAAAGTTTGAATTTTTCTCAGCCGGGTTCGTGAAATTTGCCATTTTGATGTGATAAGATAGAAAATTTTTAAAATTGACCCGTCGTGGCGCAGGGGCACAAGCATATTTTACATGCGACAAGCTGTGGGTTTGATGTCTTCTCGAGGAAATGAAATGTTTAATAAATAAGTATAATAGTGGATTTGAGTTCCGCCGCTCAACACGCAATGCCACAAATTCGGCGGAAAGTGGGGAACGAAAGGAAATGTCTTAAACTAGGTTTCTAAGTTTCCCAAGAGATATAGCGTAAAGCTGCAATAAAATGATTCCTCAGCAGGAAGCAAACTTAGAACATTAAAGTCGAAACGGAAAATATCAACTGTGTCACAATTCTATACACACTTCGTACTAATTAATTAATTCTTACCCTACTTTTGTAAAGGAACAGTAAAATGCCAACTGTTTTGTAGACTTTATAATATTAGCTTCTAGTTATAAACAAAAGTTTTTGACTTTCTCGTTAACATTTCAAATATTTGTTTTAAGTTACTCTTTTGGTGTTCAAATCTGACTCACCGAAGTGCTTATTAAGCATACCAGAGTCAAGGGATTGTTTGCAATTTGTTTCTGGTTCACGCTGTATGCCTCGTAGCAATTTAAAAAGAAATATCCTTGAAATTATAGAATGTTACTCTATTCTATAATGTCTATGGGATTTCAAGAAATAATACGATGAGAGGTGGAAATCAATCTTTGTATTACGTAAGTCATTGCTTCACCATCGTTTTCACATTCAGAAGGTATAACGCTGCGTCACGATTAACTATTTTTTTTTTCATGATATAAAACAGAAAAAGTAACATATAATTGCCGAGTCCTGGCGCAGGGACAAAAGGCACTATAAACGCGTCGGGTTGTGGGTTCAATTCTCGCTTAAGGCAAAAAAAAACATTGCCTCACTCTAGTTAAGAAATTAAAACAATAATTCAACAATTAATTCCACCGTTCAACATGCAATACCTTAAATGTACGAAATTTGGAAAATGATTACTAATGGAGCCGAAGTGTCTAAACATTAGGTTGCCCAGTTCCTGCTTACTCTAGTATGATCGGGATATAATATGAAGTATTCCAACTAATAACTCATAAATGAAAATGGCTAAGATATGTTTTAAACAGTTTCAATTTTACATTATCTAAAAATATAATATTATTTAAATGTTGGCCACATTTAACTAAGCAATACTTCTTTCTTGAATTGTAGAGATTTACTTGTAATTAAAACAAAA
This sequence comes from Eueides isabella, assembly GCA_019049475.1. Classification (NCBI taxonomy): domain Eukaryota; kingdom Metazoa; phylum Arthropoda; class Insecta; order Lepidoptera; family Nymphalidae; genus Eueides; species Eueides isabella. The sequence continues at coordinate 12,261,322 of CM032398.1, read as the reverse complement.
TCGTTCTTTATTTCTTCACTCTGGTAATAAAGTGAAGTGCTGTATAAATTTCTGAAACTCAGTACGCAATGTCATAAAGAAATTTGGAAAGAAATAGAAAATATAATGCCTTCAGAGAAGGTTCCCTCTGTCTAACCTATAGGAGGTTGAGGGATGTACACCGTATATTTATAAGATAAAGCTAAATAAATGTTTATTAAAAAAACATTTAGGTTATCATTATATTCCCCTGTACTATATTGTTGTACTCCACGTAAAGAAACAGGAATTTATTTTTAAGAAAGCAAGATATTCCGCAATATATTTTCTGTACGAATTTTTGAGACATTGCATATTAAATTGAGTGGTAGTCAACGAAAAAATGAAAGTATTACATTAATGTTTTCCTTGCTGTGCCAGTGAGCCATAATGGCCTTAATAATGTAGAATTTTAAAATTTTTGTCTAACTTGAATTTTCTAAGGAATATCCTTCTATCTTCTTTCATTTCTGACATTTTAAATTTCACTGTAATCCGAAGTCTTCGTTGGATACTGTCTGAAGGAATCCTACTAAACTAGACATAATTTAAAGTAACTGGAATTTGGGTTTCTCTAAAAATCTGTTTTTGGGCAAGAATGAAAATTTAAAAATTAGTTTATTGGTATGTTACTATGGAGGCCTGTGGCGCAGCGGCACAAGCGTGTGACTGTAATCAACAGGTTCTGGGTTCGATCCCCAGTCCCCAGTATTGGTATGTTACTATGTTACTACTATATTTAGTCGCTCAGTTGTGTTGCAAAGAACTCAAGCGTGCGACTTTAAACGTGTCAAGTCATAAATTCGATTTTCACTTGAAGAAATGAAATATTTTAAATCTTAATTTTCTTGATGGGAAATGAATGGATGATCTTAATAGGAACAAAGTGTTACTGGTGAAAAAATCCGAAGTGAAGAAACTTGTTCTCGAAGATCGGGAATTTAGATGTGTCAATTAGCAGAAGCCATAAGCATTAGCAGGGAACGGGTTGACTATATTTTGCATAATCATTTACAAATGAGAAATGAGAAAGAATGAGAAGTTTTAAGACATCTGAGGCAATGTTCTGATGATTTTTTTTCTTGTCTTGTCACTGTTAATAACGAAATTGACCACCCAACATATAGCCCAGACCTGGCTCCCAGCGACTATTTTCTCTTTTCAAATTTGAAGAGAGACCTCCAAGGGTGGCCATTATCTCTTTTTCTTTTTTCGACATTTTCTCTTTTTTTTCTCTTCATGAAATGAAGGCGGCCGTACACGACCATTTTAAAGGCAAAGACGATGAATATTTATTTACTAGATTAAAAGCCCTCTACAATAAATGACAGTATACATTGAAGTACAGGGAGATTAACATGAAAAATATTTTTTTAATATTTTTATTTGTATTTTTAATAGCCAAATCCCCCAGTGCTACTACAGACTATAGCTAATGTACATATCAAATAGTAATATTCAACAAAAACACTAACATTTATAAGTACGGAAATCCCAAGTAGATTTTCTACTACACAGATCATAATAATGTCTTTGATTTTCGCGATTGTTATACATTTTAAATGAAACACTTTTAAACGGATTAATCGCGTATATTGAATGGTAAACATTTTTGGGAAACCCGACGTTTCGAACACTTTATAGTAGTCCGTGGTCACGGGTAGACTGAGGTGGCATTTGTCTGTCAGTTGATATAATTATTATATCAAACTACCGCCAACGATTCCTTAATTGCCTCGCGTACTGCCCTGGATTCTTGCAGAATGAGCTAACTGTATCTGGTCCTCTAGTGTGGTGTGCTGGGGATTTAATTTTTTTAATAGTGGGTCCCAGGTGGTGGAAAGTTTCCAACCATCTTCTCTATTGAAATTAGGATGTTTTTGTATTTCATTAGCCTCGCGGATCATTCTAGGGATATATCTATTCTCCCTAGCGGGTATGTGGGGTTTATCAAACCTGATGTAATGGTTGGATTTGTTCGATGTATGCTCACACACAGCTGACTTTGATACATGCCCATTCTTGACATCGGAGATGTGTTCCTTCACCCTAACACCGATGCTTCTCTTTGTTTGACCTATATATGATAAGCCACAGTCACAATCAAGTTTGTATACACCTGCACACTGCAAAGGAATATTACTCTTCACTGGTCTCAAGAATTGGCTCACTTTCTTGTTAGGCTTGAAAATAGTTTTAATAGAAGCTCTTCTTAAGATGTTGCCGATCCTGTCTGTACCGCCCTTTACATATGGTAAAAGTGCTGGTTGCCTCTCAACTGTGGGTGGCTTGTTGGTCTTCTGACAACGTTGGCGAGGAACTAGCAGCTTGTTCTGATGAAGAGCAGTCTTCACCTATCGAAGCTCGTCCCCTAGGTGTTCAGCATCGCAGAGGTGGTGGGCTCTCTGAAACAAAGATTTGCCAGCGGTAGATAACTGTGTAGGGTGGTGGTGAGATTCACCATTGAGGTATCTATTGGTGTGTGTGGGTTTCCTATATACTGTGTGGCCTATTGTGCCATTAGAATTCTTTATTACTAAAACATCAAGGAAAGCTAAAGAATTATTTGCCTGTAATTCCATTGTAAACTGAATATTATTATTAATAGAATTCAGGTGGTTTAAGAATATATAAACACTGTCCGTAGGTAAAATTGTGAATGTGTCATCTACGTACCGCTTATATATCCTAGGTAGACATGGTGCAGAGCTAAGAGCCATCTCCTCGAAGTCCTCCATGTATATATCTGCTATTATAACCCATAGCCTTAAGACCTTAAGTTAGCTAGCAATGAAACCATGGTCAGTTTTGATGTCCAGTCGCTGTTCACCAGTATACCTATTAAAGACTGCATCAGGATTGGCAAGCGGAAGCTAGAGGAGAACAACATGCCTATAGAATATCTTGAACTTTTAGAACACTGCCTTACATCTGGATATCTAGTGTTCAATCAAGAATTCTATTTACAAATAGATGGCATTGCTATGGGTTCGCCTGTGTCCCCGGTAATAGCAGATATATACATGGAGGACTTCGAGGAGATGGTTCTTAGCTCTGTACCATGTCTACCTAGGATATATAAGCGGTACGTAGATGACACATTCACAATTTTACCTACGGACAGTGTTTATATATTCTTAAACCACCTTAATTCTATTAATAATAATATTCAGTTTACAATGGAATTACAGGCAAATAATTCTTTAGCTTTCCTTGATGTTTTAGTCATAAAGAATTCTAATGGCACAATAGGCCACACAGTATATAGGAAACCCACGCACATCAATAGATACCTCAATGGTGAATCTCACCACCACCCTACACAGTTATCTACCGTTGGCAAATCTTTGTTTCAGAGAGCCCACCACCTCTGCGATGCTGAACACCTAGGGGACGAGCTTCGACAGGTGAAGACTGCTCTTCATCAGAACAAGCTGCCAGTTCCCCGCCAGCATTGTCAGAAGACCAACAAGCCACCCACAGTTGAGAGGCAACCAGCACTTTTACCATATGTAAAGGGTGTTACAGACAGGATCGGCAACATCTTAAGAAGAGCTTCTATTAAAACTATTTCCAAGCCTAACAAGAAAGTGAGCCAATTCTTGAGACCAGTGAAGAGTAATATTCCTTTGCAGTGTGCAGGTGTATACAAACTTGATTGTGACTGTGGCTTATCATATATAGGTCAAACAAAGAGAAGCATCGGTGTTAGGGTGAAGGAACACATCTCCGATGTCAAGAATGGGCATGTATCAAAGTCAGCTGTGTGTGAGCATACATCGAACAAATCCAACCATTACATCAGGTTTGATAAACCCCACATACTCGCTAGGGAGAATAGATATATCCCTAGAATGATCCGCGAGGCTATTGAAATACAAAAACATCCTAATTTCAATAGAGAAGATGGTTGGAAACTTTCCACCACCTGGGACCCACTATTAAAAAATTTAAAATCCCCAGCACACCACACTAGAGGACCAGATACAGTTAGCTCATTCTGCAAGAATCCAGGGCAGTACGCGAGGCAATTAAGGAATCGTTGGCGGTAGTTTGATATAATAATTATATCGACTGACAGACAAATGCCACCTCAGTCTACCCGTGACCACGGACTACTGTAAAGTGTTCGAAACGTCGGGTTTCCCAAAAATGTTTACCATTCAATATACGCGATTAATCCGTTTAAAAGTGTTTCATTTAAAATGTACACAGATCATACCATAGTAAACCACGGAGGCGCATAATTCTAAAAGATTAGCAAGCTTTTATTAAAGCAAATTAATTAATTTGAGCTAATGGCTCCATGAAATTATATTTCTGGTCATTATATGTTATGATTGCCAATTATATAACCTCAGTTTTAGGAAGAGGAGTAATAAATTCATTAGGTAATTTCTGTTGCCCAATATCAACTTTTTAACCATCTTCAATAAAACAAAGTAATCAGTTTAACATTTAAGTATTTATGCTACTCGTTGATATACCACAATTGGACTATATGCTATTTTATATACTTCTGACTCGAATGTATTTTTTCTGGCTTCCTACTGTTTCCCCCATATGAAATAATATTACTAGGGAGGCAGCAAGAACCTTAACCATAAAAACACTCATTCTTTCACTTTTTAATTTTCGAAACTGTGTATTGAGAAATGGAATTTTTTTCCACAAATTGGAAAATTACTTGTATTTTATATTTTTCTTGCTCTGAAAACGGTACAAAGCACGGCGTTAATTATGCAACTCAATACGTAATGTCTCCAGAATTTGGTGGAAAGTGGGGAACGGAAGTGTCGTAATAGAAACGGATCGTCTTAATACTAGGTTCCTAGGTTCCATGTGCCTTCTATGCTATATGCAGAATGCGGCGGGAAGCTTTATTAGTACGATATAGTTCCTGATTTGAATATATCTAACTTCGAGATACAAAAGCCAGTGAAATCAAAAATTTCCATTCCCGTAGAGGCTTTCCCAATAGGTTACCTTATCAAATATGCATTACTAAGAATAACAAATCCGATGCAGGTGATCGTTGGTGAATAAATAAGTTGTATAACGAATGAATAAATGAATGATAGGAAATGAAAAAGTCTTCTCTGTTTGTGACTGCACCCGCTTTAGACCGAAGTATTTTTTACACGTAGCAGAATAGGCTGTGGTAATCTATTGCTAAGACGAATAGTCCTCATCTCTATTGCAGTCGAAATGAGGCATTGCGTGTTGAGTGACGGATTTCAATACCACGATATATAAATTTAGTAAGTTGACTTAACTGCATTATACTGAACAATTCAACAATTTGACTTTTGCACTATTAGGACACTGTTTCTATTTATATATTTAATTTTTTGAAGCATTACTAGTTGAAATATATTCATGCGATTTTTCTTGTTAGAACAACGAAGAAACGTAAATGAAGTTATTTTCCTAAGTACGAGTAGAACCCACAATTTTCGTATTTACAGCCAGACGCTGTGCGCGTTCCATTACGATGCTCTCTATAAATATTTTTAGTTAGAAAATTTCGAGACTGTTTACCCATTTTTTTCACTATTTAATATGTGTATATATATAGAGAATATCTAATAGTATATTTTATAATGAAAACAAATTAAAAAGAAAAGATATTGCTCGTAATTTCTTAGAAAATCCCCAACATAACTTGGCACGACGTCTATAATAGCTGCAACCTAACCACTTGACTTCCATTCAATACTTCTCTAGAACTCCACAAATAACCTAAATCCTCAGCAATATAAGGTATCAATAAAATCGCCGACCGTTTCAAAGAGCTAAATTCCTTTGGAAACTCTTCACTTCGACGTTATTCACACGGACTTAACATGATTTCTACGTTTCCTAAGAACATAGGTTTCATTTTTGTTCTAAAATCAATATGTCCTCAAAATTCATTTCAAGATCTGCTTGACGATATACGGCGTTGAGTTGCGCCATTCAACATGGAAGTTACGTTTTTTTTGTAATTGAAATCATGTTGACGTAGCAAGTTCAATTGTAATGAAGGTACATATATGATTTCGTTTGTTTTTTTATTTTATTTATACTGTATAACTAAGTTATACTGCTCCTTCATGCAGCTAAATTGTACGTATGGCTTAGTGGCCAGAGCGCCTGAGCTTTTTCCAAGAGGCGCAATTCAAATCCTAGGTTTATATGCTTTTAAATATATATTTATTCCTAATTGTGGATTAATATTTTAAAAATAGTAAAATTACTTACTCTTTCTTTACGTTCTAGTTATTTTAGAGATTTCTGTAGAAACACTGTAGAAACATTTTCCTATGTAAATTACTCTACTCTACTCAGCTTCACGCTGTATCCCGCACGAGGCAGGGTAGGTAGAGAGAACCCGGGAAACTAGTGTAAAGACATTCCGTTCCACTTCTGTTCCCCACTTTCCGCCGAATTTGAGGCATTGCGTGTTGAGTGGCGGAACTCAACGCCCCGCTTAGCCTTATTACCAGAGCGAAGAAATGAAACATTAAATATTTAAATTGAAAATATTAAATATTTCGTTTCCTCTACTGGGGATCGAACCCAGAACCTGTCGGTTACAGTCACACTCTTGTGCCGCTGCGCCACGACAGGCCTTTGTAAATTGGTTACAAATTTTAAGGCTTGGAGAAAAACTGCTTGGTAAATAAAAAATGATCACTTACAAAGACAAATACGATGATATCATAGAAAGCTTAATATTTTTAATGTAATATATTAATACTCGATATTACTACTAATTTTAATTTCCTACCCGAAGCCATCTCTAAAGGAGCGATCCAGCAAAATGTGCGGTCTCGTTAAACCACGACACTATGAATAAAGTATATTTCACCAAACTGCATTTGTATGGCAAGCGATAAATAATACGCTAGAAATTCTATTGAGCCACTTTAAAAAGTTACAATGGCAATATTTTTCTAAGCTATAGAAGAATTTTTAATAGATTAGTTTTTGGCTGTGAGTGTTCATTTTTCTATTCTTGTGTTACTGGGGTGTCACCCCAAGTGAAGATGCTTTTTCAAAATTGGTGTGGATTAAAACCACCCTGTAACAAGTGGTCTCCAAAATTCAGAAAATTCACTCAAACTAGTAATTCCTTGGAAACAGACTGAAGATGAAGATCATATATCTTAGCTTTACCATAATGGTGGGCTAAATTTCATTTTTGGTCACAGTTAGGCATATAATAACTCTTGGACTTACTCGACAACCTTACAAGTTGTGTGGTCAATACCACTCTTTATTGTACCAGTACAAGCAATGGAATATATACAATTTATTTATTTTTTTTCACCTTGAGATGACAGACAGATGGATCTTGGGATCAACTTCATCATTCCACACTTTCCACCAAACTTGATAAATTGCGTGTTGAGTAGCGGAACCTCACTCTCTACTTTACCTTTTTAACTTGCTGTGTAATTTAATATAATGTATTTAATAGATTTTCTTTATTAAAGTACTATATACTATGTGTATTGTAATATACCGAGTAATTTAGCTCTTGCCCTCATCTAAACGCGATAAATGTGGGTTGTTTGTTTAATAACCTAGCCGTCGCTTGTATTTATTGTATAACTCGCATAGAATTCTTGAAAACTACTAATATACATACATATAAAGTAAGTATATTAGTTTGGTACTTTATAACGAGGTTAGTGAATCTAGGATATAGCTTTAAAGATTTAAAGTTCATATATATTACAAGGTCTTAGAGGCTTTACCTGTGTAGTCAAAAAGAAATAATATATATCACTTGACACTTTCCAAGAGCCGTATGTACCTCTGATCTTAAATAGACTGGCTTAAATAAAAACAATGATCGTAGTGCATTTTTAAAATTTCGCTTCGCTTCATTTCAGAGAAAATCTGGAAACCTAATCTTAAGGCACTCAGTTTCCCACTAAGACATTTCCGTTTTTCATCTTCCTCCTCTGGCCGTCGCGAATAAAGTGGCGGAACACAACGCCAGACGTTGCCCCATTATCCTAGCCAGTAAAAGCCTCCTAAAATAACCTCGTAAACGAAGAATTCTTTTTAGGTTTACGCTGATACAGCGCCCACACGATAGAACAGGCATAGGAAGCCTGAGATCTAAGTGGTAAGGCACTGTGATTCCTATTAATTCTGCGTTTTCCACTCCTTGCTGATTTTTTTGAGGAATTGCATGTCAAGTGGCGAAACTCGATGACATGCCTTTCTTTAATAAGGTGTATGCTTAAAAATAAATAACTTTTGAATTCAAGCAAAGATATGTCCCAATATAAAATAATTCGTGTAAAGAGTCTTTTGCAAAGAATATTTTAAAAAATAGCAGTAGTGAAGAATAATCCTAATAATACAGAAATATTAATGTGATTTGTTATGTTCGTATCTGTTCGGTAACGCTAATTGATTTTAGTGCAGGAGACAGTTGGAAAGATATTGGTTTTGACATTATATTTTAGGCAATAGAAAAATACGTATGTGTTAAAATTAATTAGAAAATCACGTAGGCAAAAAATATTTTGTTAAATATTAAACCAAATAACCAATTTCCGTATATTAATTGTAGCCTATATGTTATTATAATATATTACATGTCGTTTTGTAAAATGTTTCATCAATTCTAAATCTATGTAGTATTTTCTTTTAGGAAAATCAAATAAACATCCACAAACTTTTATATTTATAAAATTTTATAATATATATACCTTTATATATATCTATCATAAGGCAAAGCGCGGCGTTGAGTTCCGCCACTAAACACGCAATTCCTCAAATTCGGCGGAAAGTGGGGAAAAAAAGTGGAACGGAGTGTCTTAACACTAGGTTCCTGGGTTCCCTCTGCCTACCCTGCCTCGTGCGGGATACAGCGTGAAGTTAAGAAAGAAAGAATAATTTTAAGACAAAAAAGTAGAAACACATTCGCCTCTCTGACTATACCTACATATTTCAATGCTATCATTATATATAGGGAAATAATTCTTGATAGTGCAATACAGATATAATCATAATGGATTCCGTGGATTAATTGAATTTTATTAATTTGTATTTAGCGAATGTGTTTGTAATACATAATTGCTTGTTTAACGTGTATGTACTTCATGGTGATATGGTAATGTTTTACTTTAGGGGCGATAGTAAATGTATATTACCTTTGTAATTTTCATTATCGATAACCGCTATAGTTGTGGTAAAGCGATAGGTGCTGTTAAAATCCTTTACTAATTGATTAGTTTTAGAAATAATGTTTCTTCATTTTTAATAATATGACATGATATTATTATTTTTCCTTATGATTTTCTTATAAATCTTACATTATATGTATATTGCACCTTTAAACTATTACAAACTTAGTATGTCATTATTCATTTTACACATACAAATTTAGAACATGCGTCGCAAACACACAATTGTCAATATGTAAAAGTTTTACCCTACAACGTTCGTACGTTACTTTTGTCCAAATTTTCTTTATCATTGCATAAATGCTTTGCTAAACTTTTGATTGCATTGTCACAGTAGCACAGCTTCGTGTTTTCTGCGCTTAAACGGACTGTAAGTCTGAATATTTGATATAGAAATATAACCAAGTGCTTTATAAGGAATGCCATTTTGTTAGTATAATGGAAAGAAATATACAGACACCTAAGTAGCTGAGTCTGACTATCACGTTAACCAGTTTTTTATAACTATATATTACTAACGACGGTCACACGGCTACGCCCGCAGCTAAATTAAAAGCCCTAGCAGTAAAAATGACTACTCATCTTAGCAAAGTGACAATACTTCCTAAAACACAAGTAATATTTTCATAAAAAAGCTACAAACGAACACGAACTAAGTTTTCGAGTAAAAGAACTGCACTCAAATCATTCAATTATTCAGGAGCTTCGGTGGCACAGACATACAGGTCAGACTTATAACACCCCTTTATCTGCGAAGGCTAGTGAAAAACATTTAACCAAATAATATGAAAAATACAATTCCGAAAAGATACTTTCTATGCCAGAATTACTATAGGACATAATGTTAGAATATTTTTATTTCTATGAAGAACAGCCTAGTGTAATACGTGTCCAAATCCTTATAAATACTATTGGCCAGGCAACAAAGAAAATGGTAGAAAATATGCTTCTATTTTTCTGGGTCACAACTCATGTTAATAAAACTATCTTTTATATACTAATCTTAAATTCAATATCAGTTTGTTCGTTGATTTTATTAGTATGTACATATATGCAGCTTCTTAAACAAAAAGGCAGAAGCACTTAGTCTCCCACATTTGTAATCAATTTTCAAGCCATTGTGGTCAATAGCGGAACTGAACGCCGCGCTATGTGTTTGTGCTCACCCGAGCAAGGAAATCAATTAATTTTAACTGTTGCAGTCAGTTGCTAAGCATCTATGCTACGCTGATCTCTGAGTAATTGGTACTTAATTGTTTTATACTTCACACTCTATTTTGTTTGTTTGAAGGTAAAATTTCAACAGCTTTTGTTTTTTCTTGAAGTGATTTAATTCTCCAAACTTTTAGGCGTTTTATTACGCTTTTAATAAAGATTTCTTCTTAAAGATTTTTCAGAAGAAATCCTCAAAGTATACTGATTACAAATCACACGAATTTCATAGTAATCATATTAACGCGATATAAGTGATTTATTTTAGTAGGTACATTGTATCCTGCATTTATCAGTGTAAGCAAATGGAAAAAAAGAAAACAAAAAACAGGGATGACAAGGTGATCAAGCAAAGCCCGACGTTGAATTCCGCTACTCAACACGCAATGTCTCAAATCCGGCGGAAAATTAAAATGGGACTGAGTGTCTTAACACTAAGTTCCCAGATTCCCGCGGGATCCAGTGCGGGGTACGAGAGATTGGGAACAATAAATAAAAAAAAATATATTTAGAAAATCCATCACAAGCAAACCCACGTACAAAGCTAACAGCTATAATCACCGAAAATTTGGCACACATTTCACTTGCTATTTACATATAATATGGCCTTAATGATGCCTCATTTTAGTATTCTACTTCTGATCTAGGCGATAATAGCGGTTATGATGTATTTATTATAGTACTATCGCATTCGAGGCCAGTCGTGGCGTAGGGGCAAAAGCTTGGCACTGTAAACGCGATAAATTGTCAGTTTGATTCTCATTTGAGGAAATCACATCTTCACGCTGCGCGCTGTATAAGCAGAGACAACCTGGGAAGCTCGTGTTTTAATACTCCATTCAGTTCCCGCTGTATTAAACGCAATGCATGTTAAGTGGCGGAACCCAACGCCGCGCTTTGGGACTTACATCTTTACATTTTATTTTCACTTTGGTACCAATGCGTTGAGGTCTACTTCTCAACACATAATGCCTCCATAATGCGGGGAAAGTGGGGATTGGAAGTTGCTTAATGGGAATAAAGAGTATCAATGCTATGTTCCCAGGAACCCTCCACGATAGGTAGTGTACGAGATTTAGCGTGAAAGTAAAAAAAAAGTAAAATCAATATCATAACAATATATTTATTTATACGTTTTCTAAAAATAGTAAGTAGTAGTCGTAAAAATTTAGTATAATGTGTTATTAAACTTTTAAAATTTCCACTTGTTGGATGGATTAAGTTTCACCTCCTTCTCTCTGCTTCTCAAACCCTAAATTGTGTCATAAATGTAGAAGAACGGAGAGTCTTAACACTAGGATTCTTCTACATACCATGCTACATACAGAATAAAGCGTGAAGCCAAAAAACATTCAATAATTATAACCTAATAATAAACATTCATAGCCTGTCGTGGCGCAGAATCATAAGTGTGAAATTGTAATCACGACTGTTCGTGGATACGACACCCATTAAAGGAATTGAAGTATTTAATATTTGCTGTTTTTGCTCTGGTAATGCAGCAGACAAAGCGCAGCGTTGAGTTCCGCCACTCAACACGCAATGCCTCAAATACGGTGCAAAGTTGGGAACGGAAGTGTCTTAATGGGATCGACGGGTCTTAACACTAAGTTATCAAGTTCCCTCTGTTTTTCCCTGCCATGTAAGGGATACAACGTAAAGCTGAACATTCATAGTACATATTATATATATAATATACGCTCACAAACTTTATCCTTCTAAAGCTATCGGCTACAATACAAGGAAGGGAATTTCCCTTTCTACCCTACAAAATACAAAAGAAGCTCTTCAAACAATTGCGACTGGGCTATTTAAAAAATGAATGGCAGTGATTTTTGAGTCCATGTAAGTCTTCCGTTCAGTTTTCAAAGGAGGCCATAAAATCCTCGATTTGGGAATCAATGACGCGGCGTTCCGTAACACTGGAGATTATGGAGTGCCTTTTATATGTAAGTACTTGGATATCAAATGTTGAGAATTCACATTTGGATAAGAGACGGTTTATGGTTTTTGTTATATTTTACTTTTTATTTATATATTTTTCTCGTAATAAAGGTATTAAGGAGATGATTGGAGAATATTGAATTCGGTCTTGGTGGTATAAAATATTAAATATTTTTGTTTGTTCGCGGTACATTGTCAAAGAGCGCTGAAGGTCTCCACTCAATACGCATTTTTTTATCTTCATGCTGTATCTCAGACATATTAGGGTTGACAGAGGGAACCTGAGTTCTTAATATTAAGATACTACGTTCCCCAATAAGTCACTTCCGTTTCCCACTCCTCGCCTAAGTCTAGAGACATTGTATGTTGAATGTACAATTTAAAACCGCGCATTGTTTGTTACCAGCGCAAAGAACTTAAAATATAATAAAATAATTTCCTCGAGTGGGAATTGAACCCACAAAATTTTTTTTTTTTTTATAATGTTAAGTAATAATTACGAATGGTATGCTTTATTTAGGGGCCTATCGTAGCGCAGGCGTAAGCATGTGACTTAAAACGTGGATAGTGTGGGTTTGATCCCCACTAGAGGAAATACAATTTTCAATATTTGCAAATTGCATATTTATGGTTTCAATTTCTTCGCTCTGGTAATATGGCAAAGTGTGGCGTTGTGTTCCGCCACCCAAAACGCAATGCCTCAAATTCGGCAGAAAGTGGAGAACGAGACGGGATGTCGTAACTCTACCCTGCCCTGCCATGAGCGGGATACAGCGTGAAATTAAGTGATTCTTATTTTATTTAACCCTTAAGGGCTAAGGATTTGTATCCACTTTCATAGGAGTGTCAAATTAAAACGTGAAGACAACTTAAATGAAAGTGAGTATAAACTACCAACAAGTGTTGCCAATATCAACGCAATCGATCTTCATTTGTCGTTGAGCCTGATCTATTGCGTGTAGACGTTATTAGCTTACGGAAAAAATACTACACTACATACTTAAGATCAGTCGTTACGCAAACTGTAAGCGACAGGTTCTGAGTTCGATCGATCAGGGAAATGGAATATTTAATATTTTAGTTTTTCGCTGTGGTAACAAGGCAAAGAGCATTAAAATACGTCGATATTTGTAGATTAAAATTAGCTAAAACGTGTGAGTAACTGTGAACGTGACAGGTTGTGGGTTCGATTCTCAACCGAGAAAATGAAATATTTAATATCTTCTTTTCTTCACTTTGGTAACAAGACAAAGCGCGATATTGAGTTCTGTCAATCAACATGCAATGCCTCAAATTCAGCGGGAAGTACGGAACAGAACGGAGTGCCTTAACACTAGGTTCCCAAATTCTTACTGCCTACCCTGTAATGTGAAAGATAAATCATGAAGCTAAAAAAGTCTGGACTTATATTTATAGTATTATTATAAAGCTTCTGTTCAACGTCTTTTGGATGCTCACTAATCTTGAAAACTACTAGTTCTAACAAAAAAAATATGTGCTCAGTTTTTTCAAGAAAGGGTACGTTACCATTTGACCTTGTGTGCAAAGCAGCTTGAAGAAACATTTAATATATTGCTATTGAACTTAAATAATATATTGAAATGTGGTGTTGAGTTACGGCAGATATATAATATGTCGAAATGGGGAAGAAAAGTGGAAAACAGTGTTTTAGCACTATATACTTTTGGTCCTTGCTTTCTGACAAAAAAGCATGAATCTGTTTATTTCAAAACCAAAGCCACATCCAAAAAGCCTCTCAAACATTTTGTTCACAGAAACTTTCACTTCGATGCATTAGCAATTAAATTTTTAACCACCTGTTTCGGAGTTGAGTTCTTGGCTTTGGAAATACTCGACGGTTTCCACTTAGAAATAGCTTTAATCTTTACTTTAATAACGTAAAAGTAGGAACAATTCGGCAAATATTTTGTAAGCAAAATTTACTTTTTGTTTGGAATCTTAGGGCCTATAATGGTACAGGGGCAATAGCGTATGTCTGTAAACACGACTGTTTCGTGGGTTTGATCGCCACTAGAGGAAAAGAAATATTTAAACTTTTCATTTCTTGATTGTGGTAACGAGGCAAAACGCAGTCGCAATTTAACACGCAATGCCTTCAACTATATCGAAAGTTTGGAACGACAGTATCTTCATAGGAAACAGAATGTCTAAACTAGTGTTAAGACACTCTGTGCCTATGAAAATGGTAGTTCGCAAGTTTTCTCTGCCCAACGTCTTTTATCTCCTTAATAATATTATAAATCCGAAAATAACTCTGCCTTTATGTTTGTGACGCAATCACAGACATTTTTTTTTTATTTTTGTATTTTTTTTACTAAACCTTGGTAGATAAATAAAAATGCTGTTCTTCAAAAATATTGTCACTTAAAATACCTATGAAAAGCCCACGAGTCACAAGCCCAAGTTTATATCTGAGGATTAATTGCTTTATTATTAATGCGCTACAGGAAACGGAACTAGAACGGAGTGTTTTAATACGAGGTTCCCAAATTACCCCTGCCTACCTTCCCATGTGCAGGATACAGCGTGAAGTTTAAAAAAATATATCTATTGTGGTATTTTATTCTTATCAAAATAAATAAGGCCAGGTGCAGTTTCAGAGCAGGTGCATCGACTGTGCACTGTAAATGCGACAGATCGTGGGCTTATTTCCCACTCGAAGAAATGAAATATAATCTATAATTTCTTCGCTTTAGTAACGAGAAGAAACGCGGCGTTGAGTTCCGCCACTCAATACGTGGCATCTTTTCAGTGCCAAGTGGTTTGATGTTTGTCAATTTTTATACACTCTCGATCTATTACTAATGTTTATGTTATAATTTGCTATTGCTTATTCATTCACATTTGTGTTTGTTTCTGTTTGCTTATTCTTTAGATTTATTTTGCTAATGTATATTTTGTTGTTTTATTTTGTTTTTTTTTTTTTATTTCCTATTACTTTTTTTACTTTTGAGGCCTGTCGTGGCGCAGCGGCACAAGCATGTGCCTGTAACCGACAAGTTCTGGGTTCGATCCCCAGTCGAGGAAATGAAATATTTAATATTTTCAATTTAAATATTTAATGTTTCATTTTTTCGCTCTGGTAATATGGCAAAGCGCGGCGTTAAGTTCCGCCACTCAACACGCAATGCCTCAAATTTGGCGGAAAGTGGGGAACGGAAGTGGAACGGAGTGTCTTGACACTAGGTTCCCGGGTTCCCACTGCCTACCCTGCCTCGTGCGGGATACAGCGTGAAGCTAAAAAAAAACTTTTAATTTCAATACTTTTAAATATTTATTTAAAAGAATAGAATTACAGTTCAAATATATATAATTTCCTTGGTAACGTTTAATTATATTTTTTTGTTAATTTTATATAGTTTAGAGGGTTTTTTTAAGCCATGAAGCTTTGTTTCCTTCCATGGCAGAGTAGATAGAGAGACTTGGAAACCTTAAGATACTCCGTTACCCACTTTCAGCTGAATTTAAGACAGCGTGTTGAGTGGCGGAAATCAATGCCGTACTTTACCTTGTAACCTTATTTACTTACATACTTAGCTTCACACTATATCCCTAGCGGGGTAGGCAGAGAGAACGGAGCACCAAACGCTACGGTCTCGGCATACCTCTTCCGCCTCGTCCACTGTCATCAACTTCTTCATACATGCCCTCCGGGGGGTCCTCATGCTTTTTCATAACTGTGTTTTCGAAGGTCAACCTCTCACCCTCCATCTCTTACCACTCACTTTGCCTTCATAAATCTTTTTTGCCATTCTTTCTTCACTCATTCGCTCGACGGGCCCAAACCACCTAAGCGTTAACGTTTTTCTTCATTCTCACTGTAACATCTACGCTAGTACCTAACATTCTGTGTATATATTCATTTGGTATGTGATCAGCTAAACTGACTCCGCATATCCGACGAAGAGATCGCATCTCTACAGTATTCATCTTTCTTACAATCTACTTCTGTAATACCCACGTTACGCTGCCATATAACAGCGTCGGTACCAACACTGCATTTTATACGGCTAAGCGTGCAGCTATGCTGACGTTCACTTTATTACCGGCAGCAATATGCTTTTCAACATCCTTTTCGTATCGTCCGTCTCTGCTAAACATACTTCACAGATATACTACCTCATTCTCTTGTTCTAATATCTTATTATTTACACTGATCTTGCATTCGGTCCTTTCTTCATATCTTCCAAATATTCCTATATAACCTTCGTCTTATTTGCATTCAGGCTTAGGCCTTGTAACCAAATGAAGAAACGAAAATATTAAATATTTCTTTGAAAATACTAAATATTTGTCGTTTAAACACTGGCCACACATGACTGTGTAACAAGAGACAAACAAAACATTTTAAAACTAAAACTCAAAATTGGAACTAACTAAGAACCTAGTGTTGAGACACTCCGTTCCTCTTCCGCTTCCCACTTTCCGCCGAATTTGAGACATTGCGTGTTGAGTGGCGGAACGCAACGTCACTCTTTCCATTGTAACCAGAGCGAAGAAGTGAAAGCATTAAATATTTATTTTGAAAATTATTAAATATTTCATTTCCTCTAGTAGGTATCAAACCCCTAACCTACGAGCTTCGGCTTGTCTTATTTGTAAGCTTGGCCTAAACTTTTTTCCATTTACTAACTAAAACACTTCATATATAGACAGAAAATTTTCATTCTACATTCTAATATCAATTGATTAAACCCACAAACTATGTATACCTTTATGGTAAAGTGATAATTTCTTAGGATTTTTTTCTCTTTCTACTGAACCATCTAAATATTTTGACGGTGTCTCTTGCTAAAGGCAAGAGAACATTATCATTAATGGTATAAGTTAATAGTACATTTCATTTCCGTATTACATTTATTTATTTTTTGAAAATATGTGATAAAAAATCTCACTCATTTTTCACAAGAGGGTGATATAACTTTTCACTTCTATTCTTTTTGTTTATATATGTTATGTGTCCCGCATATGGCGAGGTGGGCAGGAAGTAGCCTAGTATTAAGACAGTCCATTCCACTTCTGTTTGCCAGTTTTCGCCGTTGATTGGCGGAATTCAACGCCGCGTTTTGCCTTGTTATCAAGGGAAAGAAATGAAAGCATTAAATATTTAATTAAAAAAATATTAAATATTTCATTTCCTTCAATGGGGATCGAGCGACACGGCAGTGAAGTGGAACGGAGTTTCTTAACACTAGGTTTCAAGTTTCCTGTTACTACCCTGCCATATGCTGGATACAGTGTGAAGATGGAAAGAAAAAATAATGAAAAAGAGAAAAAATATATATATCCTCAATTTCAGAATCCAATATTAATTTGTCATCGTTCTATATCCAAAATCAATGATTGTTTTATCAAGTAATATTATCATAATTATTTCTATATTAGCCATCAGAACATGTCGATTTCCTCCATAATATTTAAGAAAATCTACAATAAATAAATGTGAAATAACACTTTAAAACATAGTAAAAACAAGAACATAGTTTTTTAATCGATTAAAATGAATGAATACTTAAAATAAATATAAAATAAAATCTAAGCACACAAAAAACTAATACTTACCACATAATAAATATATTATAAAATGTTAAATATCGCTTTTACACTTTGAAACACTTTCATAACATATTGAAATTTTGCACGAGAAAAACTGTCACTTTCCAATAACAACAAATAGTAAGTGTTAAAATTATGAATAGCCTTTAATTAAAGTTGAAAAATTACTTTATACAAATTTTATAGAATTTGCTTGTAACAAAAAACTCCAAAATACTGTTTTATTGTAACCTAAACTATGTATTATTTCTAAATTCTAGTACATTTTTTTTTATGGGAAAGACGGCAAACGAGCGTACGGGTCACCTGGTGGTAAGTGATCACCGTCGCCCACGGCCCCGTGTAACTCCAGAGGAGCTACAGGAGCGTTGCCGTCCTTTAAGGTGGAAGGGCACCGGGGCCCGGCATTACCTAATGCGAAACGCAGTGGCCAAAGCCACTACTTAACGCCGGTCTTAAATGTAACAATCCGGTCGAGTCTGCCCATGCGTGTTGCCATTGCTGGCAACGTGACTCTACCACACGCACTTTTGTCGCCTCTTACGAAATTATAATTGCCCGCCATTTTAGGGCCGCCATTTTGTTACGGCGGCCATCTTACATTTTTACGTTCTTACTGACTCGTTCAACTGGACTGGTGAATAAATTTTAATCATTAAATTTAAACGACAATGACAACAATGTCATGGGAAAAAAAAGGAAAAACTTTATAATAAAATAATTTTATCAATAATTAGAGTAATAAGAGAAATATATAATTAAATAATTTAAAAAAATAAACTAATCCTTTTATTCATCCCTCTTTTTGTTTCACGCTGTATCCCGTACTTAGCAGGATAGGCAGGGGGAACATGGGGACTTATAAATGTGGAACTCTGCCTTGTTACCAAAGTTAAGACCATATATTGGCTCGAGTCCCCACTCAAGTCCACAACCTGTGACGTTTACAGTCACACTCAATACAATACAGGCAATGTTCTCTTTTTTATTTCTTATAATAAATTATTCGAAGGATTGAAAATCCACAGTCACCTCTTTAACAGTGAGATTGTTTATCATCGCACGCGCGTCCCAGTTATGAGTAAAACTACATAATTA
The DNA here is from genome assembly GCA_019049475.1 of Eueides isabella. Lineage (NCBI taxonomy): Eukaryota > Metazoa > Arthropoda > Insecta > Lepidoptera > Nymphalidae > Eueides > Eueides isabella. The sequence goes on along the minus strand of CM032398.1, from coordinate 12,242,282 downwards.
ACATGTAACAATAATACTCATAGCACGCATTTCCACCGTTGTGAAGCTCAACGTGATACGTGACAGCGTGACGTTATCTAGATTAGTTGTCTGGTATATAAGCTCTAGCATTATGGCGCAGCGGAAAACAATCAATTCAAGAGTTGTAAGTTTGATTTTCGGTCATAAAAAAATGTATAAATTCGAACATTTTCAACAGAATTCAAAGTTATTTTTTACAATGCTATTTATTAATCTATAGATACTTTTTATTATTTTATAACATCGAAATTTCTAATCGTATATATACATTACAATATTATTTTTTTATATATTAACTATATTATAAGAATATATTGTTTTTATCTTTATATCTATTAATTCTCGTTTTGTATTATAAATGTTTACTTAGCCAGTGTATTGTAAAGTAAAATTCTATTTCATACTAATATATATATATATATATATATATATATATATATATATATATATATATATATATATATATATATATATATATATATATATATATATATATATATATATATATATATATATATATATATATATATATATATATATATATATATATATATATATATATATATATATATATATATATATATATATATATATATATATATATATATATATATATATATATATATATATATATATATATATATATATATATATATATATATATATATATATATATATATATATATATATATATATATATATATATATATATATATATATATATATATATATATATATATATATATATATATATATATTAGTATGAAATAGAATTTTACTTTACAATACACTGGCTAAGTAAACATTTATAATACAAAACGAGAATTAATAGATATAAAAAAAAAAACAATATTTTCTTATAATATAGTTAATATATAAAAAATAATATTGTAATTTATATATACGATTAGAAATTTTGATGTTATACTATAATAAAAAGTATCTGTAGATTAATAAATAGCATTGTAAAAAAAAAACTTTGAATTCTGTTGAAAATGTTCGAATTTATATATATTTTTATGACCGAAAATCAAACTTACAACTCTTGAACTGATTGTTTTCCGCTGCGCCATAATGCTAGAGCTTATATACCAGATATAACTAATCCAGATAACGTCACGCTGTCACGTATCACGTTGAGCTTCACAACGGTGGAAATGCGTGCTATGAGTATTATTGTTACATGTTAATTATGTAGTTTTACTCAGAACTGGGACGCGCGTGCGATGATAAACAATCTCACTGTTAAAGAGGTGACTGTGGATTTTCAATCCTTCGAATAATTTATTATAAGAAATAAAAAAGAGAACATTGCCTGTATTGTATTGAGTGTGACAGTAAACGTGACGGGTTGTGGATATGAGTGGGAACTCGAGCAAATATATGGTCTTAACTTTGGTAACAAGGCAGAGTTCCACATATATAAGTTCCCATGTTCCCCCTGCCTACCCTGCTAAGTTCAGGATACAGCGTGAAACAAAAAGAGAGATGGATAAAAGGATTACTTTATTTTTTAAAATTGTTTAATTATATATTTTCTCTTATTACTCTAATTATTGATAAAATTATTTTATTATAAAGTTTTTCCTTTTTTTCCCATGACATTGTTGTCATTGTCGTTTAAATTTAATGATTAAAATTTATTCACCAGTCCAGTTGAACGAGTCAGTAAGAACGTAAAAATGTAAGATGGCCGCCGTAACAAAATGGCGGACCTAAAATGGCGGGCAATTATAATTTCGTAAGAGGCGACTAAAGTGCGTGTGGTAGAGTCACGTTGCCAGTAATGGCAACACGCATGGGCAGACTCGACCGGATTATTACATTTAAGACCGGCGTTAAGTAGTGGCTTTGGCCACTGCGTTTCGCATTAGGTAATGCCGGGCCCCGGTGCCCTTCCACCTTAAAGGACGGCAACGCTCCTGTAGCTCCTCTGGAGTTACACGGGGCCGTGGGCGACGGTGATCACTTACCACCAGGTGACCCGTACGCTCGTTTGCCGTCGTATATATATATATATATATATATATATATATATATATATATATATATATATATATATATATATATATATATATATATATATATATATATATATATATATATATATATATATATATATATATATATATATATATATATATATATATATATATATATATATATATATATATATATATATATATATATATATATATATATATATATATATATATATATATATATATCAAGTTTGACTTCCTAATAATAATTTTTGGAGTCTTAGTTTTATGGTAGACAGAGAAATACAAAAATCAACAGGCTGTGGAATCGATCTCCATTCAAAAGATTTAAATATTTATTATTTTCATTACCTCGCCTGGTAATATAGCAATGCGTGGCGAATCCAATACTCAACATGCAATACCTCCAGAATTTGGCGGAAATAGGGGAACATGATGTCACATGATGGAGCTAAAATAAAATGTATTCTATACTTAAAAGAGAATTCATTTCTAACAATAATCACGTTCGTTTTACTGTGAAACGTTGACACGTAGCAATTTGAGACGTTATCCGATTAATTACGCCAGTGCTTATGTTTATTTTTATTTATTTTATTTAATACAAAATTGGGAAACAAACAGCATTTAAAATACATATAGTTAGTACAATAATACATTCCATAAGCCAATACAGTTTCCACCTATACATAAAACATGGAGTGAATATATACACATATCTATACATACACACAAGTAAACTTCCTCATATATGTATTTGCATATGCTTATAAAAATAAAGTAATAATAACAAAGATAAGTATAATGAAATGAATAAGACATTTTCCCAAAATTAGATTATAAAACAAAAAATGAAATAAATATAAATACTAAAAATTTACCAAATTAAAGACTTAGTCTAGTCTCAAATTTCGCAAATTTTGTTGATAACACTACGTGAAAATTGTTTGAAATTACTGTGAAATATATCTATTTCGCCAAAATACTTGTTATGTGTTCTACAAGACCTTAGTATAAAACAATTCTTGGCATAATTAGTTTTCCGAAAGGGAATGTAAAAGGTGTCTCTTGGGCGGGCATTAAAAGTTGAACATTTAATATGAACATTACTTAGCAAATAACTGGAATCTATAAGGTTGTGTAAAAGCTTGTACAAGAAGATCCCATCCCTATGTACTCTCCGACTTTTTAAAGATAATATATTAAGATTATGAGTATGGTTCAATTTAAATTTGTAAAGTAATCGCCTTATAAATTTATTTTGCACACTTTCAATAGCAAGTATATATTTATCATACTGTGGGTTCCACACAGGTGAAGCATATTCCAAGTAAGATCTGACGTATGAGTTGTACAAAAGGTTTAAAGTACGTTTATCTTTAAAATCATTGCCCTGTCTAAATATTAACCCGAGCATTTTGTAAGCCTTTCCTATAATATTGGCAATATGTTTATCGAATAATAGACTAGCATCCAGTAAAACCTCAAGATCTTTAACAACGGAGACTCTCGATATTTGCTTTTTACGAATCTCGTAATCGAACAAGATGGGAGTTTTCTTTCTAGAAAAACTGATTACACAACATTTGTCGAGATTTAGGAATAATCCATTAGATTTGCAATATTTATCAAAACTGACTAAATCAAGCTGAAGCTTTGAACAATCTTCATGTTCTTTTATAACTTTGAAAATTTTTGTATCATCAGCGTAAAGAAGTGTATTAGTATATTGAAAAGATTTCATAATGTCGTTAAGAAAGATGTTAAAAAGAAGAGGTCCAAGGTGCGAACCCTGCGGCACACCGGAAGTAACAGGCACAAAACTAGAGATAAAGCCCTTCACAGCTACTGCTTGCGTTCTATTTCGAAGATAAGATTCCAGCCATCGTAAAAGATCACCATTAATACCACTCTGTTTTAACTTATCAATTAATAAAGAATGAGAAATTTTGTCGAAAGCTTTTGAAAAATCAGTATAGACAACATCAACCTGATATCCGCTGTTCATAGCATAGAGGACTACATCTAGGAATTCACAGAGATTAGTTTCTGTGGAACGTTTGTTTGTGAAACCATGTTGCTGTGGACTTAGTATAGGGCGTATTAGAGGAAATAGATTGTCGTAAATTATTTTTTCAAATAATTTTGGGATGACGGAGAGTTTTGATATTCCGCGATAATTCTTTACATTTTGTTTATCACCACTTTTATGCACTGGTACAATGATACTCTCCTTCCAAATGAGGGGTAATGAACCCGATTGTAAAGATTTAGAAAATAATATATTTAACGGTACGGAAATTTCATGACTACATCGTTTTAAAAATATTGGATGCAATTTATCAGATCCACATTGGACGGATCAAGTTTTGTTAAGTATTTTTCTATAATCTCGCGAGTAATGCAGATATTATTTATACATATGTTGTACCCTAAAGTTGAATTAGTTTCCCGTGATGCTATTCCGGTCTCAACTTCAAAAACGGATTGGAAGTAGGAGTTGAACATATTAGCGATAACTTGACCATCAGAAGTTATTTGATCATTAAAAATTATACTTGGTGGAATACAATTATTAACCCGCTTAAGTTTAATGAAAGACCAAAATTGTTTTGAGTTGTAACGAATATTGCGTTCAGCTTTATTAATAAAAAAATCATAGCATTGCAATTCAAGATTCTTAGTTTCTCGTCGTAGATCCGAAAATGAATTATAATCAGTACTTCTTCTATAAATTTTCCATTTTTTATGTATTTTTAACTTTCTTTTGACAAGCTTTATCAAGCGTTTAGAATACCAAGCAGGAAATTTTCTATTATTGTGTACAGTTTTAGTAGGTACAAATTTGTCCACAATATCTTTTATTATGAGATAAAACTTATCAACTGCTTCAGTAATATCGTGTGGAGAAAGTTGTTGGATCCAATTAATTTTGTTTAACTCTGAGTTAATGGCATCATAATCAGCATCATAAAAACGATGAACAATCCGTGAAGGTTCTCTTAAGCAATTGTAAACAATTCCAGCTTCAACATTTATTAGAAGAGCTGGATGATGACCATCTTATGGCGGAGACAACGGTTGAGTCCTCTCCACCAAACACACAGAATTAGACAAAATAAGATCCAATAGCCTGTTGTTATTATTGAAGATGGAGTTATATTGATTCAATCCAGTGAATGACATAAATGCAAATAACTGTAAAATTAAATTATTATCAGAAGCATTTTGAATAGCAAGATACCCGTCAGAGTTCAAAGACCATTTAGCTTCACTGATATTGAAATCACCTAATACAATATAGGTATCACTACGGTTATTAATAAATAAGTCTGATACATATTCAAAGAAAATCGCTTCAGAGTCACACTGTTGAGTGTTTTGTGGAAAATAGCAGCAAAATAGGTACAGCTTAGTACGAGACAGACCGTGTCCCAAAGTTAAATTAAGGCTAGTGATATCAGCATCGGGTAACTGAGGGGGAGCGCTGAAATTTAGAGTATCAATAGATACAACATCTTGCCGTACAGCAATGAGGGTACCACCACCTCTCTTGACTCCTAAACGAGTATAATCACGATCATTACGGTATACAATGTAACGCGAATCAAAAAGTTCTTGGTCAAAAATACCGTCTGACAGCCATGACTCGGTTAGACAGATTACATCATAATTATTACTAAGTAAGTTACTATAGAATTGTTTAGTTTTAGTGCGAAGACCTCTGACGTTTTGATAGTAAACACTCAAAGCCATAATAAAATGAAAAATATTATTAATATCATAGCTATAATAATTTTGTACAAATTTGCACACAACAGTAACAATAATGAAGATGGCGCTTCCGTATTCAACTCACGATAAAGAAACAAAGACAAGAACAAAAATGCCACGCAAAAGTTAAAATAATAATAGCAATAGCCGAAATAGAGACCCCTTAGTACATTCTCGATATACCACTTAAAATAAAAAGTACAATATATTAATAATAGAATACAAACAATATAATAATTTTGCGATAACAGTATAGTTCTTATGAGATTTTTTTTAAACAATCATCAGAAGTAATATGGATGACTGGAGAATTGTGAGTTTTCCGGACCATAACAGTGCAATTTCGAACCCAGCAATACATATAGCCCTTCTCTTTACTTCTACGACGAGCATTATTTAGTAAAGCCTTATTATATGTAGACAAGTGGTCATTGACATATATTGGATTGTTAATGCCTATAAAGCCAATGTCAGACGCCAATAATCCTTTTATCTTGCGTATTGCTGAGAGAAAATCGTCCTTCTTATAACGCGCTTGCATTTTCAAAATGATTGGGCGTGCTTTGTTGTCTGTAGTATCATTCTTCACTGCAACTCTAGTTACAAAATCCACATCCGTTTCAACATTAATAGGGAAACTGCTTTTAGATGCCAATGTTTTTACGACTTGAATTAAGTTTTCACCCTTCTTATATGGCACTCCATTAATTTGTATATTAGAACGGCGAACCCATTGGTCACTCCTAATAGAATTTTCTGTTAGTTCTCCGATTTTCAGCTTTAAATTGTTAATTTCAGTATGATAGTTATCCAGTTTCAATAGTTCTTGATCAAAATTATTCATCCGCTCCGTAAGAACACTGACAGAAGACTCAATATGAGAGATTTTTGAAGACCAGGTGTTAACGGTCTCAGAAAGTTTCCGGAGCTCCTCAGTGACGGAATATTTAAAAGAATCTAAAGTGGTGTGTAAGTTATTGAAACGACCATCGAAATAATTAATAATCGATTTTATACTATTATCTTGTAGTGATTGCGATTGTAGTTGAGTGGGCTCTAAAGTGACACAGTCAGAGGATGCAGTGGTTAATTTAGGACTTATATTAGTCGTGCCTTTCTTGTTAAGTTTACAGGCGGGACATTTCCATTTGGCCTTATTCATTGGAAGCATTTTTTTAAAATCATTGTCCTTTAAACCGACACAAGAATGATGAAAAAATCCCAAACAGACCGTGCATTTGATAGACTCCTCAAATCTTAGCACATCTGAACACAATTTGCATTCCATATTGCACTATTTGTATTCGGTAAAACGTTATAGTAATGTACCGCTTACGCGTTTAAAGTAAACACCTTTCACTTGACCTTGATAATGGATAAATTTATTAAAAACACTAGAATCACTATGATGCAATTAACATATTCGTTATTTTATGTATACTCAATTATATTATACACTTTATATTGAAAATAATAAAGAATTCACTCCCAATTTATAACTTTTACCGCCTTTTAACAATTTATAAGCGGCTCGACTTAGTTAACGCGTGAGCTCAGCAAGTGTCGCGACGGTTAGTTATGTTAGTTAAACAGCTCTTTAATATTTCAAATTAACTCTATGAAAATGTTTAAACATGTTAAGTAGATATAAATCGATATTTTTTTACATGATTCAAGAAGGCACAGCACAACCAACCCAAGTGTCTTTTGGCACTCGCCGTCTAATTGTCGAGTTATTTCGAGCTTAGTGGTGGAGCTCAACGCCGTGCTTTTTCTTGTTGCTATAATATAGGCTTTATAATAAATCTACAATATAAAAGTATAAATTTTAAATTTTGTATAATTGTAGGTATAAAAAAAAAACCTTATACAAGTAAGGAACAAGATTAATAAAGCCAAGTTTGCGGGTGTATTCATTCATTTTGCATTTAATTAACTACAGATATAAATTTGTAGTATTTTCCGACGATTTTTCACTTATTAATTTTTTCTTTTATTTTTATTAGCCACTGCAAAGAAAAGGTCACATATTTTACGCGTATCTTTTATATGTGTATGTGTGTATATATGTAAGTGGGCGCGAGTATGGGAGGTGGGTAGTTTAAGGAGATTGTCACTACGAGATCTGAGTTTGAGACGAAGAAGTGAATCAGGTCCTAGGAAACAGAATCGACTTTTTAAATATGAAGGGCAGAGAGGATTGTAGAGGATAGAATAGAGGAGACAAAGCATGCGGAAATTGCGGCGATGTCGGATAGGGAGCCATCCAAGCTGACGACGATGATCAGAAACATGATCAAATTTACGCAGACCGAAGATAAATCTAATGCACAGATTTTGTAATCGCTCTTGTTTTTTTAATTGATCCTCAGATATGTCTGGGTAACACGAGTCAGCATAGTCAAAAATCGGTAACAGTAGGGAATGAGCAAGAGCAGTTTTGATCTTAGTACGTAGTAAATAATTCCAACGTTTGAGCGATCCGATCGTGGCAAAAAGTTTTCGGCTAACCTCAGCAATGTGTACTGACCAAGACAGAGAATTATGTAACATAATTCCAAGGTTCTTAATTTATATATATCTTTTAATTTATATATATTTATATATATTTTTATCTACATTAATGATGGCAGAAGATACCTAGTATTGACCTTTGATTGCACGTTGAGTTACGAAACTCAACTCCGCGCTTTATCTTGTTACCAGAAAAAGAGACAACAAAATAATATTCTTTTCCGGAAGTCCATAATAATAATCTTATTAGGCTTATAATCAGAATTCGAGCCAATTCTGACTTTGATCCCCCACATGGCATAGTGTAGACAGAGACAACTTAGGAACTGAAGACACTACGCTCCACTTCCGTTCCCCACTTTTCGCCAAAATTAAGACAAAACTCAACGCCGCGTTTTGCCCAGTTACCAGAGCGAAAAAATAAAAACAATAAATATTTAATTTTAAAATATTAAATATTTCATTTCCTCGAAAGCGGATCGAACCCGCAACCTGTCGTTTATAGTCACACGCTTGAGCCACTGCGCAACGATAAGCTTCGAAACCATTTTCAACTAACTCAAATTAAATTCACATCCAGCTAAATCTATTTATTTTATAGTATTCGTTTGAAAATGAATATTGAAAAACGAAAAGCATCACGTACCAATTGTAATATTGAAGTGCCTTAATATTTCACTGTTACATTTTATATATTGTATAGGTTACATTGGGTTGAATTATTTTTAGGGTTCCCTATCCAAGGGGTAAAATGATTCTACAGTTTAACTGCAGTGTCAATACACTGCAGTTTATATGTCATCTGTCACCAGGCTGTATCTCATGAACTTTGACAGTTTTACAGTTGAAATTTTCATAGATTATGTACATTTATTGTTGTTATAATAACAAAGTCTTCCATACAAACAGACATGGTGTTTTTGCAGTATTGTAAGTGATGATATAGAACCATTCGTGCGCGAGTTCGACTCGCACTTAGCCGATTTTTCACATATGATAAAGTAATATTTTAATAAAGTAATATTTTTACCAATTCCAAATTAATAATAAAAGAGTCATTACTTAGCATGTATACATTGATAACAGTTTTTTTTATATATTACAGCAAAAGTAATATAATTGGAAATATAATGATATAGTGTTGGAAGCCATGGTAAGCGAGTTCGACTCGCACTTGGCCAGTTTTTTCCATCGACAATATATGAAATATTTTTTACTTATTGAACATTTCGATTTAAAGTATTATTAATTACTTTGTTATTACAAATGGAAAACAATATACAACTCAATTTATTCAAATACAAAAATATATCATTGAAAATACAAATATTCCGTACACCAGCCTCCGTTGAGTTTGAGGCGTTACGTATTGAATGGTGGAACTGAACGCCGCGCTATGTCTTTTGACCAAAGAGAAGAAATGAAAATATTAAATTTTTCATTTCCATGAACAAGGATCGAACCCATAGCCTGTCACTTTGCTTACATATGCACGCCCAGTACCCCGTGCGCCACACCAGACTTTGATACTTGGCGGCGTGCCTGTATAGAAGCACAATATTGAAAACAAATTGGAGGTTTCTCTTTTTTCTACAGCTAACATTTCATTTAAACCACTTCAGTGTTTACAATTCACGTAATATTTTAGTACAATGTTAGTTATTTTCTTTGCTGTGCTGTATTCCCACGGCGTTCGGTCAACGCCTTGTTTTATTTAATAAATCAGTATAAATAAAAGTATTTTTTTTTTTTTTTTCATTTTCTACTACTGTCGTTACTTATCTGAAGGTAGAGAGAGCCCAATGTTTCAAAATTACTCTCTCTTTTTCCCGTGCATTTTGAGTTATTTGATAGGAGGTGTAATTTAACTCTTTTCTTGACACTAACTTCTCTCCGCCTTCCTAGGTTTATATTTGAGACAAACCATAAATATAAAAGAAAACAACACATTTTTAGTTCAATTCTCACTTGGGAAAATGAAGTATTTAATATTTCCATTTTCTTACTCTACTAATGAGCCATAGTGCGGCGTTAAGTTTCGTCACTCCGGATACAAATACATCGGAAAGTAGAGAATGGAAGTGTTTTAATAGAAACAGAGTGTCTCGACGCTAGGATACCAGCCTTCCCTCTGTGTTCCCTGCAATGAACGGAATACAGCGTGAAACTGTAATGCAGAATTCCATTTTACTGTAAATATTAAACCAATTCTCTTTCACAACATTTGTATTCAAACCACAAGTTTGTAATAAAAAAAAAACTGTTAGTTCGACGCAGGTCTCCGACTTAAGCCCGTCTTAAAGTTTCTGATTTATGTAGGGAATTCACACTTTGGTTGAAAACTTTTGCTTTGATATAATGGGTTATTGGTAAGCTTCATTCTAGCATTTGTAGAGAAGTGACATCACTAGTTTGAACATAGAAATAAATGGTACATCACTAGCTTATAAATAAATCTTTTAACAACATAGTGATTGTTCACTATGCTCTCATCATTGGCATAAGGGGAGCTTGATGCTTTTTTTTTTGTTTGTTCATGCTGTATCTGGCACGTAGATTTCTATGATGAACCTAGTGTTTAGTCACTCCAGGTACTTATTGCCGAATTCGGGAATTATTTTTTGATGAGTGACGTAACATAACGCCACGCTCTGCCTCTTTACCAGTGCCAGTAGGCAAAGGGAGCTTGGGAACCTATTAAGACTAGAAAACCCCTAGACTTGGGATCGAATCCACAACCTGTCTCGTTTCCAGTCAACCGCTTGCGCCATGTCAGGCCTCTAGATACATTTAATAATATTAATATTTCAATTTGTCAATAGAATATGAAACTTTTGGGCGTCCTCAAGATACTTGAAATATATTACTTATTTTGTAGTTACGTGACATATAATAAATTAGAGGACTTTGTTATGTGGGCGTATTACTTTTACATACTATCGGACGCGCGGGGTTTCGCCTGCTTGAACTGTAAGAATATTTATTTGTTTTGGCCATAAGTTCTTCAGTGAGGCGTTGAAGTGTTCACGCCGTATCCCGCACATGGCAGGGTAGGCAGAAGGAACTTGGAGAAATAAGTTTCTTAAGACACTCCGTTCCACTTCCATTTCCCATTTTCCGCTGAATTTGAGACATTACGTGTTGAGTGGCGGAACTCAACGCCGCGTTTTGCTTTGTACCAGAGCGAAGAAATGAAAACATTAAATATTTAAAAACGACAAAATATAAAAATTTTTGGATATAATTTCGTCACAAACAGAAAGACAGAGATATTTTCGAATTTACAATGTTATTAAGAAGATAAGTGAGGTTGGGCAGGGAAAACTTGCGAACTACCGTTTTTACAGGCACAGAGTGTCTTAAAACTAGTACAGACATTCTGTTTCCTATGAAGATACTGTCGTTCTAAATTTACCATATAGTTGAAGGCATTGCGTGTTAAATTGCGACTGCGTTTTGCCTCGTTACCAGAATCAAGAAATGAAAATATTAAATATTTATTTTCCTCTAGTTGTGGTCAAACCCACAAAACAGTCGTGTTTACAGACATACGCTATTGCCCCTGTACCATTATAGGCCCTAATGAGGCAGGAATGTAATGATTTCATTTCTTCACTTGGGTAAAGAGTTAAAGTGCGGCATTCTGGGGAAAAATGGAGAATGAAACGGAGTTTTAACACTAAGTTCCAAGTTCTCTCTTCCTATCCTGCCATGTGCAGGAGAAAAAAAAACTTAACTTAAAGTACAACATACTCGTATATAATGTGATACTTAAGAAGTCGAGTCAACCGCTGCCTTCTCCTTTTTACATCAGACAATGGTTAAGATAAAACATAAAAATCGTATTTATAAATAAACAAAATAAAACAACACAGAATATCTACATCGCTAAAATATGAAACAAAGTCAATTTTGGTTTAAGATTTCAAACATAAAGTAAATTTTGCTTACAAAATATTTGCCGAATTGTTCCTACTTTTACGTTATTAAAGTAAAGATTAAAGCTATGTCTAAGTGAAAACCGTCGAGTATTTCCAAAGCCAAGAACTCAACTCCGAAACAGGTGGTTAAAAATTTAATTGCTAATTCATCGAAGTGAAAGTTTTTGTGAATAAAATGTTTGAGAGGCTTTTTGGATGTGGCTTTGGTTTTGAAATAAACAGATTCATGTTTTTCTGCCAGAAAGCTAACCAAAAAGTAATATAATGTTAAGACACGATTTCCCGCTTTTCGTTCCCATTTCGATATATCTGCCGTAACTCAACACCGCACTTTTTAATATATTATTTAAGTTCAATAGCAATATATCAAATGTTTCTTTAAGCTGCTTTGCACAGAAGGTCAAATGGTAACGTGCCCTTTCTTGACAAACTAAGCATATATTTTTTTTGTTAGAACTAGTAATTTTCAAGATTAGTGAGCATCCAAAAGATCTGTTCAGCTTTATAATAATTTACTTTGCCTTGTTACCAAAGCGAAGAAAAGAAGATATTAAATATTTTATTTCCTCGATTGAGAATCGAACCCACAACCTGTTACATTTAATCTGCAAATACCGATCTATTTCAAAACACTTTGCCTTGTTACCACAGCAAAAAAAAACTAAAATATTAAATATTCCATTTCCCTGATCGATCGAACTCAGAACCTGTCGTTTACAGTTTGTGTAACGACTGATCTTAAGTATGTAGTGTAGTATTTTTTCCGTAAGCTAATAACGTCTACACGCAATAGATCAGGCTCAACGACAAATGAAGATCGATTGCGTTGATATTGGCAACACTTGTTGGTAGTTTATACTCACTTTCATTTAAGTTGTCTTCACGTTTTAATTTGACACTCCTATGATAGTTGATACAAATCCTTAGCCCTTAAGGGTTAAATAAATTAAAGAATCACTTAATTTCACGCTGTATCCCGCTTATGGCAGGGCAGGGTAAAGTTACGACATCTTGTCTCATTCTCCACTTTCTGCTGAATTTGAGGCATTGCATTATGGGTGGCGGAACTCAACGCCACACTTTGCCATATTACCAGAGCGAAGAAATGAAAATCATAAATATGTATTTTCTATTGAATTTAATTTACTCTATTGGGGATCAAACCCATACTATCGCGTTTAAAGTCACATGTTTATGTGCCGGCGCCCACGGCGCCTTAATAAAACATACCATTCATAATTATTACTTAAGATGGTAAAAAATAAAATTTTGTGGGTTCAATTCCCACTCGAGGAAATTTTTTTGGTAACAAACAATGCGCGGTTTTAAGTTGTACATTCAAAATACAATGTCTCTAGACTTAGGCGAGGAGTGGGAAACGGAAGTGACTTATTGGGGAACGTAGTATATTAATATTAAGTACTCAGGTTCCCTCTGTTAACCCTACTATGTCTGAGATACAGCATGAAGATAAAAAAATGCGTATTGAGTCTTCAGAGGACTTTGACAATGTACCGCGAAAATATTATATATTTTATACCACCAAGACCGAATTCAATAAAGAATCGGTACATTTACATACATTCTTACGCTTTTGTTGATGATCTCCTTAATACCTTTATTACGAGAAAAATATATAAATAAAAAGTAAAATATAACAAAAACCATAAACCGTCTCTTATCCAAATGTGAATTCTCAACATTTGATATCCAAGTACTTACATATAAAAGGCACTCCATAATCTCCAGTGTTACGGAACGCCGCGTCATTGATTCCCAAATCGACGATTTTATGGCCTCCTTTGAAAACTGAACGGAAGACTTACATGGACTCAAAAATCACTGCCATTCATTTTTTAAATAGCCCAGTCGCAATTGTTTGAAGAGCTTCTTTTTTTTGTATTTTGTAGAGTAGAAAGGGAAATTGTTTTAACCGATCGCTTCAGAAGGATAAAGTTTGTGAGCGTATATTATATATATAATATGTACTATGAAAGTTTAATAAACACATTATACTTAACCATTATACCTTATTAGAAAACGAGGCAAACCTCAACGCCTTGGTACCAAAGCGAAAATAAAATGTAAAGATGTAAGTCCCAAAGCGCGGCGTTGGGTTCCGCCACTCAACATGCATTGCGTTAAATACAGTGGGAACTGAATGGAGTATCAAAACACGAACTTCCCAGCTTATACAGCACGCAGCGTGAAGATGTGATTTCCTCAAATGAGAATCGAACTGACAATTTATCGCGTTTACAGTGCCAAGCCGCTACGCCACGACTGGCCTCGAATGCGATAGTACTATAATAAATACATCATAACCGCTATTATCGCCTAGATCAGAAGTAGAATACTAAAATGAGGCATCATTAAGGCCATATTATATGTAAATAGCAAGTGAAATGTGTGCCAAATGTTCGGCGATTATAGCTGTTAGCTTTGTACGTGGGTTTGCTTGTGATGGATTTTCTAAATACTTTTTTTTAATTATTGTTCCCAACCTCTCGTACCCCGCACAGGAACCCGCGGGAGTCCCACTTTAATTTTCCGCCGAATTTGAGACATTGCGTGTTAAGTAGCGGAATTCAACGTCGCGCTTTGTCACCTTGTCATCCCTGTCTTTTGCGTTAATATGATTACTATAAACTTCGTGTGATTTGTAAGCAGTATACTTTGAGGATTTCTTCTAAAAAATCTTTAAGAAGAAATCTGTACTGAAAGCTTAATAAAACGCCTAAAAGTTTGGAGAATAAAATCACTTAAAGAAAAAACAAAAGCTGTTGAAATTTTACCTTCAAACAATAAAAATAGAGTGTGAAGTATACAAAAATTAAGTGCCAATTACTCAGAGATCAGCGTAGCATAGATGCTTAGCAACTGACCGCAACCGTTAAAATTAATTGATTTCCTTGCTCGGGTTAGCACAAACACATAGCGCGGCGTTCAGTTCCGCTATTGACCACAATGGCTTGAAAATTGATTACAAATGTGGGAGACAAAGTGCTCCTGTCTTCATGTTTAAGAAGCTGCATATATGTACATACTAATAAAATCAACGAACAAACTGATATTGAATTTAAGATTAGTATACAAAAGATACTTTTATTAACATGAGTTGTGACCCAGAAAAATAGAAGCATATTTTCTACCATTTTCTTTGTTGTTTGGCCAATAGTATTTATAAAGATTTGGACACGTATTACACTAGGCTGTTCTTCATAGAAATAAAAATATTCTAACATTATGTCCTATAGTAATTCTAGCATAGAAAGTACTCTGGCTTTTCAGAATTGTATTTTTCATATTATTTGGTTAAATGTTTTTCACTAGCCTTCTCAAATAAAGGGGTGTTATAAGTCTGATCTGTCTGTCTGTGCCACCGTAGCTCCTGAATTAATGAATGATTTGAGTGCAGTTTTTTTACTCGAAAACTTAGATCGTATTCGTTTGAAGCTTTTTTTATGAAAATATTACTTGTGTTTTAGGAAGTATTGTCACTTTGCTAAGATGAGTAGTTATTTTTACTGCTAGGGCTTGTTTTAGTTTTTAATTTAGCTGCGGGCGTAACCGTGTGACCGTCGTTAGTAATATATAGTTATAAAAAACTGGTTAACGTGATAGTCAGCCTCGGCTACTTAGGTTTCTGTATATTTCTTTCCATGATATTAACAAAATGGCATTCCTTATAAAGCACTTGGTTATATTTCTATATCAAATATTCGGACTTACAGTCCGTTTAAACACTGAAAACAACGAAGCTACTGTGACAATGCAATCAAAAGTTTAGCAAAGCATTTATGCAATGATAAAGAAAATTTGGACAAAAGTAACGTACGAACGTTGTAGGGTAAAACTTTTACATATTGACAATTGTGTGTTTGCGACGCATGTTCTAAATATGTATGTGTAAAATGAATAATGACATACTAAGTTGGTAATAGTTTAAAGGTGCAATATACATATAATATAAGATTTATAAGAAAATCATAAAAAATTATAATATCATGTCATATTATTAAGAATGAAGAAACATTATTTCTAAAACTAATCAATTAGTAAAGGATTTTAACAGCACCTATCGCTTTACCACAACTATAGCGGTTATCGATAATGAAAATTATAAAGGTAATATACATTTACTATCGCCCCTAAAGTAAAACATTACCATATCACCATGAAGTACATACCTACACGTTAAACAAGCAATTATGTATTACAAACACATTCGCTAAATACAAATTAACAAAATTCAATTAATCCACGAAATCCATTATGATTATATCTGTATTGCACTATCAAGAATTATTTCCCTATATATAATGATAACACAGAAATATGTAGCTATAGTCTGAGAGGCGAATGTGTTTTTATTTTTTTGTTTAAAAAGTATAATAATATGTTATATAATATACATTATTAAAAAAAATATAAATTTAAAAGTATGTGGGTGCTTATTTTACTTTCGTGAAGAAACTATTTCATAGATTTAAAAATAATCAAATGAATTATGTAAAGATTCTGTGCATTTTTTAAGTTATTGTCTTTAGGGTCGCAAGTTCATAATATAGTTAATACTACATGACACAAAAAGAAATAGTTATTATCTTCTAGTTAAAAAATATTTACTAATATTCAGAATTTCTTTTTTTAGATTCTTGCTGTTAATTTTCTCGTAATTTTGTCATATTTTCATAATAAATAGCTCATATATAATTATAGTTTTTAAGAACTAATAGTTAAATAATATAAAATGTTGTTTCAAACTTTGTACTGTATTTTAAATGAAACACTTTTAAACGGATTAATCGCGTATATTGAATGGTAAACATTTTTGGGAAACCCGACGTTTCGAACACTTTACAGTAGTCCGTGGTCACGGGTAGACTGAGGTGGCATTTGTCTGTCAGTTGATATAATTATTATATCAAACTACCGCCAACGATTCCTTAATTGCCTCGCATACTGCCCTGGATTCTTGCAGAATGAGCTAACTGTATCTGGTCCTCTAGTGTGGTGTGCTGGGGATTTTAAATTTTTTAATAGTGGGTCCCAGATGGTGGAAAGTTTCCAACCATCTTCTCTATTGAAATTAGGATGTTTTTGTATTTCAATAGCCTCGCGGATCATTCTAGGGATATATCTATTCTCCCTAGCGAGTATGTGGGGTTTATCAAACCTGATGTAATGGTTGGATTTGTTCGATGTATGCTCACACACAGCTGACTTTGATACATGCCCATTCTTGACATCGGATATGTGTTCCTTCACCCTAACACCGATGCTTCTCTTTGTTTGACCTATATATGATAAGCCACAGTCACAATCAAGTTTGTATACACCTGCACACTGCAAAGGAATATTACTCTTCACTGGTCTCAAGAATTGGCTCACTTTCTTGTTAGGCTTGAAAATAGTTTTAATAGAAGCTCTTCTTAAGATGTTGCCGATCCTGTCTGTAACACCCTTTACATATGGAAAAAGTGCTGGTTGCCTCTCAACTGTGGGTGGCTTGTTGGTCTTCTGACAATGCTGGCGGGGAACTGGAAACTTGTTCTGATGAAGAGCAGTCTTCACCTGTCGAAGCTCGTCCCCTAGGTGTTCAGCATCGCAGAGGTGGTGGGCTCTCTGAAACAAAGATTTGCCAGCGGTAGATAACTGTGTAGGGTGGTGGTGAGACACGTAATATTCCTTTGCTTAACTTGATTGTGACTGTGGGTTATCATATATAGGTCAAACAAAGAGAAGCATCGGTGTTAGGGTGAAGGAACACATCTCCGATGTCAAGAATGGGCATGTATCGAAGTCAGCTGTGTGTGAGCATACATCGAACAAATCCAACCATTACATCAGGTTTGATAAACCCCACATACTCGCTAGGGAGAATAGATATATCCCTAGAATGATCCGCGAGGCTATTGAAATACAAAAACATCCTAATTTCAATAGAGAAGATGGTTGGAAACTTTCCACCACCTGGGACCCACTATTAAAAAAAATTAAATCCCCAGCACACCACACTAGAGGACCAGATACAGTTAGCTCATTCTGCAAGAATCCAGGGCAGTATGCGAGGCAATTAAGGAATCGTTGGCGGTAGTTTGATATAATAATTATATCAACTGACAGACAAATGCCACCTCAGTCTATCCGTGACCACGGACTACTGTAAAGTGTTCGAAACGTCGGGTTTCCCAAAAATGTTTACCATTCAATATACGCGATTAATCCGTTTAAAAGTGTTTCATTTAAAATGTACAACAATCGCGAAAATCAAAGACATTATTACTTTGTACTGTATTTTGTGTAAACGGTGCACGATTACAATTTTGGCTTCCTTTGGATTATTTTTACAAAGAAAGTGTTCAAGTTCGCAATTAATTTACAGGAATTACTGTTTCCACAAATAGTATAAATGTAAATATTTAACAATATACTTTTTCTTTTTTAACCATTTGAATATTTTTTATTAATTAATACACATACTTATTTTTCTATTTTCCTTAAATATGTCAAAACTAATATCTTTGCAACTGTCTCCTGGACTAAAACCAATTAGCGTGACTGAACAGATATGAACATAACAAATCACATTAATCTTTCTATATTATTAGGACTGTTCTCTTCACTTCTGTTATTTGGTAAAATACTCTTAGTAACAGACTATTTAGCATTTACACTGACTAACTATGTTATATTGGGACATATCTTTGCTTGAATTCAAACGTTATTTATTTTCAAGCAATAAAATCTTATTAAAGAAAGGAATGTCGTTGAGTTTTGCCGATTAACATGCAATGCCTACAAATTCAGCAAAGATTGGAAAACAGAGAAATAATAGGGAGCACGGGCTCCCTCTGCCTATTCTACTGTATGAGCGATAAAGCGTAAACCTAGAAAGCTCAACGAAAGTGTGTCTTAATGGGAAACAGTGTGTCATAACATCAGACTTCCAGGTATTATCTGAGACGAAGCAAAGTGAAGCTTTAAAAAATGCACTACGATCATTGTTTTTATTTAAGCCAACGTACCTATGATCAGAGGTACATTGGATTCTTAAAATATATCAAGTGATATCCATTAATTCTTTTTGACCATGCAGGCGAAGCAGCAAACAGCTTGTAATATATATGAACTTTAAATCTTTATAGCTGTATCCTAGAATAAATAATCTAGCTATTAAGTACCTAATTAATATACTTTCTTAATATGTATACATTTTAGTAGTTATCAAGAATTCTATGCGAATTACACCATAAATACAAGCGACGGCTAGGTTATTAAGCAAACAACCCACATTTATCGCGTTTAGATGAGCCCAAGAGCTAAATTACTTGGTGTGTTAAGATACATATATAATATGTTAACAAACAAAATCTTATAAATAAATAATATCAAATTAAGCTAGTAAAACAGACAAAGCGTACCGTTAGTTATTATTCAGCAAGTAAAAAACGCAAAGCGCACCGTTAGGTTCAACAACTCAACACGCAATTCCTTAAATTTGGTGGAAAGTGTGGAATTGAACTACGGTGTTCCTAAGATCCATCTGCCTACTTTTCCATGTGCGAGATACAACCTTAAGCTAAAAAAATATTTAATATATGTTCAAGTAACTTATACTTGAACATATATTAAATATTTGTAAAGAAAAAAATAAAGCGTGATTTTGACCTCGCAGCTGGTAATGTTTGTCGAAGCCGTAGAGCCTGTTGATTCTACGGTATTTCTCGGTATCACCATTGACTCTAATTTACAGTGGGGACCTCATATTGATAGATTGGCGAATAGACTGAGCTCTGCAGCTTTCGCTGTAAAAAAAATTAGATTATTGACTGATGAGGAAACGGCTCGCCTTGTTTACTTTAGCTACTTCCACAGTATTATGTCTTACGGCATCTTACTCTGGGGTAATGCAGCCGGTATTAAGTCAATATTTGTCTTGCAGAAGCGAGCTATTCGCGCAATCTATAACTTAAGCCCTAAGGATTCCTTAAGGGAAATGTTTAAAAATATTAATATATTGACCGTTGCATCTCAATACATTTTTGAAAATGTTATGTATGTTAAGAAAAATATTAATAAGTTTACTAAAATCAGTGATGTACATAATATTAATACTAGAAATAGGCTTAAACTTAGTGCGCCTGTAACTCGATTGCATCGAGTCCGTAATTCTTTTATGGGACAGGGTGTACGCTTTTACAATAGGATCCCAGAAAACGTCAGAGAAATTTCTGTTTCACAATTTAAAAAGGTTGTGAAAAGACGTTTGTGTGTTAAAGGTTATTACCATATTAACGATTTCATAAATGATAACACGCCTTGGGAATAAAATGCTCGCTCCAGGCTGTTTCAAGTGTATCATTCTCACATAAATATATAATGTAAAGTTTTGATTAAAAAAAAAGGACATGTCCCGCTGAGTTTCTTTCGCCGGTTCTTCTCAGGTCTGAGGCAATAACTTTAGTGAACTGGTGGTAAATTGTTTGACGTTCAAAAAACGAAGCTTGTAACTTCTTATTTTGAATAAAATATTTTGAATTTGAATTTGAATTAGAATTTGAAGCAGCCACAGGGAACAGAGAGATAAACGATATCTCTTTTTTCGAACTGTTTCAAGGAATAAATTGACAATATTATAACTTTTCTATATTTATATATTATGATATGCCTCACTGTGACCAAAAATGAAATCTAGCACACGATTATTATAAAACTAATATGATCTTCAACTTCAATCTGTTACCAAATAATCACTAGTTTTAATGATAATTTACTCAATTTAAGAAACCATTTGTTACTGGGTGGCGTTAGTGGTAACGAAACTTCACACCAGGTTTGAAATAGCATATGGACTGCATCTTTACTTGGAGTGACCCCCAATAACCCAAGAATAGAAAAATAAAATGTCACTGCCAAAAACCTATCTATTAAAAATTCTTCTAAAGCTTAGAAAAATATTGCCATTGTAACTTTTTAAAGTGGCTCAATAGAATTTCCAGAGTATTATCTGACGCTTGCCATACAAATGCAGTTTGGTGAAATATACTTTATTCAATAGTGTCGTGGTTTAACGAGACCGCACATTTTGCTGGATCGCTCCTTTAGAGATGGCTTCGGGTAGGAAATTAAAATTAGTAGTGATATTGAGTAATAATATATTACCTAAAAAATATTAAGCTTTGTATAATAGCATCGTATTTGTCTTCGTAAGTAATTATTTTTTATCTACCAAGCAGATTTTCTCCAAGCCTTAAAATTTGTTCTACAGTATTTTAGATTTTGTGTCTCAGCACCCGAAGCTCTAAAATAACTAGAACGTAAAGAAAGAGTAATGTATGTAATTTTACGATTTTTAACATGTTAATCCACAATTAGGAATATATATTTAAAACGTATAAACTTTTACACCTAGGATTTGAACTTGCGCCTCTTGGAAAATGCTCAAGCGCTCTGGCCACTAAGCCATACGTACGACTTAACTGTATGAAGGAGCAGTATGACTTAGTTATACAGTATAAAATAAACAAACGAAATCATATATATGTACCTTCATTACAATTGAACTTGCTACGTCAACATGATTTCAATTACAAAAAAAATGAAACTTCCATGTTGAAGGGCGCAACTCAACGTCGTATATCGTCAAGCAGATCTTGAAATGACATATCAGGACATATCAATGTTAGAACAAAAATGAAACCTATGTTCTTAGGAAACGTAGAAGACATGTTGAGTCCGTGTGAATAACGTCGAAGTGAAGAGTTTCCAAAGGAATTTAGCTCTTTGAAACGGTCGGCGACTTTGTTGATACCTTATATTGCTGAGGATTTAGGTTATTTGTGGAGTTCTAGAGAAGTATTGAATGGAAGTCAAGTGGTTAGGTTGCAGCTATTATAGACGTCGTACCAAGTTATGTTGGGGATTTTCTAAGAAATTACGAGCAATATCTTTTTTTTTTAATTTTCATTCATTATAGAAATATAATATTTTTCATCTTTATTAGATATTCTCTTTATATACTGATACTAAATAATAGATAAACACCTTAAACATTGGCAAATTTAAAAGATTATATAGATCATCGTAATGCATGTGACAGTCGTGGGTTTGATTCTTACTCAAGAAAATAAATAATTTATGTTTCTTCGTTCTGGTATCAAGAAAAAGAACATGAGTCACTAGCAATATCTCAAAAAATGAGTATTCTTCACGGTCTCTCCTGCTTACCATGCTACATGTGCGGAGCAAAACTCAAACTGTTGCATTGTTCAGTATAATGCAGTTTAGTCAACTCAATAAATATTCATATCATGGTATTAAATTCGTTCGCTCAACACGCAATGCCTCAACTTGACTAAAAGTGAGATAAGAATAGGGCGTCTGAACAATAGATTGCCTCAGCCTACCTTGCTACGTGCGAAATATAGCGTGAAATAAAAAAAAAACTTAAAATAAAAAGTCACAAGCAGATCACTAGTTTTTCATTTCATATCATTCACTTATTCATTCGTTATACTACTTATTTATTCACCAACGATCACCTGCATCGGATTTGTTATTCTTAGTAATGCATATTTGATAAGGTAACGTATAGGGAAAGCCTCTAAGGGAATGGAAATTTTTGATTTCATTTGCTTTTGTATCTCCGAGTTGGATATATTCAAATCAGAAACTATATCGTACTAATAAAGCTTCCGGCTGCATTCCGCATATAGCATAGAAGGCACATGGAACTTAGGAACCTAGTATTAAGACGATTCATTTTTATAACGACACTTCCGTTAACCACTTTCCGCCAAGTTCTGGAGACATTGCGTGTTCACCCCGCAACCTGTCGATTACTGTCCCACGTTTGTGCCGCTGCGCCACGACTGCCCTCATGCTTAAAAAAGAAGTTATTTTCCATGAATTATTTTTTTATCAATGCACAGTTTCGAAAATTAGAAAGTGACAGAATGAGTGTTTTTATGGTTAATATTCCTGCTGCCTTCCTAGTTATATTATTTCATATGGGGGAAACAGTGGGACTTAACAGCAAAAAAAGGAAAATTTTAAATAATTAATTGCCTCAAGTGAAAATTGAAATTACAATCTGATACGTTTAAAGTCGAATACTTGAGTTCTCTGCGACACCACTTGGTGACTAAATATAGTAACATATCGATAAATTAATATTAAAATTTTCGTTCTTGCCCAAAAACATCTGACGCTGACGCCGATTTTTGGAGGAACACAAATTCCAGTTACTTTAAATTATGTCTAGTTTAGTAGGATTCCTTCAGACAGTATCCAACGAAGACTTCGGATTACAGTGAAATTTAAAATGTCAGATAGACGATAGAAGGATATTCCTTAGAAAATTCAAGTTACATACACTTAAAATGTAGAAATTCTACATTTTTGAGTCCATTTTGGCTCACTGGCACTGCGTGTGGTCGTAAATATTACGTTTGTTGATTCAATTCCTACTGTAGGGAAATAATCATTAAATATTTTCATTTTCTCTTTCTCCTCCACTTAATTTAATACCCAATGTCTCAAAAACTTGGGCAGAAAATAGGTTGCGGAGTATCTTGCTTTCTTAAAACTAGATTCCTATACGTACAAGGGAACATAATGGTAACCTAATGTTTTTTCTTATAAACATGTTTGGAGCTTCACATTATATTTAAATATGCGTGAAGACAATCTATTTCCTATTTGTTGCAAAATTTCTGAGATATCGCGTAATGAATGTACTTGCATATTACCAGAGTGAGGAAATAAAAGACCATTTTGTTTATATTACAAGAAATGTCTACAACATAAGAGAGAAGTACTGTTTATTATCACATTTAATTAATATTTGGGTAATATGAAATTGAAACTGTTTAACACATGCAAATCTTAGTCATGATAATTTATAAGGCCTGTAGTGGCGCAGCGGCACAAGCGTGTGGCTGTAACCGACAGGGTTCGATCCTCAATCGAGGAAATGAAATATTTAATATTTTCAATTTAAATATTTAATGTTTCATTTCTTCGCTCTGGTAATAAGGCAAAGCGTGGCGTTAAGTTCCGCCACTCAACACGCAATGCCTCAAATTCAGCGGAAAGTGGGGAACGGAAGTGGAATGGAGTGCCTTGACACTAGTTTCCCGGGCTCCCTCTGACTACCCTGCCACGTGCGGGATACAGCGTGAAGCTAATTTATTTTTATTTATTTATTTATTTATTTATTTAATAATTGGAAAACCAACAGCACATGAAACAATACATAGCAACACTTATAGGCTACATTTGGCCAATTACAGGTCTTCACGAATAGAAATAGTATATAAAAATATAATGCGAACAGATCAAACATGAGGATGATACGTAACCTTTCTACACAATCCACCCAACTAACGATACAGCTCAAAGAAACTTTGGTTATACAATCGCCTCGCCACCGCCACACTTGAGTTAAAAACGTCCAAGTCGCCCAATCTGCACAAGTCATTCAAGCTTTTACTCGCTCGCCACAAGAATGCATTTTGACAATAATATGTGGATACCAGAGGTGGTTGGATAGGAGTATAGTATCTAACAGATTTTGATGGTATAGTGAAATTAATTTTGTAGAGTAGTTCTGGGGAATTGACTTTATTGGAAATTATTTTTAACAAAAAAACTATGTCGGATAACTCACGCCGTTTATATAAAGGGAGCAAGTGGAATCGAGCGCATCGATTTAAATAAGTACTAGAAGAATATGGTAGCCTCAGACGGTAACACAGAAATTTAACGAATTTCATTTGAACATGCTCGATTCTATCTATATATTTCCTGTACCGGGGATTCCATATCTGCGATCCGTAGTCAAGGATACTTCGCACAAAGGTGCAGTACAGTATTTTGATAGTTTTAACATCTTTAAAATTAACTGAGCTCCGCATGATAAACCCAAGTGCTCTTGAGGCTTTCTTCACAACCGCGTTAATGTGCTCGTCGAAAATAAGCGCCGAATCGTGAACAACCCCGAGATCCCGTATTTTTGTTAGTTTCTGCAAGTTTTGATTTTCTAATTGATAAGTTGATTGAATATGAGACAACCTACCTAATTTATAAGTTATTGGCTGGGATAGTTCACATTGTATCCTATTCATAGTAGAGTAGACAGTGGGAACATGGGAACCTAGTGTTAAGACACTTTTGCTTCATTAATAAACATTCCTCAAATTTCGTATATTTAAGGTATTGCTTGTTGAGCGATAGAATTAATGCCGTACTGTTAGACGTTACTAAGGTGAAGAAATAAAAAAAATCTTTTCCTTAAGTGAGTGAATTGAACCTACAACCTGCGTCACGACTGGTCTCTGCAATATTATGTTATTCTTTTCTGTTTTATATCTTCAAAAAATAAACAGGTAATTGTGACGCAGCATTACACCTTCTGAATGTGAGAACGATGGCGAGGCAATGACTTACGTAATACAAAGATTGATTTCCATCTCTCATCGTGTTATTTCTTGAAATCCCATAGAAATTATAGAATAGAGTAACATTCTATCATTTCAAGGATATTTCTTTTTAAATTGCTACGAGGACTGCAGCGTGAACCAGAAATAAATTGCAAACAATCCCTTGACTCTGGTATGCTTAATAAGCACTTCGGTGAGTCAGATTTGAACACCAAAAGAGTAACTTGAGTAAAACAAATATTTGAAATGTTAACGAGAAAGTCAAAAACTTTTGTTTATAACTAGAAGCTAATATTGTAAAGTCTACAAAACAGTTGGCATTTTACTGTTCCTTTACAAAAGTAGGGTAAGAACTAATTAATTAGTACGAAGTGTGTATAGAATTGTGACACAGTTGATATTTTCCGTTTCGACTTTAATGTTCTAAGTTTGCTTCCCGCTGAGGAATCATTTTATTGCAGCTTTACACTATATCTCTTGGGAAACTTAGAAACCTAGTTTAAGACATTTCCTTCCGTTCCCCACTTTCCGCCGAATTTGTGGCATTGCGTGTTGAGCGGCGGAACTCAAATCCACTATTATACTTATTTATTAAACATTTCATTTCCTCGAGAAGGCATCGAACCCACAGCTTGTCGCATGTAAAATATGGTTGTGCTCCTACGCCACGACGGGTCAATTTTAAAAATATAATTTAACTATATTTTTCGCCTGTCGTGGCGCAGCGGCACAAAAGTGTGACTGTAACCGACAGGTTCTGGGTTCGATCCCCAGTCGAGGAAATGAAATATTTAATGTTTTCAATTTAAATATTTAATGTTTCATTTCTTCGCTCTGGTAATAACGCAAAGCGCGGCGTTGAGTCAACCACCACTCAACACGCAATGCCTCAAATTCGGCGGAAAGTGGGGAACGGAAGTGGAACGGAGTGTCATAACACTAGGTTTCACTTCCGTTCCCTTTGCCTACCCTGCCTAGTGTGGGATACAGCGTAAAGCTGAAAAAAAAAGAAAAAATAAACTATATTTTTCTATCTTATCACTTCAAAATGGCAAATTTCACGAACCCAGCTTGAGAAAAATTCAAACTTTCCAATATACGATCAAACCAATTGAATTGAGTAACTAATAAATATCATGATCCTTTTAATAAAGCCACTTTTAGAAGATGCCGAATAAATTCGAGTTTATCAGTTCGATGGTAACAAACGGGTGGCTTACACTCGGTTACTGATTTAAGGACACTGTGGGGAGAAGATTCAAACTTTGTAATATGTTATGTGAATGTACTTTTCTTTTTGCTTAGTGAGAATCTGGTATTAAGGGACTCTTCATTTTGATTCTTCGAATTCTCGAGTAATTAGGCAAAAAGCCCTTTTATGTAGTTAATTTTCTTACTAGAGCAAGGGAATGAAACGTGTTACTCTTATATATTTCTTTAAGAATCAAACACAGAATCATGATGCTGTCACTAGGCCATTAAAGCGTTTCTGAACTAAAAATATTTAAATCATTTGATTTATTCTTTTATGAAATCACAGTATATTATAATGATTTTGTATTCTTTCGTGGAACAAGTGCAACTGTAAACATAACATTATGTGTTTTCAATCCATTTTTGAGTCAATGAAATATTTAATATTTATTCTCTGTGGTACCAAAGCAATGCGTCGAGTTTTGCCACTCGACACTTAACGCCTCCAATTTGAATTGAAGTGGAAAATAGAAGTGCTTTAACACTAGGTTCCTAAGTTCCCTATGTTTACACTGACATGTACGGTACAACTAAAAGTTAAAAAAAGGAAAAAAAAAGAACAAAATGATTAAAGGCCTATAATGCAAATTCAATTTAATTGTCATCTTTCTCCAAAACGTTGAAAACAAAAAGAAATTACTCGGCAAAGAAGCAAATAAGGAAAATGAGCGATTTTCTTATTCACAATGTGATTTGGAATGAAAGATTTACGATATTTTATGACGACTTAACCAGGGAATGACATTTATTTGTTATTTCTTTCGTTGTATATGAAAGATCTTCATTCACTTGCAATGGAATACCATACTAATGAAATAACAATACGTTAATATTTTTTTGTTATTGTCTTGCATAGTAATGAATAGTAGACGAGTAGCGAAATTCAACACCACGCTTTCCCTTGTTAGCAGAATGAAGAATTGAAAAAAATAAACATTTAATTTCAATATGTTAAATAGCTCATTTCCTCGAGTGAGGATCGAACCCACAACTTTATTTTGTTTATGGTCACACGCTAGTACCCCTGTGCCACGACAGGCCTCAATTGACCTTGCTTCTTCATCGTCGATCATTATTGTCATGTCATCATTCTTATTCCTTTTCGTTATTTTGAGGCCATTGTGGCCTGGTTGGGAATAGAACGTGATACATATAATAAGCTACGTTATTTAGCTTCGCTAATCAAAATGCAATGATTTGGAAATTATCGAAAAGTAGAATACGGAAATGTCTTAATTTAAGTTCCCTTTGTCTACCCAGTAGTAAGCGAAATACAGTTTAAAGTTAAAAGAAAACAACGTTTTCTATTCACGGTTTTATTTACACTCTTGCTTTTCAAATTACTTAAACATTATTTTAGTTGCTGATGGAACTGATCGTACACGTAAAGAAAGAAATCAACTATAGTATTACTGAAAAATAAGTCAACCAGACTGTGTTGTGACAAATGCTCAAGAATGTCAAATAATATCCTCCAGTCGAAATAAAATTAAATCTTGCTCCCAAGCATATTTTCATCTCCCCGCAATAACCACAATATGGTGAAGGACAACACGTATTTGTATTCGCGATTCTGTTATTTCTATAAGAATAGAATTCAAAATGGTCTGTCATTCAATTTGACTGCTTTATGGAGAAAATAACCGAAAATTTAATTTTAAATTCTCATAAACGTTGTATTGTTAGATTGATTTTCTAATTTCTTGGACAGTTTTTGGTCAATGATGTTACTTGGGATGGTGGCTCTTATAGGCCATAATATTTGTTTAAATTACTTTTTTTACTTTCATTCACTGTAAACGCATACAATTGAGTAGATAAAATTAAGCTAGTGCTAAACATTCCGTTCACGTTTTCTGAGTGATAAATAGCGGAACTCAACGCCGCATTTTGTTACCAGAGCAGGATAGTGAAAATTATTCATTGCTCTGTCTAGGAATCAAACCACTTTCATTGCACTTACAGTCAAATTCCTTGCTGCAATTTCAATTGATTTATTTATAACTGCATTTTCAGCTTCGACTAAATTGTTTTATACAAATGTCATCATTACATTTGATAAACTGCACTTACATCATCATCATTACATTTGATAAACTGCACTTTCATTACATTTGATAAACTGCACTTCCTCTCTAGGGAGAAGAAATGGTCAAGATACAGTTAAGTTACACTGCAAAAATCCAGGGCGCATGTACGCGAGACAATTTTGTTAACTGACGAACGGATGCCACCTCAGTCTACCCGTGATCACAGACTATAGTAAAGTGTTCGTATCGTAGGTTTTCCAAAAAAATTATAGGAAATAATATACGCGATTAATCCGGTTCAATTTGTTCCATTGAAAATGTGTAATAATCACGAAAATCAAAGATCAGGTTCTTGCTATAGTTTAATTGACATATGGCATGCATGTATAACTACATCTTCAGCTACGACTAAATTGCTGTTATTTCACTACCAAAATCTCAAGCTTCAAGACATTTTGTTACGTATTCTTCATCTTTTTTAGCGTTTTGAATGGCGAAGCTCAACGAATTGTTTCGGCTTCCATAAATTATTTAAATATATTTATTCCCCCTGGTTTGTTTGAGATGGCTCTGGCGCAGGATAACAAGCTTCCTACTGTAAACGCTCGTCGTTTTGGATTCAATTTTAGGGGTATAATTCAGATTCTTCACTCTGGTGACGAGGCAAAGGGGGGCAGTTCGCTCCGCCACCCAACACGCAATGCCTGAAGCATTCTGAGGAAAATATTGAACAAAGTTGTTTTAATTAGTAAAGTTCCGTCTGTCTATCCTGGAATTGTGGCATACAACGTGAAGCTTAAACATCCCCAAGTAAAGATTGAATTACTTCTAACGACCATCAGTCAGTCCTGCAATACTATTTTATACGTACAGCATCACGGTCCATCTCAAACATAGCATTGTAAGCAGAGAGAACCTGGTGACCAAGTATTAATACTGAAAGCGTAGTTCTGGAAGTATTATATTATGTTGACTGGAGTTATTAACAGTGCACTTTGTTACTAGTTACCAGAGCAAGACAATACACAAATAATAAAATATTTTGTTTCCTCAAGTCTGGACGGAACTTACAACCCGTTGGGCTAGCGCTGGCCTACATAATACAATTCATGTTTTATTATAAATTACTCAATCCATCAATTTATCAGGCAGCTGAATAGGTTTAATCAGATCGGCCTATCATTATTGTATAGTTTATTAACAGCTAGTTGATGGTAGACGCCATTCATTACCGCGATTATTGAATTTTAGAGAAGGCACTAATGAGAGCTTTTGTTGCTTACTATGGAACCAGGAAGCATAGTAGTTACAGTTAAAAAATATTTTCAGAGTAACAAGTTTGACATCTTTTAAGTTTTATTTACGAATTAAAAAAAAAAATTGGAAAATTATAATATGCATGCATGCCATGTGTGGGATACAGCGTGAAGTCGAAAACAAAAACCTTTTTTTAATAGGTGTAAGAAAAATTTAGTGTTCAGACACTCCTTTATTTTAGCCCTCAGTATTAATTATAAGAAGTAAAGAATCATCGATATTCGAGGAATGTTTCTTTCAATATATTTCAACCAATATCTCATGGGAAATCTATATTTTCCATTAGTCTAGTCGAGTCCATATTAATTTTACTCACTGTTTGCGCCAAATTGATTTGTTATTATTTAATTATATTTTTTCATATATGGATTTAGAGAATTGTTTTACAGTTTCCGTTTTCAAGTTTTATCATACTCTGATTCCATTAAAACAATTTCGTTCTCAATTTTCCACCAAATTCATGAGACAGTGATAAGACATTCCGTTCAAATTAATTGACTTCGGTTGTTGAGTAGTAACGTATGTTTATATGAGTGCGTATTGAGAAGTTGAAAATAGTATAGTATCCCCTTTTCCGAGAGGAAATCGAACCCACACCCTTCGTGTTAACAGTCGTGTACAGTCTTCAATTTGATTAATTATCTCAACCATCTACTATCAATGAATTTTAAATGAAAAGGAACGAAAGGATCAGATATAAAAAATTGAAATATATACAAATGTATATCAAATCATTAAATTTGATAAACTGCACTTCCTCTCCTAGGGAGAAGATACAATTAGCTTACACTGCAAAAATCCAAGGCGCAGGTGCGAGACAATTATATTAACTGGTAAACGGAAGCCACCTCAGTCTACTTGTGATCACAGACTCCAGTAAAGTGTTCGTATCGTAGGTATTCCAAAAATGTATAGAAAAAAATATACGCGATTAATCCGGTTAAATTTGTTTCATTGAAAATGTGTAATGTTAAATTGGCGTATGGCATGATCCTTAAAGAACAAACAAATCTTGTTTTCTGTTTCTATATATCTTTGAGCTTCTAGGATAAGATAAGATGTAACCATACTAGCACATTGTGTGTAACCATACCCAGAATTTATATAAATTGTATATATACGTACTCTACTCTCTCTCAGCTTCACGCTGTATCCCGCACGAGGCAGGGTAGGCAGAGGGAACCCGGGAACCTAGTGTAAAGACACACCGTTCGTACTTCTGTTTCCCTCTTTCCGCCGAATTTGAGGCATTGCGTTGTGAGTGGCGGAACTCAACGCCGCGCTTTGCCTTATTTGTCGTTGCGCAGCAGCACATATCTGACTTAAAACGCAAAGGTTCTGGGTTCAAAAAAGACAAAATGTGGTGGACGGACAAAATTCCGTCATTCTACTTCTTAAATTTTGCAAACTTTACAATTACCAAATATTTTGGTAGTTCCCTCTGCCTCCCATAAGATACAATGTATAGCAATAAGATATGTAAAAACTAAATAAAATTAAACAAATTATAACATACTAAACTTAAATTTAAAAAGCGTATAAAAATTTTGAACGAAGCAGGATTTGAACCCGCGCCTCTGGAATACCGTTCCAGAGGCGCGGGTTCAAATCCTGCTTCGTTCAAAATTTTTATACGCTTTTTAAATTTAAGTTTAGTATTTTCTGTCCTAAGTGTGGAATAACACTTTAAATAATATTAAACATATTATAACATTTTTCTATTATAAGTACGTACCGATATTCTATGTCATTCAGTACTTCCATCCACCAATTTCCGTTCTTTCAGGAGTTAAAGCAAGCTACAAGTATATAACTATATTTAGGTCATCCAATGAACCGTCCGGCGTTTTTACTTCGTTGTACTAAATGCGAGGAAGTCAATTGAACTTTATTGATTGTAGCGTTTTATTTGAAATATGCCATAGAAATTGTAAGTCATTGTGGGTTCGATCCTCAGTAAGAAAAACTCTCCGTTAAGTGTATGGAATACAATGTGAAGGATGAAAAACTATTGAATATGTATATATATTTACTTAGCTTCACGCTGTATCCCGCACATGGCAGGGTAGGCAGAGAGGAACTTGGGAACCTAATGTTAAGACACTCCATTCCACTTGCCTTTCCCCGTTTTCTGCCGTTTTGAGGCATTGTGTGTTGAGTGGCGGATTTCAACGCGGCGTTTTGCCTTTTCCCCAGAGCAAAGAAATGAAAATATTGAATATTTAAATTGAAATTATTAAATATTTCACTTCTTCGAGTGGGATTCGAACCCACAACCTGTCGATTACAGTCACACCCTTGTGCCGCTGCGCCACGACAGGTTTCAAGGCCTATGTATATATATCAACGTTAAAATAGAGGCATGACGTGTCTCAGGGGCAGGACTTGTGACTGTATAAATGACGGATTCTGGGTTCGATTCCTACCCGAACAAAATAAATATTTAATATTTTCAAAAGAATACTTTCGTTTCTTTTCAAACGCAAAACGCGGCGTTAGGTTCCGCCGTCAACATAACATGTCTCAAATAAGCCGAAAAATGGGGAACGGGACGGAGTGTCTAACCACCAGGATCTCACGTCCCCTCTAACTACCCTGCAATGTACTGAAAAACCTATGATAAAAAAAAACCTTTTTCTCTCTTCCTCTGAAGTTTTTTTTTATCTTCTGGCTATTTCACGGAGTGTATTTTACGCATAAAGCAATTCATTTGATTTGCTTTTGAACTTTACTCATTTAATATTG
Organism: Eueides isabella; assembly: GCA_019049475.1. Classification (NCBI taxonomy): domain Eukaryota; kingdom Metazoa; phylum Arthropoda; class Insecta; order Lepidoptera; family Nymphalidae; genus Eueides; species Eueides isabella. The sequence continues at coordinate 12,209,235 of CM032398.1, read as the reverse complement.
AACTAGATCGTGCAAATCCATTTGTAATCCGTCATTTTGTTACGGCGGCCATTTTAGATTAACAATAATAATTATATTGTTTACATATAATTTTAATGTCATCAGTACTAAAGTCAAAATCCATAGACATCTACAAAAAAGTTTTTTTTTTAAATATTAATTCGATTATGTGTGAGTGAATAAGTAATGCACAAGTATGTGTTAAATTATATTAGAGATGCAGCGAGCAATGTTATGTACGGTGTCAATACCGTAGGTGTCAGTGAATTTCCGGTATTTACTTGTATGTGACATTCTATAAATAATATAACAGCTATATAGCTATTATATATATATATATATATATATATATATATATATATATATATATATATATATAGATATATATATATATATATATATATATATATATATATATATATGTATATATATATATATATATATATATATATATATATATATATATATATATATATATATATATATATATATATATATATATATATATATATATATATATATGTATATATATATAATGGTAATAAGGCAAAGCACGGCGTTGAGTTCCGCCACTCAACACGCAATGCCTCAAATTCGGCGGAAAGTGGGGAACGGAAGTGGAACGGAGTGTCATAACACTAGGTTTCACTTCCTTTCCCTCTGCCTACCCTGCCTAGTGCGGGATACAGCGTGAAGCTGAACAAAAAAGAAATATATATATATATATATATATATATATATATATATATATATATATATATATATATATATATATATATATATATATATATATATATATATATATATATATATATATATATATATATATATATATATATATATATATATATATATATATATATATATATATATATATATATATATACATATATATATATATATATATATATATATATATATATATATATATATATATATATATATATATATATATATATATATATATATATATATATATATATATATATATATATATAATATATATATATATATATATATATATATATATATATATATAATAGCTGTATATATAGCTATGTCTATCGAGGCGTAGGAGTACGTAGCAGTGGTACGCGAAAGGTTGTGGTTTCGATTCCCACTCGAGGAAATTAAATATTTCATATGAAATGATTTATATATTATAAGCGTCAGTTAGTTCCTATACTTTATAGTATATATATTAGTGTAAAACTAAACAAACAATGAACTTTTCATATATTTTATTTGACCACGTAGGAATCGAAGCCACGACCATAGCTTACTTTGATTATCATCATCATCATCATCATTTTCAGCCGTTCGACGCCCACTGCTGGACATAGGCCTCCCCCAAGGATTTCCACGACGATCGGTCTTGCGCCTCCCGCATCCAGCGGTTTCCGGCGATCTTGACCAGATCGTCGGTCCACCTGGTAGGGGGCCTGCCCACTGAGCGTCGTCCGGTTCGTGGTCGCCATTCGAGAACCTTTCCGCCCCAACGGCCATCGGTTCTTCTTGCTATGTGTCCCGCCCACTGCCACTTCAGCTGAGCAATTCTTCGAGCAATGTCGGTAACTTTTGTTCTCCTACGGATACTTACTTACTTTGATTATAGTAAGCTATTATTTTTTAATCAGCTACGTAGCTGGGAAAAAGGTGAATAGTTAGGCAGAGGGAACTTGGGAACCTAATGTTAAAACATATCGTTCTGTTCCCCACTTTCCGCCGAATTTGAGATATGGCGGCATTAAAAAATTCAATTTAGTAGTATTTCGATAGTGAAGGCCTGTCGTGGCGCAGCAGCACAAGAGTGTGACTGTAACCGACAGGTTCTGGGTTCGATCCCCAGTCGAGGAAATGAAATATTTAATATTTTCAATTTAAATATTTAATGTTTCATTTCTTCGCTTTGGTTATAAGGCAAAGCGCGGCGTTGAATACCGCCACTCAACACGCAATGCCTCAAATTCGGCGGAAAGTGGGGAACGGAAGAGGAACGGAGTGTCTTAACTCTAGGTTCCCGGGTTCCCTCTGCCTACCCTGCCTCGCGCGGGATACAGCGTGAAGCTATTTCGATAGTGAATCGAATTGTATAAATAATTTCGTACATTGTATTTTATGTTTACTTATTAGTATGCGGACGATCAAATTGTTTATGCAGTTACAATTAAATGAACCCTAGCAAATTAATAATTGTTATTATAATCAAAATTATAATATAGGAAATATGACATGATTAACGTTTATTCAACGATTGAGAGCTATGGTCGAATTTGTTACATAAATGCTTATTTATATGCACTCGAAAAACTGAAATATTTTTAATTAAATATTTAATATTCTTTTTCTTTACTCCGGTAACATGGCAAAGTGCAGCGTTGAATTCCGCTACTTAACAACCAAAGTGTCATATTCGGTGGAAATGAGGAATGCCACGAAATGTCTTAATATTAGGTTCCCAAGTGCCCTCTGCCTATCCTTCGATAAGCAGGGTAAAGCGTGGAGCTGGTTATTATAACTTATAGGATCAATTTATTGTCCGTCTACTAAACGTTGAGTTTGATAACTCGCAAAGGCAATAAGCTAAAATTAATATCGAATATTTAAGTATACGATACCTTAAATTGTCAATAAAATTGTACTTCTAAGTGAACGCAAAGGATGAAAGCATTTGTGCATATTTTTTTTTATTATTATTTTTTATGGAAGAGACGGCAAACGGACGTACGGGTAACCTGATGGTAAGTGATCACCGTCGCCCACGACCCCGTGTAACTCCAGAGGAGGTACAGGAGCGTTGCCGTCCTTTAAAGTGGATGGGCACCTGGGCCCGGCATTACCTAATGCGAAACGCAGTGGCCAAAGCCACTACTTAACGCCGGTCTTAAATGCCGGGGGTGGTAACAATCCGGTCGAGTCTGCCCATGCGTGTTGCCATTACTAGCAACGTGACTCTACCACACGCACTTTAGTTGCCTCTTACAACACCATCAGTACCAGGGTGATCCTATTCTAAGACGGGATCACACGGCAAAAAATATTTGCATAGTTTTTGCACAACCTTTGACGTTTTGAGAATTTTTTTTAATATTAGATACATTCAAAATAAAAAAAATATGGCAAATAAATTTAAAAAGGAAATATTTATAGCAATATAATACAAAAGGAATTACAAACATATATATGCGGTTAATTTTATACAAAATGATTGCATACGCTCACAAACTTAAGTTTGTTAACTTTTATATAATTATGAAATTCTGGATAGAGAAATTCAACTCGTATTTGACCGAGTTTTTTAACGTTTCATCCTGCATATTGTAAATATCATAATGAAACGTTAATGGTACAGATAGAATAGAAATTCCGAGGTACATTTTAGACAATAATTTGTGTACGCATAGAGTCAGAATTGTATGTGAGAATTGTGTCAGAGATGTCACAATTGTTAACGCGTTTGTCCGCGGTGCAGTCTGTTAAATGTGAATTAAATATGTCAAATCTGCAAAAAAAAACTTTTCAACTACAGTGGATACGTGAACACAATTTGAGTATGTTTTTTAAATATGTTTTTAGTTCAGCATCACTTAATCTAGTGTTGATACACATTATTTCGTACTCTACTTTCCGTCGAAATCGGAGTTTTACGTTTTGAGTGGTGAGTACGATCTCAACGATGAAATGAAAACATTAAATATTTAATTTTAAAATATTAAATATATCTACAAAGGTTTGAAGATGTAAGCGTAATTAAACTCACCGATATGTCTGTTTTCCATGCAATATGCAAAAATCAGCACAATAGATTAGACTTATCAATGGTTAAATTATAACAAACTAACTTTCATTTACGTCATTCAATACATGATAGAATACTTCAGTATAGCAACGCAATAATAATATAAATACATATTTGATATTGTTACTGTAAATTTATAATGCTGGTTGCAGCGTAGGGGCATAAGCGTGCGACTATACTCGCAATAGATTTTGGGGTTCGTTCCCCACTCGAGAAGATTAAGTTATGAATATGAACTTCCGGTAAAAGGCGGTATTATTCTCCGCTAGTACACTAGACTACATGAGAAAAGGAAGTATCTTAACACTAAGTTCCATGGTTCCCTCTGCCTACTCTTCTGTATGCAGAATATAGCGTGAAACATAAAAAAAATATAGAAATGGTTGTGGATTTGATCTCCACTCGAGGAAATGAAACACTTAACATCTTAAAAGTATTCATATCTTCGCTAACAAGACAAAACGTGGCGTTGAATTCCGCGACTAAACATGCAAATGTCTCCAATTTAGCGGAAACCGGGTTATGGAACGGAGTGTATTAACCCTAGGTTCCCAAGTTCCTTCTATCTACCATGCCATGTGCGGGATACAGCGTGAAGATGAGTGAGTGAGTGAGCGAGTTTATTATATATAAAATTATATACAATTTAAGATTATTTTACGAATTCTCTTCCAAAAATACCAAATATAAACCCAGAAACCAATCAGAAAGGTCTCAATCAGTCCATTACATCACTGACCGTTCGTGCATTAGAAGAAATCCGAAAGGCTCTCAAGTCATAAATAACGAAGCAGTTTCGCACTTCCATACTACAGTCTACAACCCTTCTAATAAATCTTTCCATCGTTTCCCTTTTTTGTTCTTTTCGATTGTTCATCAATTTTCTTGGGTGTATATAATTGAAGCTGTCGTGGTACATAATACAGGTACAGTCTGTCTCTTTCAAGGGTTATTGGTTCGATTTGTTTTCTTATAAATTGGGCAATAAGTGTTGAATGAAGTGTCTATACACTACGTTATTATTTCTTTTCGTACACGATGGGCAATAAATAACTAGATTTTCTATATTTACCCAATTAACCATTATGCCTTGGGCACAGCTGACATGGGAACCTACTTTTAAGGCAGATTGTTCCCATAAAGACATTTCCGTCCCCCATTTTCCACCAAATTCTCGTACCATAGCAAAAAGAGTGGTGGAACTCAACGCCGCACTTGGCTACATTAACCTAACGAGGATGTGAAACTATTAAATATTTTATTTTCTCACGTTGTGCCCCAGCGTTACAAAACAGTCAGTTTACTTCTCCGCCAAACAAGCTCCAAATATAACAGAATTTCAATTATTAATTATTTATATCGTTTTTAACTTAAACATCTAAATTAACAATGCTAACCCATTTCAATTGTCCAAATACTATTACCTTTACAAAAATATTTTCAATACAAAATACAAAAATTTCATCCTTACGTATCCATTTACAACAAATTCACCGGAAGTGACGCCATATGCATTCCGCAGACCGGAAACGTTTATTTGCCGGATACGTGACTCCAATGCTCGCGGAGCTTACGTTTGTGGTAGTCATTGTTGAATTATGTGAATTACAAGTGTATTTTATAATTTTCTGCTTCATTTTTAAGTTATATTTTTATTCGTAGGCAGATTTCGCATCTGTTCCATTACCAGTATACCAGGTTAGACACTCTCGAGTCTGCCCATGCGTGTTGCCATTATTGGCAACGTGACCACACGCACTTTAGTCGCCTCTTACGACACCATCAGTACCAGGGTGATCCTATTCTAAGCCGGAATCACACGGCAAAAAGAGACACTCTGTTTTCTATACATCTTTGAATTTAAAGAGAAATTGATTATTGAGTTGCAGATCTTAATACAGTGAATAATAATCGAACCCGTGACCATCACACTTGGCAAAGACCAAATACTTTTCAAATATATCACTAGAGTCGTTAATTTATATTCTATTCTTAGATTAGTCCTAAAAGAAGCCCATATATGACAAATTTCAGCGTTCAACACCGCACATTCTGGCCGCGTATTGTCAACGTCACTCAGTAACAGGAGGTACTGGTTAGATATCCCCTTGTAATTTACAGTGAGTTATAAAAAAAAATCTTACAAATTAAAAACATAATATTTTATCAAAACAAGCCCAGATAAAGTAATTACTGGTGTAATTAATCATTTGGGGAAAAAACCAGAGAACCGTGCTTAGTCATGGCGTCTACATTTGATATAGCTTAGAAAAAATGATATGCAATATAATTAGTTTTCTGTGTATATTTTAGCTTTACGTTGTATCTCGAAGCGAAATGGGAGGAGAGGCGGAGGGAACCTGGGAACCTAGTGTTAAAAGACTCCGTTCTTATTAAGACACCTCCGCTCTCCACTGTCTTATAAATTCGGGAGCCATTGCGTTTAAAATTATCGGAACTCAGCGATGCGTTTTTCCGTGTTACCGGAGCAAGGAAATGAAAATATTACTTTTTTTTCATTGTCGCGTGTGGGAATCGAACCAACAACGTGTCACAATTACGTGCAAGCGTCACAAGATTATGCCACTGCTCTACGGTTGATCTCTGTACATAAACAAACATTTTTTTAACTTCACGCTTGATCACGCTTTTCCGGCATATCAGAGTAGGCAAAATTATATCATCAAGAAAATCAAAGAGAACTTTTTCTACTTTTTTTTTAATTTTTACTATGTTTTAAAGTGTTCTTACGAGTTGTCTTTGAGTAGCGGAAATTTGTAAAAATCTCCCTACAGAGATGCTAACAACATAAATAAGTTGTAACAAGCGTATAAGAATTTCGACGGAGCTCGGTGAGAACGAATGGCTTAGTTGGTCAGAGCGCTGGAACGGTATTCCAGAGGCGCGGGTTCAAATCCTGCTTCGTTAAAAAATTTTATACGCTTTTTAAATTTAAGTTTAGTATTTTTCTACTTTTCCCCAAAATTAGACAAGTTACGTGTTTCGTGGCGAAATTCAACTAGCTTTGTCTCCTAAGGCAGAATAAATATTATTTAAATTGATTAAATTTACAAAGTAATAACTCCCTTTTAAAGTCAAACATATTCTTATATTACTTTTAAATTAACAACTAAAACTGTAATTGCAGCTAAATAAATAAAAAATGTTGTAGCATTTTTTTCGAGCTTAATATTATAAATTGACATAACTTTTTAATATATGAACTGTTTTAAATAAAACAAATACTAAATGTTGAGGGAAACTTGGTGAAATACAATAGTGAAAACTGCATAAAAATTTGATTAGCCATTTCAGGGATTAGCGTGAATAATTACACGGACAAATAAATATACAGACAAACCGATAATAAAAACACAACATTATTTTAGGCTTTATTTCATCTACATACGCTCCCTATAAGGTTTTTTAAAAATACGTCTTCCATGTACAGACAGTAATCAGCTACAGATTTATAAGTATATAGTACATACAAGGTAAATTATATAGGTAATTTCGCCTCCTGAGTACGACAACGATAAACTATAAGAAATAATATTTAAAGCTCGTAATCTTACTCTTACTCGGCTTCACGCTGCATCCCGCACATGGCAGGGTAGGCAGAGGGAATTTGGGAACCTAATATCAAAACATTCAGTTCCACTTCCGTTCCCCACTTTTTAACGCTCGTATTCATTTTTTCTTCAGCTTTGACTGACATGTGCGAGTACAGCGTGTGTACTCGCACATGTCAGTCACAGGGAACTTAGGAACATAGCTCTACGACTCACCGTATCTATTAAAACACCTCCACTCCCCACTTCCCGCCAAATAAGACGAAATTTTCCTTGGGCTTAAGTTCCTTCGGCTTTCATTTCCTCAAGTAAGAATCAAACCTACAACTTATCGCGCTTGCGTCACTCGCTTACGCCCCTGCGCCACAACAAGACTGTATACAATTCGGTTATCTTAAATTTGTATTGTAAATATGGCTTATACACCAACTAGCTGAGATATAGCTAGGCTGAGCACGTAGGATTATGCAGATTAACACGAATGTCCCCTCGTTCTGTAGCTATTGTTGTTTATACGTGATTTACATTTATACAATATACATTGAACAATATTTTATTGATAATCCTTTTGTAGTTTAAATTGAGAAATATGGGAAACAAATTAAAAGATACCTACTTCTTATTTAATGTTCTTATATCTAAAGTTGAGTGGTAAATAGAACATCGGCACTGAACTGTTACAGTTAACGTTGCAAAACAAGGCGTTGAGTTTGCTATGTGCGGCAAATAGTGTAAAGCTTTAAATCTTTAAAACAAAACTTAAGCTTTATTAGATTTAAAATATTTTTTTTAGCTTCACGCTGTATCCCGCACGAGGCAGGGTAGCCAGAGAGAACCCCCTAACCTAATGTTAAGACACACCGTTCCACTTCCGTTCCCCACTTTTCGCCGAATTTGAGGCATTGCGTGTTGAGTGGTGGAAGTGAACGCCGCGCTTTGCCTTATTACCAGAGCGAAGAAATGAAACATTAAATATTTAAATTGAAAATATTAAATATTTTGTTTCCTCGACTGGGAATCGAATTCAGAACCTGTCGGTTACAGTCACACGCTTGTGCCGCTGCGCCACGACAGGCCTCAAAATAAAATTTAATATTATTCAACATTTTGAAACGTTACTCTACCGTAACGAGAAAATGAAAATATTGAAAATTCTATTTCATCGAGAGGGAATCAAACCTACCAATCCTCACAATCTCTTGCCCTACGAATGGCTGGTGTAGATTTTCTCTTCTCGCTGTCTCCCGCACATGGCAGTCTACCATCCAGGCAGAGTGAACTACAGAGACACTCTGTTCCGTTCTCCACTTTTCACCAAACTTGTGCCCCTGAACAACGACAGGCCTCAATTTACAAGATCAATATATAGTATATAAATGACAGCATACGCCAATAGTAAAGATATGTATAATTGGAATAAGTTGAAATGCGAGCACTGTTAACTAGTTTAGTATTAGACAGGATATTGTAAAACTTGGATTTGAGCTTAGCTGAGCGTAACTTTAGAAGTAGATTACTACACCTTAGGTACAAATTTGAAGTGCGTAGGGACATACATGTGAATTCCGAATCCTCGCTCGAGGAAATAAAACATTTAGTAGGTAATTTAATTTTTTTTGCTCTGGCAAAAAGGAACGGCGTGACATACAATTTAGGCACTCAACACGCAATACCTTAAATTCAGCGGAAAATCTCTGCTTATCCTGCCTTATGGGATATAGCGTAAATCAGAACAACATTTTACCGCATAGTTCAGTAACAAGTAATATAGTTCCAATAAACTCCTAATAAATAAAAAAATAGTAGAGAACTGAATGTGGAGACGGGAACCTTAAGATCCATCAACTTTCTCTATTCAGGATACAGATTAAATAAAAAAACAACAACAGTCTATGATCTTCACCTTAATTTATATAAAAAATTATTATAACTCAAAAAATGAGTCGGTATTAAGTTAATCTTATTTTCGTGTCAGTTAAACTGTAACTAACGAGTACAAGTAAATACCTTTGCAAGTGTAATTTCCGCATAACGCAGTGGTACCTACCGGTTAGACCAGCCAGTATTTGTGTAAGCGGCAAGGTATGCAGAGTTAAGTGTTATTCTACAACATGGCTTCTAGAAATACTTGTTATAACAGTGCTATAGTGGTTGCTTTTGTGTTAAGTAAATTTTGTATATGTATAATGTTATTTTTTATATTTTCGCGATAAAAGTCTTTTCTGAAAAATCTTTTGATAAAAAGAAGCTGGAAACATAGTGCCTATAAAAGCATTTCCATTTCCATATTATTTTCATTGTAATAAAATGTTATTTTCTATCATTAACCTTTTTGTCATGAGTGCTTTCCGCCTTTGACATGACAATAATGGGAAACGTAAGTGTAAATGACAAAGCAGTATCTTAACACAAGGTTCCCAAGTTCCCTCTGCCTATCCTGCTATGTGCGGGACACGGTGAGAAATTCTTTTATTTTTTCTTTATTGAAAGGTTACTCATTCTCTCGACGTGCCCAAATTTCCTGAGCACGTTTTTTTTTATTCTTACTGTAATATCCACTTCGATTTAATGATCTAATATATAATTATTATTATGATTTCTATACTTTTAGAAAACCAACTTTCATTCCAGATTGTTAAAAAAGTAATACTAATAGCGATAAATAAAAATTTAGTTGTTTCTTGCCATTTAATGATCGGGCGACTGTGGGAATTCCTAAAAGTATAAGTAGACAAAGGTTATATGAACTTTATAGTGAGAAAAAATATAACACACACTAGATATCATAGTCAATCATTTATTAATTATGTCAAGAGTTATTTTATTTTTTTTAAAAAGTATGTTCTATGGCAAAATCTTTATAAGAAATAAAATTAAAAATTCTTGTGATGAAATAAAAATGACATGGAACATAACAAATTGTGAAACTGGAAAAGGTAAGAATTATAATCATGATTTTAAATTAAAAGTTGACATGACGTTACCAGCTCGGATCAAGAAGTTGCATGTAAATTTTATAATTTTTTTGCTGATATTCCAGTTTCCACAATCAAAACTCTTATAGCTTCCACAACCATCGCTAAATCATTACCTAAGGAGAGCGTTCACAAATGTAATGTAGATTTCAAATTTAATCTCGTCGACTCAAAAGACATTGTTAAGACATTTAAGACCCTGGATATCAAGAAAACATCAGATCTATGGGGTATCTCTGTCAAGTTGATTAGTCGTATTATAAACGCTGTCGCTCCTCATGTTGCCAATATATTTAATAATTGTATAGAGTATGGTGTGTTTCCTGACCTAATAAAATTTAGTAAAATCATACATCTGTCAGTACATGAGAACCAAATAATTTTTGTGTCTTTTCTATACTCATTCAGTAAAATCTTTGAAAAGATGATCTTAAATCAAATTTTAATGTATTTTAATTCAAATAAGCTAATGCATGATAAACAGTATGTTTTTACTGAGGGTCGCACATCGTAGGTTTCTTAAAGAGTATTTATGAAGCGTGGGAAGGATCGCATCTTATGTGACTTATCCAAGGCGTTTGATTGCGTCCAGCACTTAACATTGGTCATAAAGATACATCATTATGGCATAAGAGGACGTGCACTCGATCTTCTGACCTCTTATTTAACTAATAGGGTTTAGAAGGTTGATTTAGATGGCAAGAAATCTCCTGGGATCAGTATGGGGGTCCCACAGGGGTCTATTCTTGGTTCTTTTCTCTTTTTAATATATAAAAATGATTTACCTTATTTAGTTGAAAGGAGCCATGAGATAGCATTGTTTGCTGATGATGATGACGTTGATTTTTAAAATGCAAAGAAGACAAAAAGTATATGACGAAGTAAACAATACTCTCTCTAAAATAGTACATTAGTTTAAGGCTAATAACTTACTGTAGAAAGGAAAACAACAAAATGTGTAATATTCAGAACACATCAATCGAAAATTGTGAAAGCCAATGTACTTTTGAATGGTAAAGTCGTAGAGCCTGTTGATTCTACTTATATACCGGTATTTCTCGGTATCACCGTTGACTTCAAATTACAGTGGTGACCACATATTGATAGATTGGCGAATAGTCTGAGGTCTGCAGCTTTCGCTGTAAAAAAGATTAAATTATTGACTGATGAGGAAACGGCAGGCCTTGTTTACTTTAGCTACTTCCATAGTATTATGTCTTACGGCATCTTACTTTGTGGTAATGCAGCCGTTATTAAGTCAATCTTTGTCTTGCAGAAGCGTGCTATTCGCGCAATCTATAACTTAAGCCGTAAAGATTCTTTAAGGAAACGTTTAAAATATTAACATATTGACCGTTGCATCTCAATATCTTTTTTTTTTAAATGTTATGAATGTCAAGAAAAATATTATAAAGTTTACTAAAATCAGTGATGTACATAATATTTATACTGGAAATAGGCTTAAACTTAATGCGCCTGTAAATCGATTGCATTGAGTTCGTAATTCTTTAATGGGACAAAGTGTACTCTTTTACAATAGGATCCCTAAAAACGTCGTGTTAAAGGTTATTACCAAATTAACGATTTTATAAATGATAACACGCCATGGGAATAAAATGCTCGCCTAGTTATTTTAAAAGTATCATTGTCATATAATTATATGACGTAAAGTTTTGATTAAAAAAAGACTTGTAACGCTGAGTTTCTTTCGCCAGTTCTTCTCAGGTCTGTGGCAGTAACATGAGTGAACTGGTGGTAAATTGTTTGACGTTCTAAAAACGAAGATTATAACTTATTATTTTGAATAAAAAAAATGAATTTGAATTTGAATATAAGAGTTCATTATATATCTTTTAGATAGAGAACACTAAAAACTTTTAATATAGTATAAGCGTATATAATTAAAGCCTATACCAATCGGTAATCTCTCGGCCTAGGCGAGCGTCATGTCCGGATCTGCGCTATCCCGCCCTATGTAGATTAGTTCTGTTTGAATGTTAGATTTATATCTATTTTATTATTTAAATAGACGTTTCCGTTTTGTTTTATTGTTTTTAGGTTGATTAAATATATTTTTACTATTTTGAAACTGTCACACGTAGGAAAGAAAATTATTTATTTAGAAAACGTATAAAAACTTTGGGATTTGAACTCGCGCCTCTTGAAAGTCGTTAAAGCGCTCTGATCACTAAGTTATACGTTCTCATGAAACTATGTTTAAAATTTTTATACGATTCTTTTTCACTCTTGTACATGTTGTTTTTCAGCTTTAAGCAAATTTGTCTAGATATAGTTGTGAAAACAATATTTCGTTTTTTCGAAGTAGCTGTATGCTGTTGGCCCTGTTGGCCTCTACGGCGTCACCGGATTTAAGGAGAACGAGCTAAATGAGCTCTGACTTTAGCTTGGTTACCGTGGAAGGTACCAACAATAGAGACCACGGCGTCGTCTCCTGTGAGACTCGGACCGCAAATTTCGGAGTGGAGGACTTTGCTTTGCTCAGTCCGAGCTAAGCCTACTGGGTAGGGCTCTTAATTCCATTTTGGAGTTTTTAATTGCCAGCTCCATTTGCACCTAGGCGCGATTGGGCCACAGAAAAACTGGGATCTTGTCACTACCGGTGGTGTGTGCTATGGTGTGTAGCTACCTACATATTTTGCTTCGCTCGCTTTAGTGATGGGATCAGAATGGCCTTTAATAGATGATAAAAGCGTGTTTAAATCCACATACAAACATGTGTTTTTTTTTAATTCGCTGTTAGAAATCAATCGCTTTCTAATAATAATTTGACATGTGATAGGCTACACCTAGCTTATTTTTATAAAAGACAGATAGCAAGTATGCTATCATATTATTTACATTTCAACTTAGCCAATACTGTGGCTATAAAGACCTCTGTTTCTATTGAGCAGAGTAATTTGACATGTTTGGAATCCGTTCCAATTCATTTAAATTAAATAATAAGACAAAAGAGGCCATCTCTGGCAAAATGTCTAGTAAATGTAAAAATAAAATTAATAATAATGTGAAAATAAATACATTATGTACTGATAATGATACAAACTTGGTGCATCAAAATATACAAGGATTTTCTAGTAAAGAATTAGAAATTGAATTATTCTTAAATTGTAAGAATATTCGCACAGAGCATTGGATTCGAAACTCTGAGGCAATTTTTAATTTCAAGAATCACCAAGTAGCTAGTATGTTCAGCAAAGAACAAGCAATTCGTGGTGGCTCTTTAATAATTTTGAAAAAACCTTACAAATTTAAAGAACGTAAAGATATTGTGAGCCTCTCTGTTGAGCAAACTATTGAAATGGCCTGTGCTGAGCTTGAGCATTTCATTGTTGTAAGTGTGTACAGACCTCCCACTGGGTTATATGAACACTTTGAAAATATTTTAGAACAAACACTTGTAAAATTATCTGGATCTAAAAAAAAATAATTGTATGTGGAGATTTCAATATTAATTTACTAGATAATTCCACCACTTGTACTAGATTCAGGTCTTTAATGAATTCATATAACCTTGAGAATCTATTTCTAGAGCCTACAAGAATCACTAATTGTACCGCTACTTGTATTGATAATATCTTTGCTAATTTTGTACCGAGAGAAAAATCAATAATTAATATGTTAAGTTCAGACCATAGCGGTCAATTGGCTTCGTTTTACTTTGGCAAAAAGAAAATTAAAGAACTAAATAAAATTGAATGTATTCCGATGACAATTGGTCGTATAGAAAGATTTAGAAGTAAAACGATAGCAAAACTTCAACAATTAGAATATAAAAAAGATCCCAATCAATTATATAAGAAGTTTTTCAATGTTATTAAAAATGAATTTAGTGCTGTGTTTACTTCTAAAACAATTAATTTCAGGAGTTTCTTGTCATTTAATGATTGATCGACTATGGGAATTCATAAGAGCAGACAAAGGTTATATGAACTTTATAGTGAGAAAACATATAACCACAGTCACTCATTTATTAATTATGTCAAGAACTATTCTAAATTGTTTAAAAAAGTATGTTCCATGGCAAAATCTTTACATATTAGAAACAAAATTAAAAATTCTAGTGATAAAATAAAAATGACATGGAACATAATACATTGTGAAACTGGAAAAGGTAAGAATTATAATCACGATTTTAAATTAAAAGTTGACAAAGGTGTTACCAGCTCGGATCAAGAAGTTGCATGTGAATTTGAGAAATTCTTTGCTGATATTCCAGTTTCCACAACTAAAACTCTTATAGCTTCCACAACCGTCGCTAAATCATTACTTAAGGAGAGCGTTCACAAATGTAATGTAGATGTCAAATTTAATCTAGTCAACTCAAGAGACATTGTTAAGACATTTAAGACCCTGGATATAAAGAAATCATCAGATCTGTGGGGTATCTCTGTCAAGTTGATTAGTCATATAATAGACGCTGTCGCTCCACATCTTGCCAATATATTTAATAATTGTATAGAGTATGGTGTGTTTCCTGACCTAATGAAATTTAGTAAAATCATACCTATATTTAAATCTGGTAGTACATTAGATCCAAACAATTTTCGACCAGTGTCTGTGCTACCATCATTCAGTAAAATCTTTGAAAAGATAATCTTAAATCAAATATTAATGCATTTTAATTCAAATAATCTAATGCATAATAAACAGTATGGTTTTACTAAGGGTCGCTCTACTACCGACGCCGGCGTAGGTCTCTTAAAGAGTATTTATGAGGCGTGGGAAGGTTCGCAGGATGCTCTTGGCATGTTCTGTGACTTATCCAAGGCGTTTGATTGCGTCCAGCACTCGACATTGGTCATGAAGCTACGAAGAGGCGAAGACGACGTGCACTCGATCTTCTGACCTCTTATTTAACTAACGGGGTTCAGAAGGTTGATCTGAATGGCAAGAAATCTCCTGGCTCACTAATCAGTATGGGGGTCCCACAGGGGTCTATTCTTGGTCCTTTTCTATTTTTAATATATATAAATGATTTACCTTATTTAGTTGAGAGGAGCCATGAGATAGTATTGTTTGCTGATGATACTTCGTTGATTTTTAAAATGCGAAGAAGACAAAAAGTATATGACGAAGTAAACAATGCTCTCTCCAAAATAGTACATTGGTTTAGCGCTAATAACTTACTGTTAAATAGTAAAAAAACAAAATGTATAATATTCAGAACACCCCAAACGAAAATTGTGAAAGCCAATGTACTTTTGAATGGTAAAGCCGTAGAGCCTGTTGATTCTACGGTATTTCTCGGTATCACCATTGACTCCAAATTACAGTGGGGACCTCATATTGATAGATTGGCGAATAGACTGAGCTCTGCAGCTTTTGCTGTTAAAAAAATTAGACTATTGACTGATGAGGAAACGGCTCGCCTTGTTTACTTTAGCTACTTCCACAGTATTATGTCCTATGGCATCTTACTTTGGGGTAATGCAGCCGGTATTAGGTCAATCTTTGTCTTGCAGAAGCGAGCTATTCGCGCAATCTATAACTTAAGTCCTAAGGATTCTTTAAGGGAAATGTTTAAAAATATTAATATATTGACCGTTGCATCTCAATACATTTTGAAAATGTTATGTATGTCAAGAAAAATATTAATAAGTTTACTAAAATCAGTGATGTACATAATATTAATACTAGAAATAGGCTTAAACTTAGTGCGTCTGTAACTCGATTGCATCGAGTCCGTAATTCGTTTATGGGACAGGGTGTACGCTTTTACAATAGGGTCCCAGAAAACGTCAGAGAATTTTCTGTATCACAATTTAAAAAAGTTGTGAAAAGACGTTTGTGTGTTAAAGGTTATTACCATATTGACGATTTTGTAAATGATAACACGCCTTGGGAATAAAATGCTCGCTCCAGGCTGTTTCAAGTGTATCATTGTCACTTAATTATATAATGTAAAGTTTTTGATAAAAAAAAAGAATGGACATGTCCCGCTGAGTTTCTTTCGCCGGTTCTTCTCAGGTCTGAGGCAGTAACTTTTGTGAACTGGTGGTAAATTATTTGACGTTCAAAAAACGAGGTTGTAACTTCTTATTTTGAACAAAAATATTGGAATTTGAATTTGAATTTGAAAATTTCATTTAAGGTTTGTCTGTATAAGGTAAGTGGAACAATAATTTGCAATTCGTTACCTTGTTGTGGCGAAGATTTTGAATTCATGATGATACTGATTTCAATTAATGATGATACTAATTTGAATTAATGATGATACTGATTTGAATTAATGATGATACTGATTTGAATTAATGATGATACTGATTTGAATTAATGATGATACTGATTTGAATTAATGATGCCACTGATTTGAATCAATGATGATACTGATTTGAATTAATGATGATACTGATTTCAATTAATGATGATACTCTGAATCAATTGTTAGTGAAACCGTGATCTAAATTTCAGCCCTATCGGAAACTAAAAGATGGGTCAAATTAAGCAAGATAACACTAACACACATACATGTTTCATGAAATGAGAGCTTATTAAAAATGTATTAGAGGCCTCTCATGGCGTAAGGGTACAAGGATAAGACTATAAGCATGACACGCTATGGGTTTGATCCCATTTCTTCCCTTTGGTAAGAAAGCAAAGCGCGGCGTTGATTTCCGTTACTCATCACACAATGAGCCTCAAATTTAGCAGTAAATCGGAAACGAAACGGAGTGATTTAAAATTAGGTTCCTAAGTTCCTTCTGCCTCCCTACCATTACCATTTTCGGGATTTAGGGTACAACAAAGCAAAAAAATACCAAACTTTACATTTCTAAAATTCCTAACCAAAATCTAATACAAATATACCAAAAATCTATCAGCAATAAAGTTTAATTTTTATCAAACAATTTCTGCGCCTCACCACAAAGCGTTAACCGAAAACGGCATTCAGAGCATGTAATTCCAGATCGACCAGTACATATTGGTCTCTAATTACATACAACTTAGCTTACACTGAGTGGCAAGTTAATTCGGTGATAGCTGACTGAAAATGGCGTGTGCTCACAATGATATGGGATTTCAAATTCAATTATCGACTGGCGACAGCTTATTGTTTATAGTAATAGGTTTTAATAAACTAATAATAATAATAGCAGATCACTCGTGGCGAAACGGCGCAAGCTTTGATTTTAAGTGCGACAGGTCCTCGATTCGATCCCCACTCGAGCAAATGTAATATTTATATTTTAATTTCTTCCCTCTGGTAACAAAGCAAAGCGCGGCGTTATTACAATATTTTTATTCGTTGGCCAGAAAATTCAGTTTTTAATGTATCGATGTTGTTTTAAAAGAGATCATGTTAGAAGAACAAGAAAGAAGTTCAAATTAGCTTATAAAATATATTTGAGACCTGTCGTGGCGCAGCGGGACAAGCGTATGACTGTAACCGACAGGTTGTGGGTTCGATCCCAACTCGATAAGATGAAATATTTAATATTTTCCATTTAAATATTTAATGTTTCCATTTCTTCCTAAGTGCCCTCTGTCTACACTGCCATGTGCGGGATACAGCGTGAAGCTGAGTGAGTGAGTGAGCTAATAGAATAGTATATTTAAAACGGGCGAAGTGTGAGCATAATTAAAAATTTAACCGGAAACCGCGTTCCACACTTTAATCTAAGTCAGAATTTTTAATTAAAAACTTCAAATAGACTAGAATGAAAATATGAAGTAAGAAAATTGTATGGAAACAAAACACAACTAATTAATAGGCCTCATTGAGAGTCGGTCGTTGTCGCTTACAGCGTTATTTAAATGAAAACGAGAAAAAAAAGCGTTCAGAAAAGCTATTGTTGTAGAGTCGACCGTGTTGAAAGATGTGTTATTAAAACGCAGAGTGAACTGACACTGTATGTGTTGGTTTAATGAATTGCTTGTCGGTTGTTTTATAATACTTATATTTAGAGGCCTGTCGTATCGGAAAGGCACAAGGGTGTGACTGTAATCACAAAGGTGGTTGGTTCGATTCCCGTTTAAGATAGTTAGTAATATTTTTAAATTAAATATTTAGTTGTAACAAAGAAAAACGCGCAATGCCTCAAGTTCGACGGAAACTGGGGAGCGCAACGAAGCATCTTAACACTAGGTTCCCAAGTTCCCTTTGACTACCCTGCCAACGCCAAAACTACTTAATTTGAAGTTTTGAACATACACTCTTAGAGAAACTACCGCATATAGCATGATAGACATAGGAAACCTATTGTTAAAACTTTTACACATGTACCGCCCAGTTAACGCAACATTGCTTGTTAAGTTACGTAACTTAGCTCCGTGCTCTGGCTGGAAAAAGTGTGAAACTACGTTTTTACTACAAATAGGTAGGCAGAAGATCTTGGTTTGGTTAACGTTTAAAACCTATGTAAATTATATCAGTGCATTGTATTCAGTTAAATTGTCCTCATGTTAAATTGTATTGAAAACTGAATTATTGAAATATACATTTATAAAAAGGCTTATACGCGAGAGGTATATAAAATATTTTGTATTTTAATTTCTGCGCTCCGATAACGTGCCAAAACACGGCGTTGAGTTCCGCCACTTAACTCGCGATTTCTACAGAAATCGGTGGAAAGTAGGGTTCCCCACCCTAGGTTTCCAGATTTCCTGTGCCAATTCTGCTATTTGCTGAAACAAGCAATTTTCGTTTGACCATACTGGATAATCTGCAGATAAAAGCTACTTTAACAATAAAACATCTATACAATTAATATTCATAAATCTTAAATACGATTTAATTTACATAAAAATCAAATACATTTGAATTATCTCAATAATATTTAATTTTAATCGCCCTGTAAATTAATATTATAGGCAAATCTGATAACTCGTTATTACTAAATGAAACCTCGCTCCAATGTACCTATATATGATGTACAGCAATTGACAATCTGGCTTCGAACTGAACAATGACAATAATATATATCTTAACAATTCTTAAACTGTTAATCCACATATAGGACCACAGCCAACGGTTAATGATAAAGTGTCTGATAGTAATCTGACAGTTAATGCTATCTAACGGACAGACACTCCATATTTTTTTTTTCTGGTTCACTATAAAATTTCTTATGTAACAAAACTAATATACAATAATCATACCACACAAAACACACCTCACCGTCTTTAGTAAAAATAATATATCAAATATTTGTATATATTAAACTAAAAATGTTTTTGAAGCCTGTCGAGGCACAGTGTCACAAGCGTGTGACTGTAAACGACAGGTTGTTGATTCCATCCCCACTCAGGGAATTGGGGAAAAGTGGGAAACGGAACAGAGTGCCTTAACACTAACTAAGTTCCAAAGTTCCTTCCGCCTACTCTACCATGTGCGGGATACAGCGTGAAGCTGAGTATTTACTAATATGTTCATTTTCTGGAAAAAATCGTAGTGAATTTCGCAATCTGTTCTTTTTAACCCCCGTCGTACAAAGAAGTGTTATTAGTTTAAGTTGTCTGTGTGTTTGTTTGTGGCAACATAGCTTACGAATAAATGAACCAATTTAACTGCAGTTTCTATCGAAAGTTTCATAGTGATGGTTCTTTGGAATGTTTTAATAAAATCATATTAAAAGTTGAAGAGATACAAGTACTTTGAGAAGATGAGATTGTGATAGTTTTAGTAGTATGATTCGTATAAAATAATTTTAATGTTTTACGCATATTCACTTGTACGATAAGAGGTAAAGAGAAATCTTATAGATATTGCTTATCCAGCGGCGGAGCTTAACACCGCGATTAGGCTTCTTACCTGTGCTAGGAAATAAATATATTGAATAAACAATTTTTTCGAGTAGGAATCGAATTCACAACTATCATGTTACATGTTTAGAGAAAACGAAATGCTAAATATGTATATTTTTTATAGCTTCACGTTGTATCCCGCACGAGGCAGGGTAAGCAAAGGGAACTCGGGAACCTAATGTTAAGATACTCCGTTCCACTACCGTTCCCCACCTTCAACAAAATTTGAGGCATTGCGTGTTGAGTGGCGGAACTCAACGCCGCGCTTGCCTTATTACCAGATCGAGGAAATGAAACATTAAATATTTGAATTGAAAATATTAAATATTTAATTTCCTCGACTGGGGATCGAACCGAGAACCAGTCGGTTACAATCACGCGCTTGTGCCGCTGCCACGACACGCCAAATATTATAAAATTTTAATTTAGACATTAATTTTCTACTAAAACATTACAATGAGTATTACAGACCACAAATCAGCCTGAATCGCTCCCTCTACACCACTTGGGACATCTAACGATATATTTGAAAGTGACGAGTACTTTGCAGGTAAAGTTCTGTAATTCCTAACCGACTTCAAAAAAAAGAGGACAGGGCTTTGTGAGAGAGGGCAGGGATACGTGATATTGTTGGATGTTGCCAACAATATATACCAAAATGGGCTAAAGTTTGTTAGTTAGTAGGTTTGTCCAATAATGCCTCCAAAGTTATGGTTATGTCGTGATGTTTCTTTTTTATTTAATTAAATATATTTCATATATTATATTTGGTTTCTCTCACAAGTTTTATCAAATTCAGTTCATTCTGCATACTGTAAAAGCGACAAATTGTGAGTTTTATTCCCACTTTAAGAAATTAAATACGCTACAAGACAAAGCACGGCTCCGTCACTTAGCACAAAATGCCTCAAATTCAGCGGAAAGTAGGATACAGAACGGAATATCTTAAAACTAGGTTCACAGGTTCTTTCTGCCTAATTTGCGGTATATATATATATATATATATATATATATATATATATATATATATATATATATATATATATATATATACCGCAAATTAGGCAGAAAGAACCTGTGAACCTATATATATATATATATATATATATATATATATATATAATATATATATATATATATATATATATATATATATATATATATATATATATATATATATATATATATATATATATATATATATATATATATATATATATATATATATATATATATATATATATATATATATATATATATATATATATATATATATATATATATATATATATATATATATATATATATATATATATATATATATATATATATATATTATATATATATATATATATATATATATATATATATATATATATATATATATATATATATATTTTCATCACACAAGAGTAAACCATGTAAAAAGGTTGTGGGTTCGATCCAATCGAGCAAATGAAATGTTTAATATTTACAATTTAGATATTTAATGTTTTCATTTCTTCAGTCCGGTAACAGGGCATAGCGCGGCGTTAAGATCCGCCACTCAACACACAATGCCTTAAATTTGGAACGGAACGGAGTATCTTAACACTAGTTTCCCAAGTTCCGTATGTCTACCGTGCCATGTGCGGGATAGAGCGTTAAGCGTGACTGAGTAATTTTATATATAGTAGAAATACAGTGTCATGCTGTCTCTAAAATTAAGTACATAAAAAAATCCCGCTAAAATATAAACAACAAAGTGTTACCATAATCTAAAATTTACAACCGTCGCGTTATAATAACTTCGCAATAGGTGTTATATTTCTGACAGTCCATCGCGTGAACTAACGCTCTAAAAATACTATAAAATCCAAAATAGCCTATAAAGTTAGAGGGCAACACTAGAAATTGCTTTTAACACGTACAATATCTAAACAAGTTGTTAGTTACTGTAATACTGTTTATTTTTAGTATTTTTTTTTATTATATTATGAATGTATGGAGGTTGTACGGCAAAGTGGTATATCTATGTTTCGTAAATTTATATAAAATGTGAGTGAGTATAAAACAATGATACTTAGAATATTTTGTATGTTACCTGATTTTGTTAAGTTAATATAATTAAAATAAAACAAAAAAGACCCCACAGCGTGGAGTTTCACCTGAAATTCGGCGGAAAGTGAAGAACGGAATGGAATGTCTTAACACTAGGTTCCCGATTTTCCTCTGCCTACTTTGCCATGTAAGGGATACAGCGTGAAGCACATAATAAAATTCAATTAGAGCTTACTCTGTTTTCTGCTACCTGAAATTAACCGTAAAAATAAATTATTTAAATATTTTTTCAATTACAACTATTTTTGTTAAATTAATAGAACTAAGTGATGACTTACTATACAATCTGTGTGACTGTTCTCAGTTATGTTTGTTCTATATTTATTGTATCTACCTTCTCATTCTACTTTCAACATTATTGTTTGTTTTATTTAAATTGGATATATAGCTTCACACTGTATCCCGCACTAGGCAGGGGAGGCAGAGGGAACTCGGGAACCTAGTGTAAAGACACTCCGTTCCACTTCCGTTCCCCACTTTCCGCCGAAAAATTAAAATATTTAGTTTGTATTTTTGTTGCAAATGTATTGTCTTAAAAATATTATAACAAGAAAGTTATTGAGATTAATAAATAAAATAGAGTATATTACTGAAAAAGTATAATAAATGCGCTATAGTTCTTCAGTTCTTCACTGAAATTACAAGTTGAGCCTGTCGTTCGTATCCACCTCACGTGTAAAGTATGATGAATGAATATATATATATATATATATATATATATATATATATATATATATATATATATATATATATATATATATTATATATATATATATATATATATATATATACATATATATATGTATATATATTTCACCTTCTGTTAGCTTCACCCTTCACTCCCTGTAATAACAATTTTCTTTGTTTTTTGCCATGGCACGTAGAGGAAACTTGGAAACCTAATGTTATGAAACCACTTTTTTAAGAATTTAAGGCATTACAATCCACAACCTGAGGCCATTGCAAGCACATGTTTGTAACCCTTACGCCACAAGGGACCTCGACAAATAATTGATATATCTCCTTAAGGATACATGAGACAGTGAATCAATGAGTGAATGAGCAACAAGTTATAGATTCGGTCTACTCTTGACGAAATGAAATTTATTGTTTTACATTTTAACGCAGTTTTTTTATATGGAAAAGACAAGGCAAACGATTGTACGGATTACCTGATGGTGAGTGATTATCGTCGCTCACGGGGAGTGCGGAATTGTTTTGCGGTCAAAACATTCGTACCAAGTCAAACAATTCACCAACACTCCCCGTCATAAATGCGGTAAAGAAGGTACAATGAAGATACTTCTCTAACAAGGCCAAAGTATCAAGCCCCTTACAGATCATTGGGTCCCCAACGATTCGAACGGCTCTACGTTATATGCGATCTATTGGTCCAAGCTGATACTGGGGTGCAAAAGCCCAGAGTTAAGAACAGTAACCTGGGACCTGTACAAACGGTGTTTTGCCGTGAAGTACAGTCTCGCTCTGCAGATGACGCCTAGTTTCTTCGGGTCCAACTTGGCCTTGCTTTCCAGAAAAGCTTAGGCCCAATATATTGATGCTTGGCGCGGCTTTAAAGAGAGTGTCCTCGAAAACTGGTGATACCACGAGTGGGGTTGTTTAGCGGTTAACGCGCAGACTTGTGTCTATTGGAAGTTGAAGTGAACCAGGTTCTTTTTTCTCCATACGGTGTCTCCGTATGGGGTAAAAAGAACCTGGTTCTGTAGGGGTACCTCATCAGAAGGCACAAGTTGACTTCGGCACTGGTCGTCGTTTTCCCGAGAAAGACTTTCACCCGTAATACACAGCGTCCTTAGTGCTATCATCTGCATAAAAATGTATGTTAGAGTCGGTGATATACAGAAGAAACAGTGTACGCGACAGCACGCAGCCTTGGGGGACGCCAGCGTTCATGGGCATGTGTTTGGAGCAGAAACCATCGACCCATCCCAATGCGCCCAATGGGTAAGCTAGTGATACACTTGCATAAATTCTGCGTAAGATGAAGCGCCCCGCACTCGATCGAAGGCCTTCGCCATACCCAGACTAACTCCCAGGCCCTCTCCCTTGCTTTTAATAGCCACAGCCCATTGGTGGGTTAGATCATCAGTTCTGATTTCTCTGATATTTGCAAGATATATATAGCCTGAGACAGTGAATACCTATTTTTTTTAGTTAGGCCTCTTTTCTTACAGGTCTTTGATATATAACCCTTTGAAAATGTTGTAAAATTTTAAATTTTAGATAACAATATTAAATTAGAAGTGTAGTCACGATATGTTTCATTTGGCTTTTATTTATAGCTCAATTGATGCTATCATGGCATAGTTCTTGCGTGATGGTTCGCGTTGGTTGAGGCTTCCATGTTTATTTTTAATATTTATTTGGTTATATATTAGGTGTTATCTACATATTTTAAGAATGATATTTTAAATGTTAATATCTATAAATCTTATTTCTAGAAAGTAAAAAGATACTTATAATGGTTTCTTTTGTTGGAAAATAGATTTATCTTGACATAACATTTTCTCTGAATTTTTAAAGAAATGTATCAAAATTCGGAGGCACAAAACACTTCTCTAATAAAATATTTTTCTTGTAAAAATTGCGAATAACTTTAAAAATGTAAATAAGATTGTCTCTAGCAATCTAGTTTCCACATTTCAAAAAATGTACTCGTTTATAGATTTTTGAGCTTCATACTGTTTTTTTTATTTTTTAATTGCGTATTGACAGACGAATAGAAAAAACAATATCTATTTATATGCAGAATAACTTGAAGATAAACTTGAAGAGCGTTCCTTTAGATAATTTCACCATGTGGTCGATCAGCCTTGAAGGTACCCTGGTAGGAATACCTTATTATGCCTGACCCTTAAGAATTGGAGGTAGGTCCTCTGGTAAACCTTAAAAAATTGCTCGATGATGTTACGCGAATTTGATATACAATAGACTGTCCATCAGGGATACGTTGAATCGAAAGCCAGACCCTGGTAACAATCATTCAAACGCACCATTTTACTTCGACGTTCAGATAGTATTATTATATATTTAGATTCATGTTGTATCCCGCAAATAGACAAAGAGAACCTCAGAATCTAGTATTAAGACACTCCGTCCTCATTAAGGCATTACTGTTAACCACTTTCAAACGCTGGAGGAATTGAGTTTAAAGTGGGGGAACTCAGCGACACGCCTTGACACTGCACGTGACCGGTAATGAAGATATAAAAGTATTAAATATTTCATTTTCAACATGTTGATTTTACGGATGCATGCTTTGATCTTTGCATTTCTTGCAGTACAATTTTAATACTTATAGTTCATGAGGCTTTACCTACGTCGTTCATATTCAATCATATGTTTTTTAGCTTCACGCTGTATCCCGAACATGACAACGTAGGGAACTTGCATAAGAGGGAACTTGGGAACCTAATGTTAAGACACACCGTTCCACTTCCTTTGTCCATTTTTCAGCGATTTTTAAAACATTGTGTGATGAGTGGTGGAAAACATTAAATATTTAATTTGAAAATATTAATTATTTCATATCCTCGAGAGAATCGAACCCACAAGCTGTCATTTACATACACACGCTTGTGCCGCTACGCCACGACAGACCTCAATCATAATTAATTAGAAAAATATACATATTATCAAACAAAAAAAAAATACACGCTTACTTAATTTTATCACAAACCTAAATCAAACCCGTGACCTCTACAAAATCAAGCAACTCATAACTTATCCCTAATCAAGAATAATTGTACTAAGAATTGTTAACAACTAACAGTTAGAATTTTAATAAAAGGGCTAGTTTATTTCCATGTTGTGTTTTTACGAATTAGTAAATGTATATGTAACTTAGAAACCGTAGTGGTATAATCCAATAATGTACGTAAGTTTTATTTAAATTAATTATATTTTTTGCGGTGTTAAGCTCCGCTACACAAAATTGTTAGAAAATTGGCTGAAAGGAAGAGAAGTGAGATGAGTTAACGCTAGATTTTCTTTACCTATGCTTCTTACTATATATAATATTCTTATCGTAATGCTTTTGATTATTTATTTATTTATTTATTTATTTATTGGGTCACTAATATTAAAAATTATTGCGATAAACCGCTGTAAAAATAAGTTATTTCCAAGTGTCTAAAAAAAATGTTCTGACACTTATGTCAGAATTTCTTAGATAGTCTACTCGTACCATACGACTGTGTGAAGAGACACATGACATATAGCCCATCTTGATAAAGGACGATCTTACTCAAGAATATTGTTTTAATTCTGGTTTAAAATATTAGTAATAGATAGAAATATATACGTAAAATAAAAATAAAAAATAAATATTTTTTTACTATGTTTTAAAGTGTTATTCCACACTTAGGACAGAAAATACTAAACTTAAATTAAAAAATCGTATAAAAATTTTGAACGAAGCAGGATTTGAACCCGCGCCTCTGGAAAACCGTTTCAGCGCCCAACTAATCCATTCGTTCTCATTTTGAGAACGAACGCTGGAATGGTTTTCCAGAGGCGCGGGTTCAAATCCTGCTTCGTTCAAAATTTTATACGCTTTTTAAATTTAAGTTAAATAAATAAATCATAGAAAATCTTGTATTAATGTGATTTTCATAAAATATAGCTAAGCGCGATCAACAAGCCTGTCGATGACAAAAACCACACATCAAAATCTGTTCATTAATCCAGGAGCTATAGTGCTACAGACAAATAAACAGGGTATATTACAATACATTACCTTTCTTCTTGCTTGGAGGGTTAAAATAAAAAAGTTCATTCCCATATCGTGTTTTTACGAAATATCACGATTAAAAGTAATCTCGGTCAATTTGCTTTTATGCCATTATTTCTTAATAAATCGGGTTTTATTTATTCAGAACACGCAATTAGAGGAAAATTCATGGCGCTGTCGTTTTAATAATTTTTTTTGAAGGAAAAAAATTGTACTAACTCTAAATTATTGGCGTACACATCAAATAAATTAAGAAAAATCTAAAGGCATTTTCGGACGTAATTTCGTAAAAAGCAATAGGTTTTTTTTTAGATATTTTACTCTTAAAATGAGGAAGAGAAATGTAGTTTGATTATCTATACCGCATATACAAAGTAGGCAGAGACTACTTAATGTTAAGACACTCTGTTCCTACGATTTTTAACATAATTTATTGTGTGGTGGAGCTTAGCTCCGCGCTTTTATTTATATGAGAAGAGGAGGAATTTAAGGCACTGAATGCATTTTGAGTGCCGGAACTTAACACCGAAAAAGAAATCATATTTCTAAAAGTATCATAATAGATTCTTTTGATGTGGTCTTCAAAAGAATTAATGATAGTTCTAGATAGGTTGAGCTCTTTCAGCAATTAAAGATATCGCTTATTTTTAATATAATACAAATAAAATCTATAGGTAATAATGTCTTTGATTTTCGCGATTGTTATACATTTTAAATGAAACACTTTTAAACGGATTAATCGCGTATATTGAATGGTAAACATTTTTGGGAAACCCGACGTTTCGAACACTTTACAGTAGTCCGTGGTCACGGGTAGACTCTACCCGTGACCACTAAAAAAAATTTTAATAGAGACAAAGATAAATATCAAAATTTTTTTTTTCGAGTAGTTATTGACCCCACGACTTGTTGCCAGTGCGGAGAAATGAAATCATTAAATATTTAATTTGAAAATATTTAATATTTCATTTCCTCGAGTGGGGGTCGATCCCACAACCTAACGTTTACAGTGACACGCTTGTACCGCTACGCCACGACAAGCTTCAATAACGATTAATAAATAACATTATATATAGAATAACAAAAAACCTTGTAACTACAAACACAATTTGTAGGCACATCAAGAATATTGTTTGAACATGAACATTTTCTACAAAATCTAATAGAAGATCTATTAGATCTATATGTATCTAATAGAAGAGAAAAATATGAGAATGTCGATAAAATCGCCAATGAACGGTAAGTGAGAGCGCGACGCCGAACAAATAAGGGTTTAGTTACGCTTGGATTGACATTAGCTTGTACGAGTATTGTTACGGATACACCATGTATAACGAATGTGATATAGGGTGCTTGGATCGAATTTTTAGATTAATGTTTTCATAGAGAATGATAGTGTAACTGTTTTATGTTTAATCATTTTTTTTCGTAATTTCAAAAATTGGCGTCAAATTATTATTTTTTTAAAGCCAAATTACACTATATCGTTATATAAAGCCTAAATGTTATACTTTGATATAAGCTATGTTACTGTTAAGTTTCAACATCTTTTAATTTCTGTTATTTTTTAATATTTTTGAAGTGAAAACTTCTTTAGGCGCGTTGAGCGTTTTGGTAGAGGGTAAAATCCTCGGTACGCGTCACCGACATGCTAATGATAATAGTATATCTATCGCTATGGAGACCCAGACTAGCGCACGCGCAGTAGCCTGTGTACACGTATACACTAATACATCGACTATTTCTGACGGTATTATGTGCGCGTTGGACGCTTTTTGGATAAGTATAATTTTTTGAGTCACGACAATGATGTAAATAATGAAAATAATGTTCAAACTTGAATTCATTGAAATTCGTGTAAATATAAATACTATGTATAATTAAGATAATTGTATATTAATTATTTTTTCAACCACTTTGTATTTATATTTTGTTCATGATTTGTTTAACCCATCATATGTAACTAATAAATAAAACATAAAAAAAACATATAATTTTTGCATATATTTTTAATTACTCTCAACTTAATAGTTCCGTTTTCACTTCTGTCGGCATTTTTTTAGCTTCTCGCTGTATCCGGGTATAGTGTTAAGACACTCCGTTCCACTTTCGTTGTGGCGAGTGGCGGAACTCAACGCCGCATTTTGCCTTATCACCAGAGCGAAGAAAATGAAACATTAAATATTTTAATAGAAAATATTAAATATTTCACTTCCTAGAGTGGGGATAGGCCTCTTACGCTTCGCTTGTAAACTATCGCTCGCTTCGCTCAATGTAATGACAAAGTCTTTCTAAAGGACAACAATGTCATATTGTTTATATATAGTTAATAAATTGATAGTATTCTTTATAACACTACTTGCTGCATTTTTATATAGCATATGAACCCGCTACCATTAATTCTACACTAACTTCAAATATTTGCACACTTTAACAGACTCTAGAGTAGAAATTTCAAGCTTGAAAAAGAAAAGCTCACAACTCTCATACTGTTTCCGCCATTTAAGCTTTTTATAAAGCTCACTTTCAATTTATCACGTCCTTTTGAATCTTGCGTTAGTAAATGAATGGGCTTTTGCCATAAATTGTGTCAACATTTACAACTCCGGCATCACAGTGCTGTTTAATTTTATGTCAATACCAGAACTTTGAAGTGCACTAATGGTTTTTATTCTATGAATAGAAATTATTTATATTTATATATATCTTGTTATATAAAAAGAAAATGTCATATTTTTTATTTCAATGAGTTAAAAACGTGCGACTGTAAACGTGACGGGTTGTGAATTCGATCTACGCTGAAGGATTTTAGTATTTTCATATTTGTTCTAGTAATAATGTAAGACGCAGCGTTGAGTTACGCAACTAGACCAGCAATACTTCAAATTCGACGGTGTGATATGGAAAGGAATATATAGCACTATAATACTACTACACTAGGATCCCAAGTTTCCTCTTTCTAATCTATGTGGTGTTTTCTTTTGCAATGGAGGGGACACAGCGTTTAGCTGAAAGAATAAGAAATAAAATATTTGGTGGCAATTTTTTGTTTTCCTACAGTAATTGTTTGCCTTTGCATAATTTTATACCATTAGATTATTCCGGTAATTATCAGACCTTATCGCTTTATGTATTTATTTGTAACACCATTTAAAACTAGCTTTCAACAGGTCAAGAGACAGTGTAATAATAGAGTAAAACAAATTAGAAAACGTGATTTTTTTTTACTTCACACTGTATAGCAGGATGGAGGGAACATGGGAACCTGATGTACAGACAATTAATTTTGATTAAGTCAGTACCCCTATCCTCTTAATTATTGAGATATTGCTTACCTTTCTCGATTAGTGGACTATACGAAACTATATTTCAAGTCCATTCCGTAGTTCCTGTGATTAGCTCGATCAAACAAGAAAACTTTTGTGTTTTTAATATTAGTATAGAAGTATAAATACCTACACTTTTTCTCCTGGTTCATTGTTTATCATTGGTAAAATTTAATCGTGTTGTAAAAGTGAAAATTATTTTTACTAATATAAATAGAAAATTGATAAGTTTGGTTATTCTTAAATTTGACTTCTAGCGTAGCTATTGATTGAAATATATAATACTAGGATCCACGCGGCTTTGTCCGCTTTAATTCAATAATACATGATTAACTGTCATATTATTCATTAATTTCCATATTTCCTTTCCAAACACTCTA
Organism: Eueides isabella; assembly: GCA_019049475.1. Taxonomy (NCBI): domain Eukaryota; kingdom Metazoa; phylum Arthropoda; class Insecta; order Lepidoptera; family Nymphalidae; genus Eueides; species Eueides isabella. The sequence continues at coordinate 12,178,565 of CM032398.1, read as the reverse complement.
AGAATATGTCTATAAAGTTTAGTAATAATCGGTTGAGTAGTTCTGGCATGACAGCGAAACAAACAAAATCAATCGCTTTCGCTCATGGCACGATAGATAAAGGAAACTTGGGAACGTAGTGCTAAGACACTTCGTTCCGTTCCCTACTTCCCACCGAATCTGAGGCATTGTTAGTTTAATGGCATTTAACGCCGCGCTTTGCTTTGTTACCAGATTAAAGAAATGAAAAAAATAAATATATCATTTGAAAATATTAAATATTACTTTTTCGAGTAACGACAGGCCTCAACGTACATTCACATTAATAACATTAGTATGAAGTTTGATATGATGACTTTTGTCAAATCGTAGCTGAAATGTGTCAAATTGTAGGTATTGATTGTGGTCTCAAACTGCATTAAACTAAGTGGTGTTAAATATTTAAATTTTGGCCATATTTAGCAAAGAGTCAGATTTCACTAGGATTTCAACTAACCTGTCTTCTGTCTAATTGTGTGTCTTTTATGTCTGTCTATGGCAGCGTAACTCCTGAATGAAATTTCTTTGCCGTGTTATTCCTGCTTAGAATAGAATCACCCTGGTACTGTTGGTGTCGTAAGAGGCGACTAAAGTGCGTGTGGTAGAGTCACGTTGCCAGTAATGGCAACACGCATGGGCAGACTCGACCGGATTATTACCACTCCTGGCATTTAAGACCGGCGTGAACTAGTGGCTTTGGCCACTGCGTTTCGCATTAGGTAATGCCGGGCCCCGGTGCCCTTCCACCTTAAAGGACGGCAACGCTCCTGTAGCTCCTCTGGAGTTACACGGGGCCGTGGGCGACGGTGATCACTCACCATCAGATGACCCGTACGCTCGTTTGCCGTCTCTTCCATAAAAAAAAAAATAATAAACTAACTTGATTGTTTTTGTTAATCGAAAGCTTAATTCATGACGGTTGTTCATATGTTTTTAAGAAAATCAAATTAGCAGTTAAAGAGCTGAAGGCACTTTGCTAGTAAATACCTCATGTATTGACTTTTTTTGAGAAAGATTTTTTTTTAATATTATTTTTTTAATAACCGACAGGTTCTGGGTTCAATCCCCAGTCGAGGAAATGAAATATTTAATATTTTCAATTTAAATATTTAATGTTTTATTTCTTCGCAATGGTAATAAGGCAAAGCGCGCCGTTGAGTTCTGCCACTAACACGCAATGCCTCAAATTCAGCGGAAAGTGGGGAACGGAGGTTCCCGGGTTCCCTCTAGCCTACCCTGCCTCGTGCGGGATACAGCGTGAAGCTAAGAAAAAAAAAAACGTACATACATAGACACATATACATATGTATATAAAATTGTTTTTGCTCTATAACCCTATCTCAAATGAACTCAACCAGATTCGAACTCACGACCTGCGTTGACCTACTTCACAGTCATTCAATGTACGATAAATAAATAATTCTATAGTAAAAAATATATAGGCCTTAGAAAAAAATCGTGTGGGCGTACACAGAGGCTACGTGACCCGTCCACATATATCACCAATAATATAAACAGTTCTAACGTGCTTGTGACACGCCATACATTATCTTTAGTTAGAATGTGTTTGAATGGATTTTAGATAATATTGTGACAATGTTTGAGTGTTATCACGGTTGTGGGTTCGATTCCCACTCCACCAATGTTTTCGCTATGGTAACAAGGCAAAGCGCGGCGTTGAGTTCCGCCATTCAACACACATCTCAAAGTCGATGGAAATGAGAAACAGCACGGGGTGTCTTAAAATTAAGTTCCCAAATTCCCTCCTTTTGAGGCATGTCGTGGCGCAGCGGCACAAGCGTGTTACTGTAACTGACAGGTTCTGGGTTCAGTCCCCGGTTGAGGAAAATGAAATATTTAATATTTTCAATTTAAATATATAATGTTTCATTTCTTCGCTCTGGTAATAAGGCAAAGCGCGGCGTTGAGTTCCTCCACTCAACACGCAATGCCTCAAATTCGGCGGAAAGTTGGGAACGGAGGTGGAACGGAGTATAACTTAACACTAGGTTCCCGGGTTCCCTCCGCGTACACTGCCTCGTGTGTGATACAGCGTGAAGCTGAGAGAGAGAGAGAGAAATTCCCTCTTGCGTTGAGTTATGACAATCAATACGCAATGCGCCTAGAATTCAGTGGAAACTTGAGAACAGAAATTACTTTTTAAAACACTAGGTTAACAAGTATCCTCTGTTCACCTCAAATATACAGAATACACCATAAAGTAAAAAAAAAACAGAAAATTTAAATAAACATGTAAAATTATAAATAATACCTGCTTTAAAAGCTCAACAAGCTTAAACAAAAAGCTTTTGAATAACAAATTATTTACGATTATTGCTCGCTAACAAGAAGCAGCCTTAAAAAACATCATTTAACACACATAATATGTATTACTCGGTTCGTTTATTCATAAAGTTCTCCATTAAAATAAAATATAGCAGCAACTCAAAATACTACTCATTTCGTGATTAAAGGCATTTGATTCAATTTTTCGAGGCTTGTTGTGGCGTAGTGGCATGAGCGTGTGACTGTAAACGATAGCTTGTGGATTCGATTTTCAGTCGAGGAATTAAATATTTAACAATTTAAAATTAAATATTTAATGATTTCGTTTCTTCGCTCTGGTAACAAGGCAAAACGCGACGTTGAGTTCAGCCACTAGGTTCCCAAGTTCCCTCTGCCTACCCTGTCATGTGCGGGATATAGCGTGAAGTTCAGTTTATTCATATCATCAGAGGCCAGTCAAGATGCAGGCACATGCGTGCTACTGTAAACCAGACCGATTGTACATTCGATTTCCAGTCGAGGAAAGGAAAGTATGTACTACTTTAATTTCATCACTCATGGTGACTATGCAAACCATTACATTGAATGCTGCCTGTCAACTTATAAGAATGGAGGCATAAAATATTTTAATTTTAATTTTTTCACTCTGGTAATAAAGCAAGAGCTGGGCGTTCAGTTCCGCAACTAAACAATGCCTCGAAAAATATTTTTAATTTTAATTTTTTTCACTCTACTGGACAAAAGCAAAGCGCGGCGTTTCAGTTCCGCAACTAAACAGTGGGCCTCGAAAAATTCAGCGAAAAGTGGAAAACAGCAAGTGTCTTATATGAAGTCCGCTGTGGGATAAAACGGGAGTGTGTTGATTCTTATCAATAAGTATGATAAGAGTCAACACACTCCGTTCTTCAATTGTAACTACTAAAACGCTAAATAAAAGTTAAAGCCTACCACAAAAAGAAAAAGTTCAGTATTTTAAATATTTAAGTTAAATCAGGCGTTATGGTACAGTGGTTATGAGTTCGATTCCCCTACAAAGAAATGATCATATTTTAACTACTACACGTGCAGAGAGAAGTGTAGGTATTTGTCAGATCTTGTAATCACTTTCCGCTGTTCAACACGCAGTGGCTGGAAGCGTCCCAATATTACTACAGTTTGATTGCCATTAAAACAGTAATTTTGATATTTACTATTTTCTTTCAATTTCGCGTATATAATAAACAAGAAGTTATACGTAGCGGGATTTGAACCCACGCCACATGGAAATCGTCCAAGAGACGCGTCTTAAGTCTCATTAAGGTCAAAACTTTATTAATTTTTTAAGAAAGTGTTATTCATTTCAAAAATTCTCAAAATATATTTTTTTTTTTCAACTTTACTAAAATCTTAACTCAATGGTGGTTGAACCTCTAGAGTTCTATGGTACTAATCGTGTTCTCACTTCAACGCAATTGAAGAGCTCTTGCACCGTACACTGAACAATACTGTATCTCTTACGCCATCTAACTATGTATATATTCCAGCATTGTTAGCTTGCGTTCGATCCCCACTCGAGGAAATGAAATATTTAATATTTAATGTTTTCATTTCTTCGCTCTGGTGACAAGGCAAATGCGTTGAGTTCCGCCACTCGACACGCAATGCCTCAAATTTGGTAGAAAGTGGGGAACGGAAGGTGAACGGAGTGTCTTAACACTAGGTTCCCAAGTTCCCTCTACCTACCTGCCATGTGCGGAATACAGCGTGAAGTTGAGCAAGTAAGTGAGTTAACATGATTTTTTTAGCTTCACGCTGTATCCCGATAAGGCAAAGTAATCGAGGGAACCTGGGAAACTCAGTGTTCAGATATTTCAACATTCCGATTAACAAATTTCGGTGAAACTCGACATCACACTTGGATTTATTTATTTTTACACTTTCATATAAAAAATAAAGCGGTCAATTCTGTTACTCACTACGGTATATCTCGAAATTTGTACATGTACAACAAAACAGAGACGAAGTGCCTTAACACTAGATTCCTTTCATCTATCCTGCAACGCGGGAAGCAGATTTTATTTATTTTATGTACAATTTTTCGCAGTAAATCGATCTTTATTACAGAATGCGGCCGTATTTTAAAATCTGGAGAGTTCAACTATAAATCATGCTGATATGACGTCCAATAGCGATTATAAAGAATCATTTCTGTTAGGTCTTTAAAAATGAATATATATATTGATATTGAAATATTTTATGAATTTTTAAAATCTTTCAGTAAATTTTATAATATTTTTAAATTTGGTAAATATAAAAGAATTAAAAATTTGAATCAAAGTTAAAATTTGCAGCTGGTCGTGGCGTAGGAACACGAGCGTGTGACTGTGTGTATAAAAGACAAGTATGTAGGTTGGATCCACTCGAGGAAATTAAATATTTAATATTATAATTTTTTTTTTGATCTCATAACAATGCAAATGCCTCAAATTCAGCAGGTAGGGGGGCATGGAATAGTAGGCAATGGAAATATATCGATTCAAAAATAGTATTAACAAATTCCTCAAGAGTACAAGGTAAAATGCGGCGTTGAGTTACGCCACTCAACACGCAATGCATCAAATTCGGCGGAAAGTGAGGAACGGAAGTGTCTCAACACTACGTTCCCAAGTGCCCTCTGCCTACCCTGCCATGTGAGGGATACAACGTGAAGCTGAGAGTCAAAGAGACACTCTGCAAAAGGTTTCAAGCCTTTGCGTGTTGAGTTGAGACCAAATAAATATAAACAATTCTTTCCTGTGGAAACAGGAGCGGAGTATATTAACACGAGGTTCCCAAGTTAGTATGGCAAGCTGCCATATGCAAGATACAGCGTGAAGCTGAAGATGATGATAAATTCGTTTCTTCAAGTGAGTATCAAACACACAACTGTCGCCCTTTTTACAGTCACTGTGCTACTGTACCTTCTTCCTTGTATAAGTATTTTTGGAAAAACTTTTTTTTTCAAATGTAATATTAAAGCCTAAATAACATGAAAAATTAACAATATTTTAATCGTGTATTAATTAACATTGGGAACAATAGTACCAAAAGCTGGATTACAGTACTTCATGATGATTTTCATTTGAATATAATGCTTAATACAATATGACAATAAAATTTTATTTTCAATATAAAATATGGCTATATTATTTAAATATTCACATTATTAAAGCTATGTACATCCTGAAAATCGTTTTGGGGTCAATTTAATATTTTATAATCAGTTTCATGCATTGCATATAAATTTATTAAGTCATTAATGCAATCGAACTATTAATTCTTAATTTTTAGAATTTCTGTACCGTGTGATTCCGGCTTAGAATAGGATCACCCTGGTACTGATGGAGTCGTAAGAGGCGACTAAAGTACGTGTGGTAGAGTCACGTTGCCCAGTAATGGCAACGTGACTCTACCACACGTACTTTGGCAGTACGCATGGGCTGACTCGACCGGATTATTACCACCCCTGGCATTTAAGACAGGCGTCATAGTGGCTTTGGCCATTGCGTTTCGCATTAGGTAATGCCGGGCCCCGGTGCCCTTCCACCTTAAAGGACGGCAACGCTCCTGTAGCTCCTCTGGAGTTACTCGGGGCCGTGGGTGACGGTGATCACTTACCACCAGGAGACCTCTGACCACTTACCACCAGGTGACCGCTCGTTTGCCGTCTTTTCCATAAAAAAAAAGAATTTTTATTTTTAAGGTGAAAGTTAATAATATATAGTTGGGCAAAGCATATTATTCCATTCAAGAACTATCATGATAAGAATGCGTGGGATTAAATGCTGTTGGTAGTCACTCAGTAAACTAATTATGTTATATATCTACTTTAATTAATATTTTGAATAGAGCAACTGTTGAGTTTCTTGTCGGCTCTTCCCAGTAGAACCGCCTTCCGAGCCGGTGGTAGCTTCATGTAGGACTGACACTACAGACCTTTCTATGTAACTTGACGATTCAAAAGTGCTTATAATGGCCTATTTGAATAAATAATATTCTGATTTTCATTTTAAGTTTAGAAAGTGACAAGGAAAGACAGGTACTGAGTGTAAGCGCTACGTTGGTAGTAAAATAAGTAGATGTCATTTTTAGAAGATTAAAAAATTAAGTAAAATATGTATGAACCGTGCTTATATATTAATTATAGGTTCCCAGGTTCCCTCTATTACTCTTGCTGCGTGAAGAAAAAAAAAATGGCTAAGCTCAAAACATTTTACTACATATCTTTATAATAGAAGATTTCAAATCTATTTACACTAGTAAAATCTATAAAAGATCAGTTGATTTTTGGTTGATCTTCAAATACGTTTTCATAAAAAATCCATACACAAGTTACTAATTAAACTTTGCGTTGTGCGATTCAATTTTGAAGTTTGTAAACCATGAAACGGCGTTGTTTGAGGACCTCGAGGTTCTTACAAAACTCACAGCAACAAGTTCTGCTGAGGGAAAGTTCGGCACTTTGATTATGGTACAAATTTAAATTGCTTTATTTCATGCGAAATTAATTTCAAAATGAGCCTTAATTTATTTAATAAGTAGGTATTGATATGAATATCTCGCCATCCCTTGCTGAGTGACTTGGAGCCTGTGGAAAAGACTAATATTGAAGAACCACTTTTTAAAGACATAGGTCTCGTTACTCTCCTGATACTGCATGATAAATTTCGATTTTAGGCACTCCGTGTACTGGACGAGAGTATAGAGATGTTTGTAATTGTCCGAATCCTGCCTAATCATATTGGATGAAGTAGAAAATTCAGATGGCTTATCCTACCTACCTATAAACAACGACCTGCTTAGATATGATATAGATATTAGGCAAGATCTTTGTCTTGTCTATATTTCGTCCAGTATTTTAAGAATTGTGATGGGTTCCTTCTTTTCTCTCTTTCTTTCTTTATCGGCAAATTGAATGTGTGCAATTTCTAGAGTTTCTGCTGTTAATAATTATCCCAAGCTGAATCTTTCAGCTTAATCGTGTATTCCAGTTCACCAAGGACGTGATCTATCATGGCAATAGCTTTAAAGGCCGTCTTAAATAACGGCTTTGTTAACACCCTTCAATATCCTCAATCAAAAGTCAATTTGATATCTCTGGAGGAACACCGTTGGAGAAACTAGCACCATTCAACCTAACAAAAAGGGAATGGTTGTTTGATACAAGAAAATCGGCGTAATAAGTATAAAGTTAAATGAAACACATATTATTTGCTTTATGAAATTGTTACTTGTATCTTTAATTCTGTCAATCTAATCTTAAAACTTGAGTCGCCACATCGCGTTGGTTCCATGTGCAGGTAACTAAATATTGTTATCTAAAAACGTGTACATCTTATTTATTTCGAGTTTGAGTATGTATGCAGCTGGGAACCTAGGAACCTAATGTTAAGTATTAATAGGAACGTACTATCACATTCACTATCACTTATCCTAGGAGGCACTGTGACAGATACAAAATATTTAATTTCCTCGAAATCGTCTCGTTCACAGTCGAACATTTCACGCTGTATCCTGGATATGGCAGGGTGGGCAAAGGGAACTTGGGAACCTAGCGTTGCGTGTTGAGTGGCAGAACTCAACGCCACGTTTTGCCTTGTACCAGAGCAAAGAAAAGAAACATTAAATATTTAAATTGAAAATATTAAATATTTCATTTCCTTGAGTGGGGATCGAATTCACTACCTGCCGTTTACAGTCATACGCTTGTGCCGCTGCGTCACAATGTTCTTTATTTTATTTTAATCACAGTATTGAGTCAGATTGGCTAGTTTTACTGAATTTTAGTTTTTAAAAGCAAACTTTTATATTTAGTACGAAGTATCGCATATAATGAAGCCTTATTTAACTGCGGTGTCCGTAATCTAGGGACAGCGTCTGACTGTAAATGTGATGATTGTGGTTTCGACTCCCACTCCGAGAAATTATTAAAGAATATAACAGCTTAGATGTTTTGACACATAAATCGCGGCGTTTATTTCCACCATACTGCCACAATAACAAAATTAAGCGAAAGGTAGCGAACAGATAGTCTTAACAATAAGTTTCCTCTGTCTACCTAGTAACCACCTTGTTGTACCAAATATATATCAGCTTCACGCTGTATCCCGCACATGACAGAGTAGGCAGAGGGAACTTAAGAACCTAGTGTTAAGACACTCCGTTCCACTTCTGTTCCCCACTTTCCGCCGAATTTGAGGTATTGCGTGTTGAGTGGCGGAACTCAACGCAGTGATTTGCCTTGTACCAGAGCGAAGAAATGAAACATTAAATATTTAAATTGAAAATATTAAATATTTCATTTCCTCGACCGTGGATCGAACCCAGAACCTGTCCGTTACAGTCACACGCTTGTGCCACTGCACACTCCAAACTCTGTACCAAGTGTAAAACCTTAACAAATAACTACAAATATATTTTTCATACAACCTCTTATCAATTGTACCACACACCATCTCGCAGTCTTACGCTACCACACAAACTTAACGCCTGCATAGACTCAGGGCGAAATTTTCTGAACTAAGCGTACTTAAATGGCATCTTTGCTTAAAAAACTTTTCAAATTTCAAAGAATTTATGTATCACCAGCTGTGACATACGTCGCTGGAATGTGTAAGATTTTCACTTAGAATATTTAAAGTTAATCTCTCAGGCTTTAGCTATTATTGGAAATATTTGTTCTCATATTTACTACCAAATATACTTAGACAAGCTAATGATCTTTTTAGTATATCTTCTCTTATTAAAAGAGATTTAACACACAAACAATAAAATTAAGAAAATGGCTGATAAATCACATATATTTCAAAAATTTTACTAAGGTCAAAATAATTATTATTAGTAAACAACACTATAATTATCAAATATGATATTAAGCGTGTGCTAGAAGGGTATTCAAAAGCCTATTACCTAGCCTACCCTGACTATTAAGTCTCATACGGATTTTGCATTGTTACCAAAGTAAATGAAAATATTTAATATTTAATTTCTTCAAGTGGACCTCAACCTGATCCGTTACAGTCGCATGTTTGTGCCCTAGCGTTGTGACAGATCATGAAGTTTTTGTATATTTTCTAAAAAAAGGTAGTATTTATGGAAGAATGAATTCTCTAAGCAGTTAAGAAAAAAACTTATGTTTTTTACAGTCCAATGTAAATATTCTCTATTGATTTATAACGATCTAACTATACTTTTTTTAGTAAAAAAAAAAAACGCTTCCCTCTTATAACTCACACTGCACTACTAAACCGCATATGGCGGCCATCGAGTCAGCCCGCACCAGTATGACGTTACATACGGCGTCACATAAAATATGTTCTCTAAAATACCCGAGTATAAATTCAAAGGAAATACCAACATATATTTGAAAATACTAAAATTTTCCGCCAGCAATTCTCGTGGAGAAATAAAGTTGTATAATATTTTGTAATTCAATATTCACATAATATTTAAGTAATGAATGAATGATATAATTTAGCTAAGCTATGTGAATTATTTGTATGTTTTTTGTATCAACCGATTTTTTTTCAACCCTCTGATTTCCAGCATAAAGTCAGGGTTAGGTAATTAGGCAAAGGCATTAGTAGGACGATACTTCTTTGTGCAGTATATATATATGTTATGTAACTGAAGCATTGCTTACGTTTACGGTAGGTTGCGGAATCCAACGCCGCTTTTTTCATTATTTTTTCATTATTTTTTCATTAACATCATTATCGCTATATACTGTGTATGCAGAAGAAACTTGGGAACCTAATGTTAAGACACTCCGTTCCCAATAAAACACTTATATTTCCCACTTCAGCATTTTCGCACTTTAAAGCATTGCGTATTGAGTGTTGGAACTCAATGCCACGCTTTTTTTCTTGTAACAAAAGCGAGGAAAGGAAAATAAATTACTAGCCAATATTGGAAACAGTGCCAAGACTACCTCAAAAAAAATCATATGGACTTCTAATCTATATTTTTTGTCATAACAGTTAATATATGACAATATCAATAGAACGGTTTATTTTTCTAAGTTTTTTCTTTAAAAAATATTAAAGAGACAAAAAAAAAAAGAGAAAAGCTCTTAACAAAAGACAGTGAAAGATGAATGAATATTTAAAACATACGAGTGTCTTCTTTACAAGAGCTGTAGAAACTTTACTTCAATTCTTCAACGGAATATCAGCGAATTTTATATGAAAAAAAGACTTCACGCAGTATGACGTAGTAGAGGAAATATAGTGTAAAGATTTTCTGTTCCGTCTTTGGTCCATAATTTGTGAGATATTTATTTAGCTTCACGGTGTATCCCGCAGGAGGGCAGGCATAGAGAACTTGGGACCAATTGTTAGTACTCTCCATTTCTCTCCCCACTTTCTGCCTAATTTGAGATATCGAGTGATATAACTTAACGCCGTGCTTTACCTTGTTATCAGATCGATAAAATAAAAATATTAAATATTTCATATCTTCGTGTAGGGATTGAACCCACAACCTATCACAGTTACCGTCGCACTCTTGTGACCATTGCGTGTTGAGTGGCGAAAAATCTTGACTAAAAAAAAAAACCAGCTTCACGCTGTATCCCGCACATGGCAGGGCAAGCAGGGGGAACTTGGGAACCTAGTGTTAAGACACTCCGTTCCACTTCCGTTCCCCACTTTTCACCGAATTTTGAGGCATAGCGTGTTGTATGGTGGAACTCAACGCCGCGCTTTGCATTGTAACCAGAACGAAAAAATGAAATCATTCAATTTTTAAATTGAAAATATTAAATATTTCATTTCCTCGAGTGGGGATCGAACCCACAACCCATCGTGCCACTGCGCCACGACAGTTCTCAACTACCAAAACTACTGAATAAATGATACTTATAATATAATATCAATATATAAATTTTTCTCTTAATGAAAATGTCTTCCTTCATTTTCCTAGTGACTTAACACTAAGTTGTATACGTATTCTTTTATATGCGGGTTAAAGTTTAAAATATATCACAAATATCATATTCAAGAAAGCTACAGAATTGTATGTTATGTAATTTAACACCTACAACAATGAACAAAGAAAGCTTATACGTTTTATAGTAGTCGCCTTTTTAATGGATATTTCTTCTATGTAATGAATAAAATAAGTAAAAGGCATGATTGGACGCAATAAATTCAATTTTTTAGGGTACAGTAAACAAGTTAATGAGACCATATAATTTTTTTTTTTTAATTTATTTCCCACTACAGGAAATAAAATATTTTTGTCTTCGTTCTGATAAAAAGACAGCGCTGTTAAATACCGCCACGCAACATACAGTGCCTCGTGAAATAGTAAAAATCCATCCTTACAAACTTTTACAATTATGATATTCCTTTAACTTCCTCGATCATATACAAGAAAATTCATGGCACTGGCTACAGATACTCAATATTTAACAGTCGAGAGGATATTAATTGGGGGTTCACGATGGGAGGCTTGCCCGTAGCGACCCCTGCCAGCCCTCTAGAGGGCTGCAACGTTCCATCAACCACAATGTGCACCACACGAGCGCGCACTGATAGGGCGTCCCCCCAAGGCGACGCGCACCAGTGCGCCCCCGCTGGTGCGACAAGTGGAGACGAATGCGGCGTTGGGGACCGCCACCCAGCACGCCATGTCCGGAGCGGCGGGAAGTGGAGGACGGAGCTACAAATAGCTACGTGGAATGTAAGAGGAGGGATGGAAGAAAAGATGAATGAATTATTAGATGTGATGGAAGACAGAGATCTGGATATTATTTGTGTGACTGAGATCAAGTGAAAAGGCAATGACACGACCGATTTACCTGACAACCGGATCGCTCTCTGGGCCGGCGTGCCAGAGAGCGAGCGAGGGAGTCGAGGTGTAGGCGTGTTAGTGTCTTCTCGGTTGGTTAGTGCAATGATAGAATACAAGGCGATCAACTCGAGGCTGCTTTGGGTGCGCTTCAAGCTGGGGATAACAAGAGTTTTCTTGTTAGCGGCGTATGCGCCGGTATCCTCAGCTCCATTATGTGAACTCGAGGAGTTTTGGGAGAGTGTGAGGGACGTTCTAGGTAGTGTTAGAGAGAATGAAAAATTAATAATATGTGGTGATTTGAACGGATGAGTCGGAACTGCGCGTAGCGGTTACGAAGGAGTGCTAGGGAAGTACGGTGATAAGAGAATGAACGAGGCTGGAAAGCTTATATTGGAAATTTGCAAGGAAAAGAATTTGTTTGTGGCAAACACGATGTTTGACCACAAACAAATTCACATGTATACGTGGGAGCGAACGGAAGAGAAAAGTATGATTGATCTATTCCTAGTGGATCAGCGTATTCGTAGCCAAGTTATGGACACGCGGAACAGACCATTATCTAGTCGTAGCTAGGATAAGGGGTCTGTTCGCAGGTTGGCGCAGCCGCACTGGTTGTCCAAGCTTGGCTACGAATCATCGCATAAGAAGCTGGAAGCTTCAAGATCCACCGGTCAGAGAGGAATATCAAGAAAGGGTTTTCAAAAAGTTAGACAGCTGCGAATCTGGAGGTGAAAATATCGAAGTATGCTGGCAGAACCTAAGGAATTGTATGACGGAAATAGCGGCAGAGGTATGTGGTAAAGGGAAAAGAGGCTTTAACAAAAAGCGAGATGAATGGAGGGATGATGAAGTGAAAGATGCAGTAGGAAAAAAGAGGAAAGCATGGCAGGATTATAAAGCCTCGGGTAAGGATAAAAGCATGAGAGAGATAAGAAAGAAAGAGTATAAGATCCAAAAACACCAAACGAAAGTACTGATAAAGATGAAGCGTGAAAACTCTGAGAAAGAAAGAGATGAAAGATTAACGAACAACTTTCGGGAAAACACAAAGCTTTTCTGGCGAGAAGTGAGTGGTTCCCGGAGTTGCTCGCTAACCTGTAGAATGAAAGGGATGCTTTCGAAAGACGGTGAACTTTTAACTGAACAACCACAGGTTTTGCAGCGATGGGCGGAATTTTACAAGGAGATGTATGAATGTGATGACGCCTCTGCCTCAAGTAACAGCGAAACGCTGAGTCTTGATGTAGCGGACGGCGAAATCAGTATAAAAGAAGTTGAGAGTGCCATACGAAGTTTGAAATGTGGTAAGGCAGCGGGAGCAGATGGAGTTACTGCCGAGATGATCAAATATGGTGGGCCACGCGTCTTGGACCTGTTCTGGTTTCTGTGCAATTTATGCTGGAAATCCGGGGAGGTCCCAGACGATTGGCGAGGTGCAGTCATCGTGCCTTTGTATAAAGGCAAAGGTTCACAGATAGATTGCGCAAGCTATAGGGCTATCAGTTTGATTAGCTTAGGTAGTAAAGTGTATGCTAAAATATTAGCGAGAAGAATGCAAGATAGATCTGAAAGGCTGTTGTGGGAGGCCCAGGGAGGCTTTCGACCTGGAAGAGGTTGTATGAATTTGATCTTTTCCCTCTGCATGATTACAGAGAAATTTTTGGCAGTAAACTAGATAGTTTTCTGTGCTTTTGTGGACTTGGAAAAGGCGTTTGACGGAGTTGTAAGAAAGAGATTATGGGAGATACGGCCGGGGTACAATGTGAGCGGACCCTTGCTGCAGGCTGTAAAGTCTCTTTACAGAGATCACTCAGCCTGCGTGCAAGTAGGAGCTGGCATGTCGCCTTGGTTTAACATCCAATACCCGATTGGGTGTTAAACAAGGTTGCGCCATGTCAGCTTGGTTGTTCAATTTGTATTTGGCACAGCTGTCTTCATGGAGTGAGACAAAGTGAAATGGGAGTGAAAGTAGGTACCTCGAATATAAATTGCCTGCTGTACGCAGATGATGCAGTGCTTATTGCATCATCAGAAAGTGAGTTGCAGGCATTGGTTACCACTCTGAAAGAAGGATGCGCGAATAATGGTCTAAGCCTGAATGCGAATAAGACGAAGGTTCTGATATTTGAAAGAAATGAAGAAAGGACAGAATGCAAGATCAGTGTAAATGATAAGATATTAGAACAAGTGAATGAGGTAGTACATCTGGGAAGTATGTTTAGCAGAGACGGAAGATACGAAATGGATGTGGAAAGGCGTACTGCTGCCGGTAACAGAGTTAACGGTGCCTTAGCTGCATTGTTGAGACGGCGAAACGTCAGCATAGCTGCGCGTTTGGCCGTACACAATGCAGTGTTGGTATCGACACTGTTATACGGCAGCGAAACGTGGGTATTACAGAAGAAGAATGTAAGAAAGATGATTGCTGTAGAGATGCGATCTCTTCGTCGGATATGCGGAGTCAGTTTATCTGATCGCATGTCCAATGAAGAAATACACAGAATGGCAGGTACTAGCGTGGATGTCACAGTGAGAATGAAGAAGAACGTGCTCAGGTGGTTTGGGCACGTCGAGCGAATGAGTGAAGAAAGAATGGTAAAAAAGATTTATGAAGGAAAAGTGAGTGGTAAGAGAGGGAGGGGGAGACCTCGGTTGACCTTCGAAAACACAGTATCGACGATACTGGAGGAAGGTCACGTAAAAAGCATGAGGACCCCCCGGAGGGCATGTATGAAGAGGTTGATGATAGTGGACGAGGCGAAAGAGGTATGCCGAGACCGTAGCGTTTGGCGCTCCGTTCTCTCTGCCTACCCCGCTAGGGATATAGCGTGAAGCTAAGAGAGGATATTGAGACCTGTCGTGGCGCAGCGGCACAAGGATGTGACTGTAACCGACAGGTTCTGGGTTCGATCCCCAGTCGAAGAAATGAAATATTTAATATTTTCAATTTAAATATTTAATGTTTCATTTCTTCGCTCTGGTAATAAGGGCCAAAGCGCGGCGTTGAGTTCCGCCACTCAACACGCAATGCCTCAAATTCAGCGGAAAGTGGGAAACAGAAGTGGAACGGAGTGTCTTTACACTAGGTTCCCGGGTTCCTCTGCCTATCATGCCTCGTGGGGGATACAGCGTGAAGCTGAGTAGAGAGGATATGAAAAAGAATTAATTTCCATAAGTGGGAATCTCACTCATAACTATCGTGCTTAAAGTAAGATAGCAGTAAGATGCCGCACTGTTGCACCACGGAGGGCCCCTAAAATCCTTCTTTGTCCTCTAGTATCTCATAAAAAGCAGGGTAGGCAGAGGGAACCTGGATATCAAGTTTTAAGACACTCAGTTCACCTATTAAGATACTTCCCTTCTCCACTCACCGCTAAATTGACATATTGCATATTGAATGGCCAACTCAACGTCATGCTTTACCCGGTAATAGAGCGAGGATAGTGAAAATATCAAACATTTTATTTCCTCGAGTAGAAATCGAACCTACAATCTGTATCGTTTACAGTCGTACGCTTGCGCCACTGCACCAGAACAATATATTTTTTTCAGCTTCACGCTGTGTCCCACACGAGGCAGGGTAGGCAGAGGGAACCCGGGAACCTAGTGTTAAGATACTCCGTTCCACTTCTGTTCCCCACTCTCCGCCGAATTTGAGGCATTGCGTGTTGAGTGGCGGAACTCAACGCCGCCCTTTTTTTCCCTTATTACCAGAGCGAAGAAATGAAATATTAAATATTTAAATTGAAAATATTAAATATTTCATTTCCTCGACTGGGGATCGAACCCAGAACCTATCGGTCAAAGTCACACTCTTGTGCCGCTGCGCCACGACAGGCCTCAGGCCTGGTCAATATTTAAGACCAATATTTAATTTTACGGAATACTTTATAGCAAATTTAAAATACACACTTGACATTTTTTCAACAAGCTCTTGAAACGACACGCACGCTCCATAAAAATGAACTTTGTTGAAATATTTAAAATGTCTACATTAATTCATATAAAAATTGAAGCATTTCAAATGTACTATGAGTTATGGTATATTACTTATGTTTTTATATAAAGATCGTACTGGCACAACGGAACAAGATCGGACTGTAAGCATGGATCATAGGATGGTTCATAGGATCGATTCCCACTAAGGGGATTTATATATTTACTTACGTCTCCTTGCTTTGTCTTAGTACACAGTGCGGCGTTAAGTTTCGTTCCACAACAATATATTCAATGTTTCAAAAATAGTGGTGCATGAAGAAATTGAGAGTTTTAACAAAAAAAAATCAGTTTTAAAATTGTAAGTTTCTGAAAAGATTATTTTTTACTGTTTATTTTAGAAATAATTTATTGGGTGTAGTTAATTATTTTAGGAAAATATTTACTTATTTATTATTATACTTATTTATTAAATGGATTTATTATTCCTCGCTCTAATGTCAA
Source organism: Eueides isabella (assembly GCA_019049475.1). Taxonomy (NCBI): domain Eukaryota; kingdom Metazoa; phylum Arthropoda; class Insecta; order Lepidoptera; family Nymphalidae; genus Eueides; species Eueides isabella. The sequence continues at coordinate 12,162,008 of CM032398.1, read as the reverse complement.
GGCAAAGCACGTAGTTAGGTTATGCCTTAAGAATTCGACGAACAATGTTTCAATGGGAACTAATCTAAGCACTAGGTTCCCAGACTCCCACTAGCTAAATACTACTTATTTTTTCCAAATGTCCCGTCCTTTTTGAACAGTTTCTAGATTTTTACAATCTGCTATTTTAATTCACATCTTTATTAGAATTCGTCCTTATCGTATGTTGAGGCCTGTCATGGCGCAGCGGCACAAGCGTGTGACTGTAACCGACAAGTTGAGGGTTCGATCCCCAGTCTAGGAAATGAAATATTTAATATTTTCAATTTAAGTATTTAATGTTTCATTTCTTCGCTCTGGTATTAAGGCAAAGCGCGGCGTTGAGTTCCGCCACTCAACACGCAATGCCTCAAATTCGGCGGAAAGTGGGGAACGGAAGCAGAACGGAGTGTCTTAACACTAGGTTTCCGGGTTCCCTTTGCCTACTCTGCCTCGTGCGGGATACAGCGTGAAGCTGAGAAATTAGAATTCGTAAATAAGTACCATATTAGAAGGCACAGGTATTACAAAATGTATACACGCGGGTCATCCCATACTCGCTCAATTACAGCTTACGCAAATATTTTGGGTATGACCTTAATTGGCTACATCGCTGACAGGGTTTTGGTTGTATCGAGATCGATCTTTGGTTGCAAATTCACTAACTCCATATCGGGAAATTATATGTTTTGTTGTTACTTTAGTTGCTATAAGCTCTTGGAGGCATGTTCTGACGACGGGGCACGCGGCTGTAAGCTCCATTAGTTGTGGGTTCGATATTCACTCGAAAAAATAAAATTTAATATTTTTTCGCTTCTTTTGGTAACAATATAAAGTGTGTTAAGTTCTTAAACTCTATGCGCAATGTCTTAATTTCGGTGAAAAGCGGAGAACGGAATGCAATGTCCCAATACTGGGTTCTCTAATTAAAGTGAGAAGCTAAAGAAATCTTATAAACAGATTCATTCTCTCCTTATCAGCTTCATGCTGTATCCCACACATGGCAGGGTAGGCAGAGGGAACTTGGGAACCTAGTGTTAAAATACTTCATTCCACTTCCATTCCCCACTTGAATAATTCATTCTATAATGTAAATACAAATATGTAAATTTGGAAATCAGTTCAAATACTATGAAAACTTATGGCATAACGGCTGATTGCGTATAAGAAGGTTGTAAATCCGAGTCCTGTTTGAGAAATTGAATTAATATATCTATAGTTAATTCAAAAAATGAGCATTTTAGATTTTTCTCACTCATTAAACAATATGTTAATAAAAGGGAAATGTTAGGTTAGGTTAGGTTCCTTATTGAGGCCTGTCGTGGCGCAGCGGTACAAGTGTGTGACTATAACCGACAGGTTCTGGGTTCGATCCCCAGTCGAGGAAATGAAATATTTAATATTTTCAATGTAAAATATTTAATGTTTCATTTCTTCGCTCTGCTAATAAGGCAAAGCGCTGCGTTGAGTTCCGCCACTCAACACGCAATGCCTCAAATTCGGCGGAAAGTGGGGAACGGAAGTGTCCACGTTGCTATAATAGGACAACATCTTAACATCCGCAGAACGAAATTCCAAAATGTTCTCCAGAAATTTTATAAAATTCTTTGAATTTCAACATTTTAAACGTTACTATCACCACTAAGATAGTACTGCGCCATTTTTCTCCAGTCCTAGGTATATACGGACTGGAGATAGTCGAAACTCAAAGCGGGAGAACCTCAAGGTGGGGAAATTCTAGGTGGGGGTTGGGAAATACCCCCAGCATTGCCAGATGTTCGGACGAATTTGCAGGCTACGTAGTAAAAATACGAGCTTAAGAAACCAAGTTTGTTATAGCTCTTGCTTGAAGCGATAACAGCATTGACGTTGTTTTACATGTGCTTTTAGTACAAGTTTGATTTTTAAATTTATGCAAAACGAAGAAATTAGTATATATATATATATATATATATATATATATATATATATATATATATATATATATATATATATATATATATATATATATATAGATATATATATATATATATATATATATATATATATATGTATATATATATATATATATATATATATATATATATATATATATATATATATATATATATATATATATATATATATATATATATATATATATATATATATATATATATATATATATATATATATATATATATATATATATATATATATATATATATATACTATATATGCTAAGCTTTGCATAATTCTTGTACCAGCAGCATCATTTTGTTGCAAATCGCGTTAAAAGTAGAAATGTATAGACAATATTACTTTTTTATTTTCTTTTATCGCTTCAGACATGGCATGGTAGTAGTAGTATTAATATACTCCGTTCTAATAAAAACAATTCTTTTCCCCACTTTCCGCCGAATTTGAGGCGTTGTGAATTGTCAAGTGTCAAAGTCATTCCTACCCTTTGCCGATTTTTGCCTAACGAGATTATATATATATAAGTGAAACTGGAAAAAAAATTAAAAAATTAAATCTATGGTAAGCGCGGCGATAACTACCATGCCTGCAATGCCTCAAATCTATCAATAAATGGGGAACGGCATATTTTAAAATCGGAATGGAGTGTCACACCACTAAACCTCCAAGTTCTCTCTGCTCACCCTTCTTTATATTAGATACAGCGTCAATCACAAAAACAGAAGCCTATAATATAATAAAGTCAACTGCTCTATAGACACTCACCAGCCACTTAATGATTCCCAATTAACCCGCACACGGCCTCTCATCTGCACGCCATTATAGATGAAAAATCTGAAACAAGGTTGGTACATGAGGAAGAGCGATATTTTTTTAATTGTCACATTTATTTACTGAATAAGGATTTTAAAATATAGTTTCTAACGCAGGGGCTAAAGTGTCTGTAATCATGACAGGTTGTGGGTTCGATGCTCACTCGAGTAAATGAAATATTATTATTTTTTTTTATTATTAAATATTTATTATTTGTGAGAGTGTCTTAACACTAGGTTACCAAGTTCCCTCTGCCTAGAGTAGGCCATGTGCATTATACAGAGTGAAGTTGAGTTAGCGAGTGGTAACAAAGCATAGCAAGTCTTAACACTAGGTTTCCAAGTTCTCTCTGCCCACCCAGTCAAGTGCAGAATTCTTCGTGAAGCTGAGTGAGTAAGTTAGTGAATGGTAACAAAGAAAGCAAGTCTAAACAATAGGTTCCCAAGTTCCTTCTGCCTAACCTGTCACGTGCAGGATACAGCGTGAAGCTGAGTGAGTGAGTGAGTGAGTAGTAACAAAGCCAAGCAAGTCTTAACACTAAGTTGATAAGTTCCCTCTGCCTACCCCGCAATGAACGGGATACAGCACGAAGATAAAAAATATAGTTTTTATTTTAATTTAGTTTATATATTCAATACATAACAAAGTGTGGGTGTAAACGTGACAGTTGTGAATTTCATTCCAAGTCGTTGTAATGAAATTTTTTTTTTTCTGCTTCACGTTGTACCTGTGTTTCTGCCCGCACGAGGCAGGGTAGGCAGAGGGAACCCGGGAACCTAGTGTTAAGACACTCTGTTCCACTTCTGTTTCCCATTCATTCCATTCCAGTCCACAGGTGAAGCCGCAGTTATTTATACTGGATTTGAACCCGCTACATACACTTCTCTTCTCTTCTTCAATACTTTTTTCATGAATATAATGTCTTCAACGTCAGCCATCGTTTAGTAACGTCAGGACACCAGTTAAGTGTATTTTATAATTATATTTTGCGCTTCTTAAGTGCAGTGCATTCTTGTTAGTATTCAGAGTACGTTTTAGCATTTGCTCTTCGACTTTTTACTGAAAATGTTTTTTTCCATATTAATCGTATGACGTCGTGGGACTGTTTGTGACTATAAGCGATGTGGTCGTGGATTCGGTGCCCGTTTGGGAGAATGAATTGTTTTCATGTCCTTGCTTTGTTAAGTATACATTAAATTATATTAAATTAGGCCTTTTATTACGCAAAGCTTCCAAGCAAGATTTCGATGTAAAAGGAAAGATAAAAGTGTCTTAATTAAAACTGATTGTCTTAGCACTAGGTTCCCAAGTTCCCTACATTTACCCTTCTATGTGCGTTATATAGAAAAAGGTAACAAAATGAATGCCATAGAGGCGTAATTTTTTACAATTTCACACTACTCACTATCACATTTCAAAAATTGTAGACGAGACTTTCTGATCCCTTACTTTTTCTTTGCATATCCCTAACAAGAAAATAAAAATATACATAACCTATAAGCTGTTAAAAGCTTTCGTAGAGGCTAAGACAACTGTAGCATGAGAGCTGCAAGTATCAATGTTTCAGTGCTCGGTAATGCGATTACTTGCACGCTCAATTGATTGTCTGCCACAAACTGAGAAGTCAATGTTAGATATATTGAGGGAATCAAAGTTTTGTTAGCTTTACTCTGTATCCCACAGAGTAAGCAGAGACAATCTGGGAACCTGGCCCTTTTTTTCTAACTTAACCTAACCTGGTGTTAAGATACTCTGTTCTTATGAAAACACTTCCGTTTAAAAAAATTAAAGAATTAAATATTATTTTATTGTTTTTTAAACTGATGTAGTTTTATGATGAGGCCTGTCGTGGCGCAGCGGCACAAGCGTGTGACTGTAACCGATAGGTTTTGGGTTCGATCCCCAGTCGAGGAAATGAAATATTTAATATTTTCAATTTAAATATTTAATGTTTCATTTCTTCGCCCTGGTAATATGGCAAAGCGCGGCGTTGAGTTCCGCCACTCAACACGCAATGCCTCAAATTCTGCGGAAAGTGGGGAACAGTAGTGGAACGGAGTGTCTTAACACAAGGTTCCCGGGTTCCCTCTGGCTACCCTGCCTCGTGCGGTATACAGCGTGAAGCTGAGTGAGTGATGTAGTTTTATATAATTAAAACTCTACACATAAAATGTATATAATGGGACTTTAACGTTGCAAAATTCAATTCATACTTGTTTTACTGTCTCTCAATTAAATACGGAGAAATATATTCTGGGAACGTTCTGGGAACTGAGCAACTTATATTTTTCGTTTGCCAAAATGAATATTTAAAGTTATTTAAATAGTAACAAATAAGACATATTTAATATTTTCAATTCAAATATTTAATGTATTCATTTTCTCTCTCTGGTACAAGGCAAAACGCGGCGTTGAGTCCCGCCATTAAAAACGCAATTCAGCGTCAAGTGGGGAACGAAAGTGGAACGGAGTGTCTTAAGACAAGGTTCCTAAGTTCCCTCTGCCTACCCTGCCATGTGCGGGATACAGCGTGAAGCTGAGTAAATATTAACACTTCTTCTAGTGCTTACAATTTTTTAACTGGGAGTCTACAACTAGTTAAATGAGAGGTACCGGGTTCGAGTCCACTTGAGGATATAAATTTATATTTTCATTTCTCCGTTTCGGTAACGAAGCTAAGATAAGTTAGTTTCTCCAGTCAACACTCAAAGAATGTAAAATTTTACGGAATCTGGAGAAGTGAGTGTTTTGACACTAGGTTGTAAGGCTAATTTCGCGATCTTTTTATTTGTGGAATACAATAAAAAGCTCAAAAAGCTGCTAATGGAAAAAAAGCTGCTTTTAAAAATTTATAAAATATACCTATTTAAAAATAATATTTAAGAAAAATACGACTCTACGTCTTACAGACCCTTTTAGCTTCTTAAGCCCTGAGGCGAGGTTTAATTTTGTTCCAGACAAAAAAAAACATTTTAACATACTTTGCACATACATATCTATAAATAAATAATTTTAATTTCATTTAATATAAAACGTTATCGAGTTAATAGTTAATAAGTTACTTTTAATGATGTGACCGTTGACTCAGTGGCAGTGTTCATGAAAGTTGCAGATTGTATTTTATTGAGATTAAAAGATATAGAAAAGCCTTTCATTGTATCTATTGTATAGATTTTCATTCTCTCTACTGGATATCAAAACTGTAACCAATCACATTCACAGGCGTCACAACGACCTAAACGACTTGTTATTTATACATAATTATTAACTATTTAACCATTGTATATCTGGAATTTAGTAAAGATTTTTTTTTTCAGCTTCACGCTGTATCCCGCACTAGGCAGGGTAGGCAGAGGGAACGGAAGTGAAACCTAGTGTTATGACACTCCGTTCCACTTCCGTTCCCCACTTTCCGCCGAATTTTGAGGCATTGAGGCGTGTTGAGTGGCGGAACTCAACGTCGCGCTTTTGCCTTATTACCAGAGCGAAGAAATGAAACATTAAATATTTAAATTGAAAATATAAAATATTTCATTTCCTCGACTAGGGATCGAACCCAGAACCTGTCAGTTACAGTCACACTCTTGTACCGCTGCGCCACGACAGGCCTCAACATTTTAGTAAAGTAATTGTTATTATACAGTATTTATTGCAGTCATGTTAGGAATTATTGGTTTACATAGTATTTAAAATATGTTACGTTCTTATACAGCGTGTTTGTCTAATATATGTATGTTTTTATGAATAACTATAGGCCTTTCGTGGCGCAGCGGCACAAACGTGCGACTGTAAACACAACATATTGTGGATTCGATCCCCTCCCTAGGAGATAAAATTTTTAGAATTTTCAAATTCAATATTAATATTACCATTTCTTCATTCTACCGAGGCAAAGGCCTAAGTTGCTGCGGATAGTTGGAAATGGATCGGAGCGATCTTAGCAGTTCCGAAATTTTCTATTCTTACCCTGCTATATTTGAGACATAGGGTAGAGCTGAAAAAAAAATAACTGAAGGCCTATCGTGACACAGGGACACAAGCCTGCGTAAATTTTCTCGCTCTGGTCAAGAGGAAAAGCGCGGCGTTGAGTTCCGTCACTCAACACTCCACAATGCCTTCAGAATTCAACAAATTATGTCGAATAGTTGTGTTTTGAAGGGAAAGGAGTGCCTCAACACTAGTTTCCCAGCTCCCTTCTGCCATTCTTCAGTAAATATGTGCGAATAAAAATGATTTTATTTCAAAAATATTGATCTTGCTATCTTAATGTATACCATAAACCCCAACTCCATAACCAAAACACCCTTTACACGGTCGCATTAATAATGATACGTTGTGGGTTATTACCTGTAATTAGGTTCTAACTCATCTAACTCGGCTGGAGTTCAGACTAAGTAATGTTCTGGTCGAATCGTATATTACATGGATTGTGTTTGTTTGTTTATACTATAGCTGTATGATTGTAATGTAGCACAACAGTTGTAAATTTAACTCACATTGGACTGCTCTAACACTGTTTTCCCTCTACATATCCCGATTAAAGCGGGATTCAGCGTAAAAAAAAAAACTTTTAAAAATAGTAATTTAACCTTCAAAAGTTGTACCTGGTACCATATGCCATAATTCTTGTTTGAATGTATTTGTAAATCATTGGGGAATTTCGCTATATATATATATATATATATATATATATATATATAATATATATATATATATATATATATATATATATATATATATATATATATATATATATATATATATATATATATATATATATATATATATATATATATATATATATATATATATATACATATACAAAAAAAAAAAGTAGTCGAAAATAAAAGAGAAATGATCATTGTATAGATTTTTTCTCTATGCTGATTCCCGATATCACTCCGTCCCCATATCTTATTTTCCGCAAAATTGAGGCATTGCCAGTAAAATGGCGCAAATCAACTCCACGTTTAGGTTACGAAGAAATGTAAATATTAAACATTTCATTTCCTCAAATGGGCATCGAACACACTACCAGTCGCGCGTTTGTCGCCTTTGCACTACAACCACTCCGACACATATATAACACTATACAAAAATATATTTTTTCCTATTTTTATCTCCGATTTCAATAACAAACGAAACAGAAAACTGTGATAGTAAAAACTCCAGTCATTCAATATACAGAGCTGTATTGACATAAATCGTGTTTGAAAAGTATTCGTCACCCGAATGGGCAGATCGATCGTTTGTTGTTAAATAATTGATGATAAAATGAATATTTAAGAAGTTATATCTAGAAATGTGAGGCGTAATAGAGGTCTGTCGTGGCCCAGAGACACAAGTGTCCGACTGTGAGCGTAGATTCGATTCTTAGTCGAAGATATATTTAATATTTTCATTTCTTCGTTCTGGTATTGAGACAAAGCGTGGCGTTAAGCTACGCTATTTCACTCTCAGTAAAGTAAGGAAAATGGGTACCGGGTAGTACTAAAGTATTTTATAAAAATTAAACCTAAAGAGACTAAAATAAAAAACCAGAATACAAACTTATTTTCGCCGTGTGATTCCGGCTTAGAATAGGACCACCCTGGTACTGATGGTGTCGTAAGAGGCGACTAAAGTGCGTGTGGTAGTGTCACGTTGCCAGCAATGGCAACACGCATGGACAGACTCGACCGGATTGTTACCACCCCCGGCATTTAAGACCGGCGTTAAGTAGTGGCTTTGGCCACTGCGTTTCGCATTAGGTAATGCCGGGCCCCGGTGCCCATCCACCTCAAAGGACGGCAACGCTCCTGTAGCTCCTCTGGAGTTACTCGGGGCCGTGGGCGACGGTGATCACTTACCACCAGGTGACCCGTACGCTCGTTTGCCGTCTCTTCCATAAAAAAAACACTCTATTTTCTACTTTCCGCTGAACTTTCGAAACATTTCGTGTTGAGTGACGAAACTCATCATCGTGCTACGTCTCAATTAAGTACCAATTATTTCATAAGTTGGAATCAAACCCACGGCTGTCATATATGTATTCAGACACACTCAAACTAGTCCACGACGGCATTTCTTATACATTAAAAAAAATTTTTGTAAATATATATAGTTAACTTGTTGAGAATATATTATATTCCCACGTATTTTATACCTCTTTGAACTACAAGTTAAGGAGATGAGGGTGTTGTGAGCCTTTAAATCTACCTTTTGTTAACGGTGTAAGAACAGTAAATACTCGAGCGTTAAGTTATAAGCAAAAATGATTTCTGTTCTTTTTAAATTCCACTTTATCTCACACACTGCAAAATAGTCAAAGGGAACCTTGGAACCTGATATTATGACACTCTGTTCTCATCAAGACACTTCTATTTCCCATTTCACCGAAATCTTGAGGCGTATTTGATGGTGGAACTCAATGCACAAGCAGCTAGTTTTTTTTTTTTTTAACTTCACGCTGTATCCCGCACGAGACAGGGTAGGCAGAGGGAACCCGGGAACCTAGTGTAAAGACACTCTGTTCCACTTCCGTTCCCCACTTTCCGCCGAATTTGAGGCATTGCGTGTTGAGTGGCGGAGCTCAACGCCACGTTTTGCCTTGTACCAGAGCGAAGAAATGAAACATTAAATATTTAAATTGAAAATATTAAATATTTCATTTCCTCAACTGGGGATCAAACCCAGAACCTGTCGGTTACAGTCACACTCTTGTGCCGACAAGCAGCTAGTGATAATAGAAATAATAAAATATTATGTCCTCGGGTAAAGATTTAAAACATAACCTGTCGAGTCGTCAGTCACCTGCTTGCAGTCACCATAAGTAGCCCGAAGTCTGTTCAATATGAAGGTTGATTATTTATAATCATATAATTTAGCTGAAAGATTTGGTTATTATCTAAGAAACGGTAATAAGGCAAAAAGCGCGGCGTTGAGTTCGCCAATCAACACGCAAATGCCTCAAATTCGGCGGAAAGTGGGGAACGGAAGTTGAACGGAGTGTCTTTACACTAGGTTCCCGGGTTCCCTCTGCCTACCCTGCCTCGTGCGGGATACAGCGTGAAGCTAAGAAACTATTAATTCATTAATAATTCGAAAGATTTTCAATTCTCAAGATACAAGTAACGTACTATACCTTGAATTACGTAATTAAACGCCGCCTGTTAGATGGAATAAAAAGAAAATAATATTAATATACATATCATAAAAATAATAATAAATATCAACTATAAATATATAATATTATAGTGTGTAAAATTATCAAATGTTTCAAAGTTATTCAAGTCAATATGTACATCCACATTAATCTGTGTGACATTTACATAATATGTATATGAAGTAAACGAATTTAGTGTTTGCAATTTCAATTTAACTAACTAGAGTAGTCAATCTCGGCTTCAAATATCTTGTTTTACTCTTATCTAGAGACCAACTATTTAGTCGTCTTCTTTATCTGGTATCACGATACAAGGAGGCGTTCAGTTACATTACTTACCTGGCAATATCTCAAGAATTGGTTGTAAAGTAAAAAACGGATTGGACGTTTTGGGAACAATTTAACTTGTTGTTTATACTAAAATTAATAAATTAAAATCATTTAAATACTAATACTTTTATTAATGTTTACGGTTTTTAACTATGATTTTATTACTTCACTACCGCACTAGTAAAATGGAGAGGCCATGGGTTCGATTCGCGCTGGAGGAAATTAAATTGTATATTTTAATTACCTCGCTTTGGTAACGAAGTTAAGCGCTTTAGTTACGCCACTAATACTCAAAGATTCTAAAATTTAACGTTATCTGGGAAACGGAGTGTCTTAACACTAGGTTCCCTCGATCTTCTTGCTATAAGCGTGATATAAAAAGAAGCTACATATAAACTTTACAAGATATTCTCAACACTAACAATATGAACTCAATAAACGCTAATACCTCAAGATAGTTAGGCACTTACTCAGTCACTTCCAGACGCATCTCGGTCTAGACCCAAGCAATAAGCCAGGTATGCTTTGTCTGTTTGTCCTACAGTTGGTCTACAGTAATATTTCTCGTAAACACTTGGCTGGAATCCTTTGTACATGGTCGACTCAAGTAAATGTTCTAACAAGCTATAGGCTACTGTTTACTATAGATATATATCTGGTTTGTTGGAGTATGATTTATTATAATGTAATATAGTTATAACTTTATCTAATATCGTAGAAAATGAAAATTATACGCTCGCCTCAGTGGGAATTGAACCAACACCCTCGTACTATACTTTTGCGCTAAGACGGTCTCATTATATATAAAATTATTGACTGGTATTGTTTTGATACTAAGTTTATATAATAACTCAAGGTTGTCGGTGCAGGGCACAAGCGTGTGACTGTACAGCGACGGATGTGGGTTCATTTTCCACTCGAGGATATAAAAAATTATATATTTTTTTCTTCACACAGTAACACGGCGTTGAGTTTCGCCATTCTCACCGCAATGCCTTGACAATACAGTAACAAGTGCATAACGGAAGTGCTTTAATGGGAACGTAGTGTCGTAACACTAAACGACCTACCCCGCTATGTCCGGGATACAGTGTAAACCCAAGAACATAACAATACAACGAAATAAAACATTGAAAAGTTTTTAGTTACGCCACTTTTCTAAAGAACATTCAGTACTCTATTAAATTTAATTTCGTAACTGTAACAATAAAGCCTTCCGCTTTAACTTGACCAGACCTAAACGATATTTAGTTCTCAAGCGTATTGTTTACTCAAAGGAGTGTCTTCGTTAGAATCATTTGTTCTTACTGTGTTTTATTTATTTTGGTTTTTATTTTTTTTAGTTTTGGTATTATAGGGCATTGTAGAGGTCCAGGTTCGATTCTCAATATTAGGATCGTATATTTTTATTAGTTTACATTTTCTCGCTCTGGTAAAGAGACCTGGTAAGTCGTTGAGTTTATTTTACTATGTTTTAAAGTGTTATTCCACACTTAGGACAGAAAATACTAAACTTAAATTTAAAAAGCGTATAAAAATTTTGAACGAAGCAGGATTTGAACCCGCGCCTCTGGAATACCGCTTTTTAAATTTAAGTTTAGTATTTTCGTTGAATTTCGTTACGCAATACGCAGTGCCTGAAGGTTTCATTAGTATTAGACATCTGGGAACGGAAGTGTCCTAATAAAAACAATCTCTCTCTCTCTCTGCCCACCCTTGTATAATTGAGTATAATTGAGTATAAACACGGTTTGGATCTTATACTTTTTAAACATAGCTTCTTTAAGAGTTTAGATATTCAGTTCCTTATGCTTTGTTCAATCACTTCATTGCGTATTGAGTTATGCCACTATGACTTCCGCCACTAAACACGTAATTTCTAAAATTCTGCTAAGAGTGGAGAACGGAACGGAGTGTCATAACACTACGTTCTCAAGTTCCCTCTGCCTAAACTGCCATGTGGACGGGACTACCCTGCTATACAGCGAGAAGATGAAAAAAAAAAGACAAAAAGTGAACCCGCTGCAAAACTATCTAGTCTAATATCTAACTTTGTACATATGTTTTTTTATGTGTTTACATAAAAAAAACATATGTACAGAGTTAGATTTATTATCGATATTTCAACTTCTTATCTCAACTAATTTGATCTTGCAACGATCGCGTGCGTCCTTATCGGGAACCTCAAGGAGTTACCCATACTTTAAATACAAACATTCCAAAGACAGAATTGTACTCATAGCTGTTGCGTGTGGCAAATGTATTACAACGTTTTATTTTTAAATTACTTAAGGAAGTTAAAATCGTACTCATTAAATACGTTATTGAAATCCTCATTATGATATTTACTTATGGATATAACCGTGTGACTGCAAAAGCGACAGGTTGTGAGTACGAAATATTTTATTTTTTCTCACTCTGGTAACGAGGTAAAGTGCGGCGTTGAGTTCCGCCACTCCACATGCAATGTTCTAGACTTCGAAAGTGATTAACGAAAGTATCATACTGGTAACAGAGAACCTTTACACTAGTTACGTAAGTTCCCAACTAGCCCTTCCAAGTGTGAGATACAGTATGAAGCTGAAATTAAATCTATTTAATAAAAAGTTTATATAAGGTCATTATATAAGGAGTGTAGAGTGGCGGAACTCAACGCCATTGTCTTGTTAACAATATACCTCAGTCAACTACTCAAAGACTTTGTCCCATAAAGTTCCAGCATTCTATTACAATTACATCACATTCAACAATTCCTAATCTCGTCCAACAAAACTGTAGCTCTAATAAAATCCACTGAATAGAGATAACAGTAAAGTACTGACTTGTTAGCTTAAATCTATACTTGACTACTAAACTGACACTGAAATGTTCCTTTGCCCCACCCGATATTGAACCTTGCACCACCGTCGTACAGTCCATATTGGATGCCTTAAGGGGTGTACAGTTCATGATAAGAGGCAGTTCTGATAAGAGCCGGTTATTGTGTGCACGCACGCGAGTCGCTGGTCGTGACTTGTAAAGTGGCTTTCATCGTTTATACGTTGTGATGTTAGTTTACTGAACGTATTCTGAATATTTTAAAGGTATATATTTATAAAATGACTGTTGGATATATTTATAAATCTTAAACTATTTAAATAAAAAAAAATATTAACAAAATTATTAATGTAAAAAAAAATGATAATCGGAAAATCTCCACTTCGTTTTGACAAGTCTTGAACTGAAACTCTTATTTTTATTTTTTATTTTATTTTATTTTCAAGAATTATAAAGATAAAGAGAAGAATTATAAAGATAAAAAATTATAAAGATAAACCAGTCGTGCAGCGGCACAAGAGTGTGACTATAACCGACAGGTTCTGGGTTCGATCCCCAGTCGAGGACATGAAATATTTAATATTTTCAATTTAAATATTTAATGTTTCATTTCTTCGCTCTGGTAATAAGGCAAAGCGCGGCGTTGAGTTCCGCCACTCAACACGCAATGCCTCAAATTCGGCGGAAAGTGGGGAACGGAAGTGGAACGGAGTGTCATAACACTAGGTTTCACTTTCGTTCCCTCTGCCTACCCTGCCTAGTGCGGGATACATCGTGAAGCTGAAAAAAAAAAAAAAAAAATAAATAAATAAATAAAAATAAAAATTAATCCTAAACTATTTAAAATAAAAAAATGAGTTAACAAGATAAAAATAGAAGTCACAACTTAATTTTGTCAAAGTACTTGTACATATTAAGCTGTTAGTCAGATTTTTGTAAAGAATCACCGCGATGAACTAATATTTTGATAAAAAAAAAGTACTCTGAGATCAGTTCAGGTATTCAGGAGCTACACAGACAGACACAGAAAAACAGCTAAAACTATATAACGTTATTGTTATTGCGTCCGGGATCAATTATTGATGAATATTCAAAATCATATTTTCCTATTTCCTATTCGATTGCACCGCACTAGATATATGCATATAGGTCATCAACGTTCACACTTATATTTAAAAAAGTCTGTCATTGTAATAAACTTACTTACTTAGCTTCACGCTATATCCCTAGCGGGGTAGGCAGAGAGAACGTAGCGTCTAACGCTACGGTCTCGGCATACCTCTTTCGCCTTGTCCACTGTCATCAACCTCTTCATACATGCCCTCCGGGGGGGTCCTCATGCTTTTACGTGACCTTCCTCCAGTATCGTAGATACTGTGTTTTCGAAGGTCAGCCGAGGTCTCCCCCCCTTTCTCTTACCACTCACTTTTCCTTCATAAATCTGATGTCATTGTAATAATTTTGAAATGAAATCTATATTGTGGTATTCTAAAATTCATTTTACACTTTCCTCCGAAATTGAGACATTGCATATTGAGTAGTGCAACTCAACGCCGCGCTTTGCCTTGTTATCATAGCAGAGAAATGAAAAAAAAAATAAAAAAATTAAGCAGCATGTAGGCACAGGCACACTTGTTCCCCAGCTACAGGCCTTTCAGTTTCTATCATCTGCCTAACTCATGCAAAAAGGCATTGCAACAATCAATACATATGTATACACACGAAAACAACGCACTGCGGCAACAATAAATAATGATATAAATTCACAAGATTTTGTCCGAATTTGAGGCATTGCGTGTCGAGTAGCGAAACTCAACGCCGCGCTTTGCCTTATTACCAGAGCGAAAAAATGAAACACTAAATATTTAAATTGAAAATATTAAATATTTCATTTCCTCGACTGGGGATCGAACCCAGATTTTAAATAAAGTTTTTGAAGCCTCTCAAAGCGCAAGGGCTAAAAATCTGACTAAAAATCGAAGGTTGTGGGTTCGATCCCTACTGGAAACGATTTCCTACGAGGAAATATTTTTTTTTAAGTAATATATTTAATATTTTTATTCATCTATCCGCTCTAGTAACAAGGCAAAGCGCGACGTTGAGTTCCCCCGCTCAATAAAGTTCATTGTTTCAATTTTCTTTATATATTCAATACTTAACCAAGTTGACTGTAAAGGTGACAGTATTGAAATTGATTGATTGATTCACTCTACGGGTCAAGCCGCAGTTATTTATACTGGATTTGAACTCGCTACACACGCTAATAAGTCACTCTTCAAAATAATATCTTCAACGTCAGTCATCGTTTAGTAACGCCAGGACACCAGTTAAGTGTATTTTATAATTATATTTTGCGCTTCTTAAGTGCAGTGCAGTCTCGTTAGTATTCAGAGTTCCTTTAAACGCTTGCTCTTAGACTTTATAGTGATATTTTATTTTTCTAAAAAAAAATGTTTTACGTCGTGGAGTAGCTTGTGAATATAAGCTCGGTGATTATGGATTCGATTCCTGTTTAGGGAATGAACTGTATTCGTTTCCTCGTCCTGTCAACCAATACAATACGCCACGTTAAATGCTACTCAGAAGTGAGAAAAAGTGCCTTAAAGGAAACAATTTTTCTTAACACTGGGTTCCCAAGTTTCCTTTACCTACAAAATGCCTGCCCTGATAGAAAATGTATATCGCAGTTTTCTGCGTTTCGGCTTTGAACTCCGCAACAGCATACGCTCACTAAAAATAATTGGAGACAAGAGTTGATAAGAGATGACACATTATTTTTTGTATGTGTTGACTTTCACATGCAATTCTTCAATTTTTCACTCGCTTTCTTTACTTCAATTAAAGGAACGTTTTGGGAACTGAGCACCTTTTTTTAGTCGAACTGAATAAATTAAAATAATTTAACTAGTAACATTCGTACTACTGATCATAATTTTTAACTGTGAGTTTATTACTTTGCTACAACACTATTTAGACGACCGTGGTTCTACTCTCAAAAATATATTGAACGGAGGATTATTACAACAATCTGTCGCTTACGCCTTAGGCATGCTTGTACGCCTGTGCATCTGGCTAAGATCAGGGTCAGGGACCATTCGCTGTTCGAATGTGGCCTGGACGACGGTTCCCCTTCCCACATCCTTTTTTCTTGCCCCAACTTAACTCGTCCCCTATACGATGTTCTTTCCCATAAAGTCCCTCGTCCTCTGAATGTGTTTGTGTTTGGTTCTTTATGTAAATTTTTGTGTAAATATATTAGACAAACTAACAAAATTAGATTATAAACTAACATTTATGTAAAATATTATTTATCACTAACATAATGTATTGTATGTGTATATTTTGTAAATATTTGTATGTTTTGCTATAGGTGAAGGCAGTAATTTTACTGCGTCCCTTTTTCACATATATTATATTATTGTGTACTATTATTCCCTTTGTACTGATTAATTCTTCCCGTGAGTCGTCCATACATCGTGACATTGATGATGTGAACTGTGCTCAACTGGCACGCTCGAAACGCCATAATTGAAGAAATGAATGAATGAATACAACACTATTAAATTGAAAGGTCATGGGTTTGATTCACGCTTGAGGACATGAAATTTTAAACTTTCATTACATTATTTTAGTAATGAAGCTAAGTGCGTTAGTGCCATCACTTAATACTCGACTTACAACATCGACTATAAAATTACTATGAAATCCGGAGAACGGAGTATTTCAACACTAGGTTCTAAGGTTTTTCCCCGCCATTTTTATATTTGTGGGACACAATACAAGGTTAAAAAAAGAGAAAAGGCTGCTTTTATAAATTTAAAAATATACCTATTTGATAATGATGTTTAAGAAAAACACGACCCAACATCTTGTAGACCCTTTTAGCATCTTTCCCTGAGGCGAGGTTAAATTTTGTTTCAGACGAAAAAACGTTGTTACATACTTTATACATACATACCTATAAAATTCGTATTTCATTTAATATAATTTTTTTTAGCTTCACGCTGTATCCCGCACGAGGCAGGGTAGGCAGAGGGAATCCGGGAACCTAGTGTTAAGACACTCCGTTCCACTTCAGTTCCCCACTTTCCGCCAAAATGAGGCATTGCGTGTTGAGTGGCGGAACTCAACGCCGCGCTTTACCTTATTACCAGAGCGAAGAAATGAAACATTAAATATTTAAATTGAAAATATTAAATATTTCATTTCCTCGACTGGGGATCGATCCCAGAACCTGACGGTTACAGTCACACGCTTGTGCCGCTGCGCCACGACAGGCTGGTATAAAATATTATAGTATATACACTTTTAATGGTATCAGTTATAGTTATAGTTGCAGGTTGTATTTTATTGAGGTTGAAAGACACGATTTTCTTATCTATACTTACACTCAGCTTCACGCTGTATCCCGCACATGGCAGGGTAGGCAGAAGGAACTTGGGAACCTAGTGTTAAGACATTCCGTTCCACTTTCATTCCCCACATGCCGCAGAGCTTGAGACATTGCGTGTTGAGTGGCGGAACTCAACGCCGCGTTTTTGCCTTGTATAGTTTTACATATATATTTTGGTAGCTATTTTAGTATTTTCTTTACTGAATATCGAACCAATTACATTTACAGGCGCCGCGACGGCTTACATGATTTATACATAATTATAGTAAGTATATTTATACATAATTATAGTAAGTATATTTTTTGAATTAAGTAAATTGAATTGTTTATATACAGTATTTATTGTAGTCATGTTAGGAAATATTCGTTTATGTAGTATTTAAAATATGTTATGTTCTTATACAGCGTGTTTGTTTAATATGTTTTGTAATATATAACTGTGCGTGCAAGCGTTTAATTGTAAAAGCGACAGGCTGTCGGTTCGAGTCCCATTCGAGGAAAAGAAATATTAATTATTTTCAAATAAAATATGTCAAATGTTCATTTTGTAGCTCTAGCAAAAAGGCAAAGTGAGGCGTTGAGTTCCGCTTCTCAACATGCATTGCCTCAATTTTGGCGGAAAGTTGGAAATGAAACTGATTGCCTTAACTTAAAAAAAAAAACCTTATTTTCCTAAGAAAAGAACAAAATAATATTTAATACGTTTTATCAACAAAATATCAACCGTTTCTCTCATCATAATTATAAATCCTGATGGTATCTTATTTTATTTTATTTTTTTCATGTTAAAAGTAACTTTTTCATGTTAAAAGTAACTAGTCACAAAGTATTTTAGATATTTTTGTCTTTAAACTTAAAAAATGGATACCCTTTCAGTGCTAGCCTCCGGCAAGGACTCGGGACGTAAGGAAAGTTAAATATAAAGTCTTTTAGAGATCTGTCATGGCACAAGCGTGAGACTGTCAACACACCATATTGTCGGTTTGATCTCCACTCGACGAAATGAAATGTGTAATATTATTAATTTTGCGCTCTTGTTATGGTACAGTACGGCGTTGAGTTTCGCCACTTAATACGTAATGCCTCAAATTTGGCAGTAATTAGGCAACAGCACAGAGAGTCTCAACCCTTGGTTCTCACGTTCCCTCTGCCTACCCTGTCAGGGTATAACTTTGGAAGCGCGTGCGGAATACACCACGAATATGTTATTCAGTAATCGTTTATGTAACATTGAATATGTTAGAGATTTAAATAAATATGACAGCTGTGTATACTGCGAGTGCCGTAGGGTCACTCACAAGACTAAAATATTTCACAATGTTCATTCATATTTAAAAGAGAAAGCTAAACATACTGTCCATGAAATCATATTGAACAATATGTAAGGTATAGATTAAAATGTATTATTTATTTTTTAGCTTTTAGTTGTATCCCGCACGAGGCAGAGTAGGCAGAGGGAACCCGAGTACCTAGTGTCAAGACACTCCGATCCACTTCCGCTCCCCACTTTCCGCCAAATTTGGGGCATTGCGTGTTGAGTGGCGGAACTCAACGCCGCGCTTTGCCTTATTACCAGAGCGAAGAAATGAAACATTAAATATTTAAATTGAAAATATTAAATATTACATTTCCTCGACTGAGGATCGAACCCAGAACCTGTCGGTTACAGTCACACGCTTGTGCCGCTGCGCCACGACAGGCCTATATATTAAAAAATCCCAATTGATTTACGATATTAACTATATAAACCAAAGCTAATATAAATAAAAGCGTTCCTGAATTATATTTCAAAGAAATTCAAACAGAAGTTATGGTGTAATTAAAAGTAGCAGGTTTCATTTTAAAGGTTAAATCCATTTTATTGAAGCTTTCTTTAGTTTCACGCTGTATCCCGCTTAAAGCGGGAAAACAGGTAGAGGGAAATCAGTGTTAGAGCAATCCAATGTGAGTCGTATTTACAACTGTTGTATTACATGAATAGTATGAACAAACACAATCCATCTAATATATGATTCGACCAGAACATTACTTAGTCTGAACTCCAGCCGAGTTTGATAACCTAATTACAGGTAATAAACCCACAACGTATCATTATTAATGCGGCCGTGTAAAGAGCGTTTTGGTTATGGTATTGGAATTTATGGTATACATTAAGATAGCAAGATCAATATTTTGAAATAAAATCATTGTTATTTATAGATATATACTAAAGAATGGCCGACGGAAGCTGGAAAACTAGTGTTAAAGCACTCCGTTCCCATTAAAACACGTCCATTCCAAATTATTTGCGGAATTCTCTAGGCATTGCATGTTGAGTGACGGAACTTAACGCCGCGCTTCACCAGAGCGAGAAAATTAACGCAGGCTTGTGTCTCAAATATAGGGTAGATATAGATAAATTAGGAACCTACTGCTAAGGTAATCCGTTCCGTTTCCAATTTTTCGCCGAAATTTAGGCATTGCGTGTCGCGTGTCGGGACTCATCGCTGCGCTTTGCCTTTGTACCTGAACGAAGAAATGATAGTATTTAATATTTAATTTAAAAATATTAAAAAAAATCATCTCGGGGAATCGAATCCACAACTTGTCGCATTTACAGTCGCACGCTAGTACCACTGTGCTACGAAAGGCCTCTAGATACTTATAAAATAATTTATTTAACAAACACGCTGTATAAGAACGTAACATATTTTAAATACTATGTAAACGAATAGTTCCTAACATGACTGCAATAAATACTGTATATTAACATTTACTTTACTAAATTCTCAACATACAATGGTTAAATAGTTAATATGTATATATAACTGGCTGAAGGCCTGTCGTGGCGCAGCGGCACAAGAGTGTGACTGTAACCGACAGGTTCTGGGTTCGATCCCCAGTCGAGGAAATTGAATATCTAATATTTTGAATTGAAATATTTAATGTTTCATTTTCTTCGCTCTGGTAATAAGGTAAAGCGTGGCGTTGAGTTCCGCCACTCAACACGCAGTGCCTCAAATTCGGTGGAGTGGGGAACGGAAGTGGAACGGAATGTCTAAACACTAGGTTCCCGGGTTCCCTCTGCCTACCCTACCTAGTGCGGGATACAGCGTTAAGTTGTGAGAGAGTGAGAGAG
The DNA here is from genome assembly GCA_019049475.1 of Eueides isabella. Lineage (NCBI taxonomy): Eukaryota > Metazoa > Arthropoda > Insecta > Lepidoptera > Nymphalidae > Eueides > Eueides isabella. The sequence continues at coordinate 12,141,416 of CM032398.1, read as the reverse complement.
AGAGTATATATAACTAACAAGCCATTCCATCATTCTTTTATTTTCGTCTGGAATAAAATTTAGCCTCGCCTCAGGGTAAGATGCTAAAAGGGTCTACAAGGTGTTGGGTCGTGTTGTTCTTAAATATCATTATTAAATAGATATATTTTTTGAATTTCTAAACAATCTTTTCTCTTTTTTTTAGCTTTAAATTGTATCCCACAAAAAGAAAGGCGGACAGAAGAAACCTTAGAACCCAGTATCAAAACACTCCGTCCCCCGACCTTGGCTTCATTATCAAAATAAGGTAACGAACTATAATATTTCATGCCCCCAAACGTGAATCAAACCTATCGTCTTTCATTTTAATTAGTTAAACAGGGAATGGAAGTGGGACGGAGTGTCTTAACACTAGGTTCCCGGGTTCCCTCTGCCTACCCTGCCTAGTGTGGGATACAGCATGAAGCTGAGACAATTAGAAACTATTAATACTAGTAGGAGTGTTACTGTAGAAATCACTTCACTTCACTTAGCTTCATGCTATATCCCTACCAGAGTAGGCACAGAGAACGGAGCGCCAAACGCTACAGACTCGTCCACTGTCATCAATCTCTTCATACACGCCCTCTGAGGGGTCCTCATTTACGTGACCTTCCTCCAGTATCGTCGATACTGTGTTTTCGAAGGTCAACCGAGGTCTCCCCCTCCCTTTCTTACCACTTACTTTTCCTTCATAAATCTTTTTTACCATTCTTTCTTCACTCATTCGCTCGACGTGCCCAAACCACATAGTTCCAAAAAAAATTGCTCAATTCCAGAACATTTTCAAAAATATTTTTGATAATATTTAAATAAAAAAAAACCCACATACAAAATTTGATATGTCTGAAAAGTTTATACAACCTACAAGCTATATCAGTTTAAAAAAAATCAATAAAATAATTTTTAATTCTTTAGAAATTTAATACTAATGAAAATGTCCTTATAGGAACAGAGTACTATAGACTGCTAACTAATAGACTTAACAATAGGTTCCCAGGTATCTGTGTACTGCAACATTGATTGATACTTAGAGTACTGCAACATTGATTGAAGTATCAAGCTACAAGTATGTAGGTTTTTTACTGCAGTTGTCTTGGCCTTTACGAAAGCTTGTAAGTTATATTTTTAATTTTCTTGTTAAAGATATAAAAAGGAAAATTAAAGTTAAGAGACTCCCGTCTCCAATTATTTATAGTAAGTGTATGGTGTTGCGGAGTTCAACGCCGAAACGCTGAAAACTACATATAACGCAGAAAACTACATACATTACAATGTGATTCTGGCTTAGAATAGGATCACCCTGGTACTGAATGTGTTGTAAGAGGCGACTAAAGTACGCGTGGGAGAGTCACGCTGTCAGCAATGGCAACACGCATGGGCAGACTCGACCGGATTATTGCCAACCCTGGCATTATAAACCGCCGTTAAGTAGTGGCTTTAGCCACTGTGTTTCGCATTAAGAATGCCGGGCCCCTGTGCCCATCCACCTGTAGGGTCGGCATTGCTCCTGTAGCTCCTCTGGAGTTACGCGGGGTCGTGGGCGACGGTGATCACTTACCACCTGGTGACCCGCACGCTCATTTGTTGTCTTTTCCATAAAAAAATAGCAGGGTAGGCAAAGTAAACTTGGGAACCTACTGTTAAGATTTTTTTTACTTTTTTCTAAGGCACTTTTTTCTTACTTCAGAGGAGCAAAGTTTAACGTTGCGTTTTGTAAGGTTGACTGAAAACAGCAATCGAATCCACATTCACCGAGCTTACAGTCACAAGCTACCACACGACGTCATACAATTAATGTACAAAAATACAATTTCACTATAAAGTCTAAGAGCGAATGTCAAAACGTACTTTGAATACTAACGAGACTGCACTGCACTTAAGAAGCGCTAAATATAATTATAAAATACCCTTAACGGGTGTCCTGACGTTACTAAACGATATCTGACTTTAAGGACATTATTTTCATGAAGAATTTAACAGTGTATGTAGCGGGTTCAAATCAAGAATAAATAACTGCAGTTTCACCTGTCGAGTGAAATGTAAATAAAATATTAAATATTTCATTCTCCCGACTTGGAATCGAACTCCAACACGTCCCGTTTACAGTCACACATAGTTAAGTATTGTATTTAAAAATGTATGGAAAATTGAAACAAAGAACTTTATTTTTGTATCTTCACGATGTATCCCGCAAATAGTAGGGTAGGGAGAGGGAACTTGGGAACCTAGTGTTAAGACAACCTTTCCGTTCCCCACTTTCCACCAATTTTGAGGCATTTTGTGTTTAGTGGCATCACTCAAAGCCACGCTTTACTTAGTTACTAAAGCAAAGACCAGTATGATAATATTAAAATATTTATTAAAAGAAATAAATAATATTTCATTTCCTCGAGTTGGGATCGAACTCACAATCTGTCGTTTATACCGTCACACGCTTGTGTGTCGCTGCGCCACGACAGAACTCAAAAACTACATTTAAAAATCATATTCAGTAAATAAATGTGACAATTAAAAAAATATCGCTCTTCCTCATGTACCAACCTTGTTTCATATTTTTCATCTATAATGGCGTGCAGATGAGAGGCCGTGTGCGGGTTAATTGGGAATCATTAAGTGGCTGGTGTGTTTCTATAGAGTCATTGACTTTATTATAGAATTTATATTATATTATAGGCTTCTGTTTGTTTCAGGTTCACGCTGTATCCCGCAAGTAGAACGTAGCAGGGTAAGTGGAGGCAACTTGGAGACTTAGTGGTAAGACATTGTGTTCCGATCAAGTAACTTTCATTCCCAACTTTTTGCTTAATTTAAAGCATTGTATTTTAAATTGCGGAACTTAACGCCGCGCGTATAATAGGCTTTATTTTTTTTCAGCTTCACGCTTTACCCTGCGTGAAATGGAAATAAAGTAAATTGTAAGGATAATCCGTCCCCATTATTATCTTCTGTTTCTTCTGTTTCCAACTTCCTGTAGAATTCGGAGCTGAATCTCTGAAGAGAGAACTCTTCAAGTGAGAATTGAACCCACAACCTTTTGTGTTGACGGTTGCACTCTTCTGCCACTCTATATATTTATGACACTAACAAATTAACATAATATAATCTCGTTATTGATGATGACACTCAATATAATTATTTAATAAAGTAAAAAATGTACTGCATTTTTACTAAATAAATCAACTTTTAAGAGGCTTTCTCTGGAAGAAACCACGATATAAACCAAGAATCTGATATAAAAAACATTATTAACGAAGTATTGTTTATGATAATTATTAATTGTTTCCGAAGTGCGTTGTTTTCGTGTTTATTAATATGTATTGTATATTGCAATACCTTCTTGTATGGGTCAGGTAGTTAGAAGGGACCGCGAGGCATGTCGTGGGGCAAGGGTACAGACGTGCCACTATGCGCGTTACAGCTTAAGGATCCTTTCAACAGTCAAGGAAATAAATATTTTTTAATAAAAAGATAATTAATAAAAAGCGTATAAAAATTTTCAACGAAGTAGGATTTGAACCCGCGCCTCTGGAATACCGTTCCAGCGCTCTGACCAACTAAGCCATTCGTTCTCACCGAGCTCCGTCGAAATTCTTATACACTTGTTACAACTTATTTATGTTGTTAGCATCTCTGTAGGGAGATTTTTACAAATTTCCGCTACCCAAAGACAACTCGTAAGAATTATCGTTTGGCAAGAGAGAATACTATTTATTTTAATATTTTTACTATGTTTTAAAGTGTTATTCCACACTTAGGACAGAAAATACTAAACTTAAATTTATTATTCAGTAAAAATAAATATTTTTTGTTTTCTTTGTTGTGATAAGATAGCAAAGCGTGGCGTTGAATGTCACCATTCAATACGCGATGCCTCAAATTCTATGTTTGTCTGTGTAATTCTTGATAATTGGAACATTGAATTGATTTATTATTTTTTTAGATTCAATCGAAAGCCTTGTTCATTGCGGTGGTTCTTAGCGGTGTTTCGTGAAAATTGTATTGACAGTTCAAGAGTTTCAGTTCCAGGCTTGTCAAAACGAAGTGGAGATTTTTTAAATTACATTTTTTTTAATATTTATAATTTTGTAATTTTTTGAAGTGAAAACTTCTTTAGGCGCATTGAGCGTTTTGGTAGAGGGTAAAATCCTCGGTTCGCGTCACCGACATGCTAATGATAATAGCAGGCGTGCGACTAGCGCATGCGCAGTAGTACACGTATACACTAATATAGCCTGTGTACACGTATACACTAATACATCAACTATTTCTGACTGTATTATGTGCGCGTTGGACGCTTTTTGGATAAGTATAATTTTGTGAGTCACGTCACCAATACGTTATAGTAGCATTACCTATTGTATCTTTTTAAGTATACAATGAAATGATTGAACGAACAGATAATCTAAGTATTGTCGAAATTAATGATGACAATGATGTAAATAATGAAAATAATGTTCAAACTTGAATTCGTTGAAATTCGTGTAAATATAAATACTATGTATAATTAAGATAATTGTATATTAATTATTTTTTCAACCACTTTGTATTTATATTTTGTTCATGATTTGTTTAACCCATTATATGTATTTTAATTAAAACAGTTTAGGATTTATAAATATATCCAACAGTCATTTTATAAAAAATATACCTTTAAAATATTCACAATACGTTCAGTAAACTAACATCACAACGTATAAACGATGAAAGCCACTTTACAAGTCACGACCAGCGACTCGCGTGCGTGCACACAATAACCGGCTCTTATCAGAACTGCCTCTTATCATGAACTGTACACCCCTTAAGGTATCCAATATGGACTGTACGACGGTGGTGCAAGGTTCAATATCGGGTGGGGCAAAGGAACATTTCAGTGTCAGTTTAGTAGTCAAGTATAGATTTAAGCTAACAAGTCAGTACTTTACTGTTATCTCTATTCAGTGGATTTTATTAGAGCTACAGTTTTGTTGGACGAGATTACGAATTGTTGAATGTGATGTTATTGTAATAGAATGCTGGAACTTTATGGGACAGAGACTTGAAATAGTTGACTGAGGTCTATAGTTTGTTTGTTTCAGTGCTCTTATCTCAGTAATAACTGCTTCAAATCGATCGATTTTTTTTGTGTTATGTATAATCGATTTCCATCCATCTAACAGGTTTTAGGTTCGATCCCCACCTGAGGTAATGGTATATGTATTTGTTTCGCTCCAGTCATAAAGCAATGGCTGGCGTTGAGTTTCGTTAACAGTGGAGAATGGATGTGTCATAATGACAATATAATGTTTTAACAGAATTCTCAAAACTACGTATAACATCAACCTGTATAAATACATTTTTCTCATTAAATTCTTCCTCATTGAATAGATTTTTTTCAGTTTCATATTGTATCTCGCACATGGAAGTACCATTCCCATTATAATACTTTCATTCTTCACTTTCAAAGTCTGGAGACATTGCATGTTAAATAGCGGAACTCAACGCCGCTTCACTCTTATTACCACAGCGAGAAAAAAATAATATTTATTATTTTTTTGAAAAAGAATCAAACTCACAACCTGTTCAGAAATTAATATTGTAATAAGGACTTCAACAACGTACTTAATGAGTACGGCTTTAACTTTCTTAAGTAATTTAAAAATAAAACGATATAATACATTTGCCACACGCAACAGTTCTGAGTACAATTCTGTCTTTGGAATGTTTATATTTAAAACATGGGTAACTCCTTGAGTTTCCGGATAAGGACGCACGCGATCATTGCAAGATCCAACTAGTTGAGACAAGAAGTTAAAATATTGTTGACATAAAAAAAGGCAATATGCGAAAAGTCTGATTTTAGACGAGATAGTTTTGGGTTCACTTTTAACTTTTTTTTTATCTTTTCGCTGTATGCATGGCATGTGCATGGCAGGGTAGGCAGAGGGAACTTTAGAACGTAGTGTTATGACACTCCGCTCCGTTCTCAACTTTCAGCAAAATTTTAAGGCATCGCGTGTTTAGCGGCGGACTAAACTAATTAAATTCAAAATTCAAATTCAAATATTTTTTTCAAAATAAGAAGTTACAAGCTTCGTTTTTTGAACGTCAAACAATTTACCACCAGTTCACTAAAGTTACTGCCTCAGACCTGAGAAGATCAGAAGGAAGAAACTCAGCGGGACATGTCTTTTTTTTATTAAAAAAATTACATCATACAATTATGTGACAATAATACTTTTAATATGGTAATAACCTTTAGCACACAAACGTCTTTTCACATTTTTTTTAAATTGTGAAATAGAACATTCTCGGACATTTTCTGGGATCCTATTGTAAAAGCGTACACCCTGACCCATAAAAGAATTACGGACTCTATGCAATCGAGTCATAGGTGCACTAAGATTAAATTTATTTCTAGTGTTAATATTATCTATGTATGTCCATGAGCGAAGACATGAAAATATTTAATTTGGAAATATTAAATACTTAATTCTCTTGAGTAGAAATTGTACCCACACACTGTCACGTTTACAGTCACATGAACGTTACCCTGCACCATGATCTTAACCATTTCAGTAACAGGCTTATATATACTCTTTTATATCAAGGTGGTCAGAGAGAGAGATTGTTCCCATTAGGACACTTCCGTTCTCAAATGTCTAATAAAATCTTCAGGTACTGCGTATTGAGTAACGAAACTCAACGATTTTATCTCGTTACCAGAGCGAGAAGATGAAAATTATTAAAAATTTAACACTCTCATTATTGAGAATCGAACCTGCACCTCTACAATGTCTTATAATACAAAACTAAAAAAATAAAAACCAAAATAAATAAAACACAGTCATAACAAATGATTCTAACGAAGACTCTCCTTTAAGTAAACAATACGCTTGAGAACTAAATATCGTTTAGGTCTGGTCAAGTTAAAGCGAAAGGCTTTATTGTTACAGTTACGAAATTAAATTTAATAGAGTACTGAATGTTCTTTAGAAAAGTGGCGTAACTAAAAACTTTTCAATGTTTTATTTCGTTGTATTGTTATGTTCTTGGGTTTACACTATATGCCGCTCATAGCAGGGTAGGTCGTCTAGTGTTAAGACACTACGTTCCCATTAAAGCACTTCCGTTATACACTTGTTTACTGAATTGTCAAAGCATTGCGGTGAGAATGGCGAAACTCAACGCCGTGCTACTGTGTGAAGAAAAAAATATATTATTTTTTTTATTTCTTCGAGTGGGAAATGAACCCACATCCGTCGCTGTACAGTCACACGCCTGTGCAATGTATCGACAACCTTAAGTTATTATATAAACTTGGTATCAAAACAAAACCATTCAATAACTTTATATATAATGAGACCGTCGTAGCGCAGAAGTATAGTACGAGGGTGTTGGTTCAATTCCCACTGAGGCGAGCTTATAATTTTCATTTTCTACGATATTAGATAAAGTTATAACTATATTACATTATAATAAATCATAGTCAAACAAACCAGATATATATCTATAGTAAACAGTAGCCTATAGCTTGTTAGAACATTTACTTGAGTCGACCATGTACAAAGGATTCCAGCCAAGTGTTTACGACAAATATTACTGTAGACCAATTGTAGGACAAACAGACAAAGCATACCTGGCTTATTGCTTGGGTCTAGACTGAGATGCGTCTGGAAGTGGCTGAGTAAGTGCCTAACTATCTTGAGGTATTAGCGTTTATTGAGTTCATATTGTTAGTATTGAGAATATCTTGTAAAGTTTATATGTAGCTTCGTTTTATATCACGCTTATAGCAAGAAGGTCGAGGGAACTTAGTGTTAAGACACTCCGTTTCCCAGATAACGTTGAATTTTAGAATCTTTGAGTGTTAGTGGCGAAAATAACGCGCTTAGCTTCATTACCAATACGAGGTAATTAAATTATTTTTTTTCTTTTTTTTTTCAACTTCACGCTGTATCCCGCACGAGGCAGGGTAGGCAGAGAGAACCCGGGAACCTAGTGTTAAGACACTCCGTTCCACTTCCGTTCTCCACTTTCCTCCGAAATTGAGACAATGCGAGTTGAGTGGCGGAACTCAACGCCGTGCTTTGCCTTATTACCACAGCGAAGAAATGAAACATTAAATATTTTAAATTGAAAATATTAAATATTTCATTTCCTCGACTGGGGATCGAACCCAGAACCTGTCGGTTACAGTCACACGCTTGTGCCGCTGCGCAAAAAATTAAATTCCTCAAGCGTGAATCGAACCCATGGCCTCTCCATTTTACTAGTGCGGTAGTGAAGTAATAAACTCACAGTTAATAACTGTAATCACTAATAGAAATATTACTATTTAATTTATTTTAATTTATTCATTTTGGCCAAAAAAATTAAGTTAGTCAGTTCCCAAAACGTTCCATCCTTTTCTAACTTTCTGATTAATTCTTAAGATATTACCAGGTAAGTATAAATTACTTTCAACTTACTTTTCACGGGCAATATATAAGTATAATATATAAATATCGTCTTAAAAAAAACTTTTATATGGGACATGGTACACGTATGTATAATAAAATTCTACAAGTAATTTTAAATTTGCTACTTAAAAAAATTAAAGTGGATGTAAAAAATATATATTGTTGGGCAAAGCATATTAATCAATTCAAGAATATTACCATGATAAGAATGCGTGGGATTAAATGCTGTTGGTACTCAGGAAGCTAACTAAGTTATTATATATATCTACTTTAATTGATATTTTGAAAAGAGCAACTATTGAGTTTCTTGACGGCTCTTCTCAGCAGACCCGCCTTCCGAGCCAGTGGTAGCTTCCTGTAGGACTGACACTACAGACCTTTCTATGGAACTTGACGATTCAAAAATGCTTGTAATGGCCTAATTGAATAAAGAATATTTTGATTTTTATTTTGATTTTTTATTCTATTGCTACTGAATACTACTACAGAACGCCTCGTTTTGTTTTGATACCAGATAAAAAAAAACTTTCGTTCCCCATTTTCCGCCGAAATTGAGACATTGCGTGTTAAGTTGCGGAACTCGCTTTGCCTTTTTACCAGGGCTAAGAAATGAAATCTTGAAATATTTAATTTAAAAATATTCAATATTTCATTTGTTCGAATGGGGATCGAACCCACAACCTATCGTTTACAGTTACACAATTATGCGGCTGCGCCACGACAGGCCTCGGCCTTACTACTCTAATTAGTTAAATTGAAATTGCAAACACTAAATTCATTTACTTCATATATGTACATATTATGTAAATGTCACACGGATTAATGTCGATGTACATATTGACTTGAATAACTTTGAAACATTTGATAATCTTGCACACTTTTATAGTTGCTATTTATTATTATTTTTATGATAAATTGTTTTCTGTTTATTCATTCTGACTGAGCGGTGTTGAATTCCGTAATTCAAATCGTCGATCATTTCCTCGCTCTGGTAACAAGACAAACCGCGGCGTTGTGATTCGCCATTTGATACACAACGTACCTATGTATTATTATTTTCATCTTCACTAACTGTGGTAACAACGCTGAGTTTTTTCTTAGTTTTAACCATGAGTCCAGTCATCCAACACGCCTCTAGAATTCGGTGAAATGGGAAACAGAAGTGTTTTAATGAGAACAGAGTATCATAATATCAGGTTCCAAGGTTCCCTCTGCCTACTTTGCAATGTACAAGATATAGTAGAACTTAAAAAAAAACATAACCATCTTATTTTTAACATAAAAACCGGGTATTTACTGTTCTTACACCATTAACAAAAGGTAGATTTAAAGGCTCACAACACCTTCATCTCCTTTACTTGTAGTTCAAAGAGATATAAATAACGTAGGAAAATAATATATTCTCAACAAGTTACTTTTTTAGGAACAATGGAAAAATTACTTTAACTATATACTTACTTACTTACTTACTTAGCTTCACGCTATATCCCTAGCGGGGTAGGCAGAGAGAACGGAGCGCCAAACGCTACGGTCTCGGCATACCTCTTTCGTCCACTGTCATCAACCTCTTCATACATGCCCTCCGTGGGGTCCTCATGCATTTTACGAGACCTTCCTCCAGTATCGTCGATACTGTGTTTTAATATATTTTGTGTCAATATATATTTCTAAAAAAAAGCTGTAGCATTAACAATTTTCTTTAATGTATAAGAAATGCCATCATGGACCAGTCTGATTACGTCTGAAACCAAATATTGTTATTTAATTGAGACGTAGCGCGGCGCCTGCAGATTTTATTAGATATTTTGGTGAAAATTCAGCGGAAATTAGTTAATGGTTTTTGTATTCTGCTTTTTAATTTTAGTCTACATCTCCTCGTGTACCTACACGAGAAGAGAAAAAGAACAGAGTGACGAAGAGCGGAAAATAAGAGTGGTCAAATATACACCTTCCCATGAAATACTTCAAATATACCTAAATTTGATATGCTATAAAATGTGTATTGCTTTTGTGGTATTAACACAAAACTTTTTTTATCCTAATGAACCTCTTTTATACATACGCTACCTGAGTGGATAAAGGGATTATGTTGACCGCCACAGGCCTGGGCTAAGGCAGCCAAGGATTCCTCCATCACCCCAGTGGTTACTGCCACTAATGCAATGTATAATACTTTATTTTTACAAGAAGTAATTTTACCCATTTCTAGTATTTCTTTGATGTCACTGAAAATTTTCTTTTTAGCTTCACTCATAAATAAAATCATAAAATCAGGTTATTCAAAATTATCAAGAAACATAGTAAACAATTGTTGAATTATTTTCATGAAATTTATCAAAAAGTTGAAATATGCAATCAACTGCGTCAGTGAGGACATTTTAATAAGCTAAATAGTAAATAGACTTAAGGATTTTTTTCAGCTTCACGCTGTATTCCGCACGAGGCAGGGTAGGCAGAGGGAACCCAGGAACCTAGTGTTAAAACAGTCCGTTCCACTTCCGTTTCCCACTCGCCCGACAGGTTCTGGGTTCGATCCCCAGTCTAGGAAATTTAATTTATAATTTCTTCGCTGTTAACAAGGTAAAGCGCGGCGTTAAATTCCGCCACTCAAAACACAATGCCTCAAATACAGCGGAAAATGGGGAACGAAATGTCTGAGTTCCGCCAATCAACACGCAATACCTCAAATTCGGCGAAAAGTGGTGAACAGAAGTGGAACGGAGTGTCTTAACACTAGGTTCCTAGGTTCCCTCTGCCTACCCTGCCATGTGTGGGATACAGCGTCAAGCTGAGCGAGTGATATAGTATAGAAAAAAAAAACTAAAATACAATACATAGTACCAGAATCCATTTTACTTAGTTTCTTAAAATAGATTTAAAAGTCCACTAACATCTGGTGGGGAAAGATAAACGTTTTAAAATAAACCTGAACGACCGTTGCTCGAGGAACTTTGTGATTTTCATAAAAATACAATAGACGTACTGTCGCAAAGTAAGTACCTAAAAAATATAGTGGACTTGAGAAAACTTTATATAATGCTTTTGTATGGCGACTTGGAGGCGATTCCACTACGTTCGGTTTCTAATAAGGAAACCCTATTGTTTTCATCTCCTCAACCCAGTTACTAAAGAAAGTGCAGCGTTAAGATCCGCTGTTCAACACGCAATGTCTTGATAATTGGAATGTTGGAGGTGTTTACTACTAGTGCCTTGATACAAGCTTCTCTCTGACTATGATATATGATTTACGACCTGAAACTGTTCCGATTTTGCTTATACTAAATAAATTTGTTTAAAATGAAAGAGGATAAAATTAATTGTTTTATCCTGAATTAGAGACATTTAATGTTGTGTAATGAATCTCAACGCCGCCCTCTGTCTTACTTAAGTAAGGACCGGCAGTATCGTTCAAAATTGATTCTCTTTAAAAATATGTGAAAGCTTAAACAAAATATATGAGAACAAAGCCAAGCTCCATTTTATTGCAATCGAAATGCTATAGACTAAAGAATTTGTTGGTACTCTTAAGAGATATAACTCTGGATGGAATTTATTGATTCTTTTGTTTGTTCATTTTTTATGTCTATCTATATAAACTCCATAGAGCAGGGTAGGCTAAGGGCACCTAGTGTTACGATATTTCCCAATTTGGGTCTACATTTTCTATACAATCGTACGGGGTATGGCGTAAAGCGTAAAAAGTGGTATAAAACCATTTGGCTTTGAATAAATATGAATTTCATACTTTTTATAAAATGTTCTGTTCTTCCCAGATTGTTCGTTCAATGTATGATTTAAGTGACGTCTCGACGTTATCTGGCTATCATGTGTTATCAGCAATTGAAAGGTGCAAATCAAAATTATGAATTTCATCCAGCGAGAATCAAACCCCTAATTTGCTGTAATTACAGCCAGACAATGTTACTGAGCCACGACGTCTCCAATCACTTTGATTCACGATTCCCCTAAAGCCGTATAATTTGTTATTTAAGAATAAAAACAAGTAATCAACAATAGGAGAACGATTAACGAGGACTTTTATTCGCGCTTACGAACGTAAGCTCTTTCTGTAATGAAAGATTGCTCCTTACATTAATAAAGTAGTCCGTACAATCATTTTAATGGGATCCGGAGAAAAGATGTAATTCCGTTGTTTCTTTAGGGTTCCGTTTTACAGGTGTGAAAACGGATGTCTTATAGGGAGAATTTTTTTTTTCGTTTCTTTATCTGTGTGTCCGTCTGTTTAGATGTTTATTTTTCTAGATCTTGTAAAAAATAATAAACTAAAATTTATATAAAAAAAAAAAATATCTAATTTACAATCGTTTCGAATCGAATCATAGAATATATAAACTTCTATTTGTATACCCTCCAAAAAGAAGCACAGCATTATTTTTCTTAATTAAAACATATAATGTACTTCCAGTTAGCATAGAACGACAAATTTATGTTTGTAATTCATTTAATATAAAATTTACACGGCCACACGCCTTGAAAATTATAATTACAATAATTTAAATGAGAGGCCTGTCGTGGCGCAGCGGCACAAGAGTGTGACTGTAACCGACAGGTTCTGGGTTCGATCCCCAGTCGAGGAAATGAAATATTTAATATTTTCAATTTAAAATATTTAATGTTTCATTTCTTCGCTCTGGTAATAAGGCAAAGCGCGGCGTTGAGTTCCGCCACTCAACACGCAATGCCTCAAATTCGGCGGAAAGTGGGGAACGAAAGTGGAACGGAGTGTCATAACACTAGGTTTCACTTCCATTCCCTCTGCCTACCCTGCCTAATGCGGGATACAGCGTGAAGCTGGGAATAATTTAAATAGTACGGAACACTATGTTCGCGAGTCGGACTTGAACTTGACAGGTCTTTTTATTTTTTATTAAGCTTAAAAGCTTTAAATATATGCTTGTAGAATGTAAATATTTATTTACATAAATTTACCGTAGTTCTTGTGTAGTGGAGATGATCTGAGTGTACTCGGAGGACTTGGGTTCATTAGTTTAACATTTTGTCTGTTTGTAGAAAACTTATAAAAATTTGAACATGTGTATGGAAAAGTGAGTGGTAAGAGAGGGAGGGGGAGACCTCGGAAGACCTTCGAAAACACAGTAACGACAATACTGGAGGAAGGTCACGTAAAAAGCATGAGGACCCCCCGGAGGACATGTATAAAGAGGCTGATGACAGTGGACGAGGCGAAAGAGGTATGCCGAGACCGCAGCGTTTGGCGCTCCGTTCTCTCTACCTACCCCGCTAGGGATACAGCGTGAAGATATGTATGTATTATCAGGTTGTTAAAATTAACAAGTATACAAAAAAAAAAACTTCCTTCTCTTAGTGTAAAATAAAATTTTGAACTTTTGAAAAGTAAAAGAAACGTAAAATAATTTGTCCAATTAAAACAAAATATAAAATATAAAAAGCGTGTATGAACTTTGATGTTGTTCTATAACAGTGTAATGTTTTCTCGCTACAGCACTAAGACGGTTTTAAAGAGACATATCATATCTTGGTCAATTAAAATCTCAATACTTTATCCAATATTTAAGTCAAAAATTTATCTTGGGTGAGGTGGAATCAAGAATTAAAACTCAGTTTTTTTCGTTTCAGCAGCATAGACAGAGGAAGCCAGAGAAACTAATGACATTACGTTACGAGCTCGAGTCGTACTTTAGCACTGCTTAGAAAGGAAAAATAAAAATATATTTTAAAGTGTTATTCCACACTTAGGACAGAAAAAAAAATAATTTTAAAATTAAGTTTACCTACTTATCTAACCTGTCGCACATTTCTGTCCCTACGCAACGGTGGTCTCATAAATTATTACTTTGGGGTAGCCAAAATAACGAACTATCAATCTTTTCAATCTCTACATACCTCTTTTGTCTTAAATACTCATGTTTCTTACGTCTCTCATTCTCTAATATAATTAATAAATACTAGAGTACGGGGACAACCAAGCTTACCCTCTACCTTTCTAGTCAAAATAATACCATAATAATTTAGAAAACATATAAAATTTTTAACATATCAGGATTTAAACCCGCGTCTATTGGAATCTATCCAAACGCTCTGACCAACTAAGCCATACGATTTCATCATGCTTTGCGACATTTTTAAACGCTTATCACAACTTACTTATAATATTTTTTTTTTTAATCCGGCTCCCCAAAGCTAAATCGAATTTCAATACATTTTTTAAAATAAATATTTTCTTTTCTCAATGTGGACTGACAATTTACCCTGTAAAACTATTACTGCCTTATTTTTACTATGTTTTAAAGTGTTATTCTACACTTGGACAGAAAATACTAAATTTAAATTTAAAAAGCGTATAAAAATTTTGAACGAAGCAGGAGGAGAGAACGAATGGCTTAGTTGGTCAGAGCGCTGGAACGGTTTTCCAGAGGCGCGGGTTCAAATCTTGCTTCGTTCAAAATTTTTATACGCTTTTTAAATTTAAGTTTAGTATTACTGCCTTTTCCAATTCTAAAGCATTAAAACGTTGGATTTAAAGTATACAATATCAAAGAATATTCTTTAATAGTATTAGGTACACTTATCGTATTGTGACATGAACGAATGGAATACCGCAATAAATATATAGGTTTCGATTTAACACGATTGTTATATTAGGGACCTTTCACTATTCCCTCTTAAGATATTTCCGTTCTCCATATTTCGACTTATAATATTGATAAAATATCTGTTGAATGTTAGTTTCAATTTTACTTCTTTTAAATAAACCTTTCCTTCTTCTTAGCTTCACGCTGTATCCCGCACGATGCAGGGTAGGCAGATTGAACCCGAGAACCTAGTATTAAGACAGTCGGTTCCACTTCCGTTCTTCACTTTCCGCCGAATTTGAGGCATTGCGTGTTCAGTGGCGGAACTCAACGCCGCGTTTTTCCTTATTAGCTTATTACCTTTCCAATTTTCCAATTTAAACCTTTCCAATTTTATATAAATATATGTTATACACTGTATTTTGTAGAATAAGTATTCTATAATATTATACACTTTAAAAATTTGTTTGGTTAAAAGTATACAATTTAATACATGTACTTGTATACCTATTTACATTTACCACGCTTTGGTCTCTCTAGAATCTAGCGGAAACTGGAGAACGGAAGTGTGTCAATTGAAACTGAGTTTCTTTACATTAGGTTCCCAGGTTCCCTCTGCCTTTGCCTACGGGATACATAGGAAAGCTTAAAATAAAAGAAATACGTATAGTCTCCTTTACATTTCACGGTAAAACAGCGGTCGAGGCTTAGAAAGTTTTACGAAGCTAATATGCTTGTGCAGCGAAGCAACTTTGTATCATATACGGTGTATTTTCAGTGTCATTTTATAAAATTTCAATTTCTTCTAAGAATTTTTATATGAAATTTTAGAGAAATTCATGTTATAGTACAGAAGCTTTCTAGTATTTCAGTGTTTAATGATAATGGGATAGAAAAATACGATATTTTCTTCGATTTCACTCGAAGAAATGAAAGAAATAGTATTTTCAAATTTAATTAATAATATTTTCGTTCTGTTTGCAAGGCAATTTCGGTGTTCAATTCCTCCACTCAGTACGCAATGTCTTAAATAAGACGGATAGTGGGGAACGGAACAGAATGTCTTAACGCTAGGTTCCCAGGTTCCTTCTGCCTACCCTGCCATGTGCGGGATACAGCGTGAATCTGAAATAAAAATGCTTAAAATATATAAATTGCCAAATGATAATTCTAAACATGTATCTTTGTGTAGCAAAAATTAGTAATAATTTCCGGCCGGTTTAACAAGTGATTAAGAATTTCGTCGAAGCTAGATGAGAACATATAGCTTAGTTGGTCAGAGAGCTTGAACGATATCCTAGAGGCGCCGGTTCAAATCTCGCTATGGACACATTTTTATGCATTTTCTAAAAAAATAATATATTGTCCGTTCTGGTAGTGGTAGTGCTGCGTTTAATTCTTTCTTAAAACGTAACATCTCGAATTCTGATAGATACTAGACATAAAAGTTTCTTTCTTCTTCATTCTTTTTCCCTCCTCTGCTCATGAGTGGAATGCCTGAATCTACTATTGTTATGTAATCTCTTGAATAAAAATCTCTTCTTTTTTTATATATGTAGCCCCATACAAGTTTTATACTTTAGCTATTGGCAGTCACGAATGAACATAAAATTTCTATATATAATTTCTATATATATTCAGCTGACGTGGGGAATGAAAATAAACGAGTATTTAATTCTCCACGGATTTTGGCAATATCGAACAAATACGACAACGTTGGTCTTTCAAAAACGATCTAAAAAACTAAATATATATAATAAAATAAAACACGGATTTAAAATATCTTTGAAAAAAGCTTCTAGAAAGCTTTTTTCAAAGATCTTTATGGTACTACACACGTATTATACAAATAGCCCTTTCATTTGATATCCATACTCACCTAAGGGTGAACAAAAATTTATAATCCGCCATCTTGTTGATGCAGCCATTTTGAATTAACAGCAGCATAAATCATATGTAAATTATTTATCATCAGAATTGAAGTCATCATTTACATTTACGATCTACCGGATACTGGTAAGTGAGTCAAATTGAGCTTGCAAAGCTTCCCATAATAAAAGATTATAATATTATAGAGTATAGGTATAGATATCAACCCCTGGCACATGGACAGCGTCTGACTGTAAGTGCCAATGACGTACAGTAAAAATTAGCACAATAAACAAAGCGTATAGCTTAGTTTCGCCACACAACACAATGTCTCAAGAATTCGGTGGAAAATGGGGACCGGAAGTGCCTTAATGTAATTTCGAGGTACACGGAAACAAGATCCGACTGTAAATGCAACTGATTGTGTGTTCTATTTGAGGACATTTTATTATTTTTAAAGTAGACTTAGGAAAGAAAATACTTTGAAAAAAGAAAAATACTACATTTAAAAATGGTTAAAAATTTGAACATAGTAGAATTTGAACCCGCTTTTGCTTGAACGGTTTCCAAGTGAAGCGACTTCCCGCTACGATTAGAATACTTTCATTTCTTCGCTCTGGTGACAAGGAAAAACGCGGCGTTGTGCTCCGCCACTTAACACACAATGTCTCAGATTCGACAGAAGGTGGGAGACTAAACAAAATGTCTTAACAATAGGTTTTTTTTTTCTTTTATGGAAAAGACGGCAAACGAGCGTACGGGTCACCTGATGGTAAGTGATCACCGTCGCCCACGGCCCCGAGTAACTCTAGGGGCTACATGAGCGTTGCCGTCCTTTAAGGTGGTAGGGCACCGGGGCCCGGCATTACCTAATGCGAAACGCAGTGGCCAAAGCCACTACTTAACGCCGGTCTTTAATGCCGGGGGTGGTAATAATCCGGTCGAGTCTGCCCATGCGTGTTGCCATTACTGGCAACGTGACTCTACCACACGCACTTTAGTCGCCTCTTACGACACCATCAGTACCAGGGTGATCCTATTCTAAAAAATTAGATATATTTAGAATTAGAATAAAGTTCCCAAATTCCCTCTTATACTCTGCCATGAGCGGGATTATATTATTTTTGTTAAAAATAACTGGAAATATCCAACTATCTGGGTACTTAAAATGAAAGTTGCGATGCTATCTCTGTAACAACCTATTAACGATATACACAGTTAAGCAAAGCGAAATTGTTATTTTTTATTCAAAAGTTCCGTACAGTA
This sequence comes from Eueides isabella, assembly GCA_019049475.1. Classification (NCBI taxonomy): domain Eukaryota; kingdom Metazoa; phylum Arthropoda; class Insecta; order Lepidoptera; family Nymphalidae; genus Eueides; species Eueides isabella. Next base: position 12,123,247 of record CM032398.1, on the reverse strand, counting down.
CTCTCTAGAACTTTTTTGGCACAGTTTTTTTTTACCGACTTCCATAAAGTGGTTATAAATTTAACAAATACATATATATATATATATATATATATATATATATATATATATATATATATATATATATATATATATATATATATATATATATATATATATATATATATATATATATATATATATATATATATATATATATATATATATATATATACCAGAACATTATTTTTAAAAGGGGAACCCTAATATGCAACGATAATGCTCAATCGGTAGCTGTTAAAATAATGAGAACTAATTTCCTCTGTAATGAAGACAATGACTATTAAGATTACGCTGCTTTTTGTATTTCAGGTATTTTTTCGAAACATAATATTAACTTTTTTTTGTTTGAATAACTTTACTTTGGCAATACTGGAGGTCGGTTTTTTTTCTATTTCTTTACGGACTTTATTTATAACATTATTTTTTAGTTGTATCCTGGGAACCTAGTATTACGGCACACCGTTTCTAGGCTAGGCTGCTTTGGGTTCCCACTCTCCGCCGAATTCATGTTAAGTGGTGGGACTTATCACTGCATTTTTCTCACCAGAAGGAAATTAAAACATGAAATATTTAATTTCTTCGAGTGAGAATTTATAATCTTTCTTTTTCAAATAATCGTACCCCACATATAAGAAAAGCTAGATGGAATCTACTGTTGAGTCACTCCGTTCTCCGTTAACCACTCAAGCTCGAAACATTTCCAATTAATAATCGATAGTTTTCACTTTACACTTTATATTTCCTTAATGTGAAGTTAAAATAAATTTTAGAAACTAATTATTTGAGGCCCTCATGGCGTAGCATCTGACTGTAACGCGCGATGGACGCAAGTTCAATTTCCACACATTTGAATAACATGACAGAAAGCGGCGTTGGATTCCACGTAATGTCTCGATAATCGGGCGGAAATCTGGCTTTAATTTTGTATGTGAATACGAAGCTAAAAACATATTACTTCAAATTTAATAACTTATATTATAAACCACTGTGCCACGATAGCTTTAATAAAATAGTGTCTTTAGTTTTTTTTTCAGCATCAGGCTGTATCCCGTACTTGGCAGGGTAGGCAGAGGGAACTTGGGAACCTAGTGTTACAACTCTCCATCTGCTCTAAAAATGTCATTTACTTCAAATGAGATTGAACCCGCAACGAATAAAGACAATTCACTGCGCCACAATACCCTTCAATGCTATATTTAATTTACTTTGTATATAAAATAAAAGTTTAGTATTACTTAGTTAAGCTGAGATCTAACTTTTAATGATCCAGCAACAGCTTTAACGATACTTTTATTGCGGAATTTCATTATAAGTTCACGTTATAGGTAAAACCTGAAGCCTGTCGAGGCGCAGTGGCAAATATACGTGACTCTAAATGACAGATCGTGGGTTCGATGCTCACTGTAGGAATTGAAAAATTTTATATTTTCAATTTATATAATTATTATTTTAATTTCTACCCTCAGGTACAGGAAAATATGGCGTTGAGTCCCGCCAATTAATACACAATGGCTCAAATTCGGCGAAAAGTGGAGAACGGAACGGAGTGTCTTAACACTAGGTTCCCCAGTTCTCTCTGCCTACCCTGCTACATGCGATGTACATATAAAGAAATAATATTGTATAGTTATATTATCCTAAAAGGGTTAAAAAAAATAACATTGTATATTATTCACAAAAAAAGTTCCTTGTATAGTGAGTTTAAAGGAGATAAAAGGAACTTACCTTTACAACAAGCAATGCTTACAAATTTTAACATTTGTATGGTGGAATTTATTATTTTGTTGTTCCCAGAAAATTAATGTTAAGTATATTGAATATATCTAATTTATTTAGCATCGATGTTATATGAGGCCTGTCGTGGCGCAGCGGCACAGGCGTTTGACTGTAATCGATAGGTTATGCGTTCGATCCTCACGCGAGGATATGAAGTATTTAATTTTTTCAAATTAAATTTTTAATGATTTCATTTCTTCGCTCTGGTGCAAGGCAAAACGCGGCGTTGAGTTCCGCCTCTCAACACGCAATGCCTCAAATTCGGCGAAAAATGGGGAACGGAAGTGGAACGGAGTGTCTTAACACTAGGTTCTAAGTTCCCTCAGCCTGCCCTGCCTTGTGCGGGAAACAGGGTAAAGCTGATTGAGAAATATTTAATATTTTTATTATCTTTACTTAGGAACCGAGGCAAATTGCGGCTTTAAGCTCCGCCAAACAACACGCAATGCCCAATACCGTGGAATATGAAAGGTAAAAATGGAGAAAAATGCCTTAAAGGGAGTGGTATTTCTCAACACTAGGTTCCCAGCTTCCCTCTACTTACCCTACTAAGTGCAGTATACAAGTGAACCTCAAGAAAAATAAATAAGCTTTACAGTCCACCCAAAGTTGCAGGCGACAGCTTTTACAGTATATTGTAAGATCAGTGTCAATATGACGTATCACTTTGTGAACTTGGCTTTCACAAATTGAATCGAATACAAACTTGACTTCTTCTTTCACACGAAAGTCCATATAATTTTTACTATAAATATAATTTTGTTAGAATCAAGATACTTAGTACGTTGTTTACCAAATTTCAAGATATTTACGAAATATTTATTTAAAAAAGGTATAAAATTTTTAACGTAGCAGGATTTGAACCCGCACCTCTTAAGCCTCTTAACCTCACCTTCTAAGGTGAAATTTCCAAGGATTTTCTTTCCTAAGTGTGAATTAACACTTTAGAAATAGTAAAACATTTACGGAGCACAACGCTGCGTTATGTTTCTACTTGAGGGACGTTATGGTCTATAGTATAAAAAATAAAAGTGTTTTCTTTATTTATTTTAGCTTCACGCTGTATCCCGCACGTGGCAGGGTAGACAGAGGGAACCCGGAAACCTAGTGTCAAGACACTCCGCTCCACTTCCGTTCCTCATTCTCTATTTTATTTATGACAAGACTATAAATGTATAATTAATCTTGTCAATAAAGAAAGCTTTTTTTTATTCAACATTTCATTACAAATTTTGAAAGCAATAAATACCTCCAGAATTCGGTAAAAAAAGAGGGAACGGTAATTTCTTAACACTACTCTCAACTCTCTTACTCTGCCTTAGTAATTTTGAAATGCAGCGTGAATAAAAAAAATACATAAATACTTTCTTTTTATACAAAACTTTCTATCGCAATATAACAGAGTCTGCTTCACACGATGGTATTTGATTTGATTTGTAAATAAAATGTGATATTTGAGTTTTGTTATTTTCACTGTTATGTCTATAAAATGAGTAGAAATAAGGTTATCTTCTCACTGGATTAGATTGGTAGATTCACTAAGAGCACTGAATTTTTCATAAGATTCTCTTTATAATTCAGCTAAGAAGGCAGAGGGAACTTGGGAACCTAATGTTAAGGCACTCCGTTCCATTTCAAAGTTGGCGCCGAATTTGAGGCATTGCGTGGTGATTCTCTTTGTCGTGTCATAGTTGACAAATTTAAGATTGCGGACGTATGCACTAATTTTGTGTGAAATAAACTACAAATACAAGCTTGCAAAATCTTCCATCAAACACCTATAAAAATGACCTTAGCGCATTTAGTCCTTTTAGTTAGCCTTTCATATATAATAAAATGTCTTTTTTTTTTAAAAAAAAAAAAGAAAAACACTTTATTACAAATCAGACGCCCAACTTGGAATCAATCAAGCAACTTTTTATAAACCCTTAACGTTAACAATCAATATTCTGAATACGTAAGCTTATAAAATTTTTATTACAAGAAAAGCTTTATATTTTATCGAGCTTTTGAAGAAAAAAAAATAAGAAAGAAAGAATTATATGTCACCTACGGATATACGTGGATATTCATTTCATTTCATCGTTTAAACAAACTCCTAAGCCGATATTGATGTTGTTTAGACAGTTTCTTAAGTTCGCATATACTTTATTTATATTAAATGAGAATTATCTAAATATGATTTTTAGTTTCTAAGAAATTCGAGGGCACATTTAAAAATTCAGAGAAGTGATTACACATATGAAACATTTGAATAATAAAACATAACTGGATGATAAATTACTAATAAAAATTGATTAGCGTAATTAAACACTGTACTTTGCCCAGCGAGGTAATAAAAATTAAATAATTATATTATTTAATGTTTATTACTTCGTTGGGTCTCTTATTGTCCCATACTGATTCCATTTTTATATAATAATTCCATTGTTTTTCTTATTTTCACTCTGTATTTCAAACAAAGCAGGGTAGGCAGAGAGAACTTGGCATTCTTGGACTAAGAAACTCTCAGCTTCGCGCTGTATCCCGCACATGGCAGGGTAGGCAGAGGAAACTTGGAACCTAGTGTTAAGACACTCCGTTTCAGTCCCGTCCCCCACTTTCCGCTGAATTAGAGGCATGACGTTTTGAGTGGCGGAACTCAACGCCGCGTTTTGCCTTCGACCAGAGCCAAGAAATGAAAATATTAAATATTTAAATTGAAAATATTAAATATTTCATTTCCTCGAGTGGGGATCGAACCCAGAACCTGTCGGTTACAGTCACACGCTTGTGCCGCTGCGCCACGACAGGCTTCAATCTAAGAAACTTCCTTCCTTCCTTCTTCCTATTAAAACACTTCCGTTTTCTAAATTTAGCTAAATCAAAAAAATCAGCTAAACCAAAAAAAAAATAGAGCAAAATTAAATAATTTATACGAGGATTATTAACATTTTATGAAACAAAAAATATTTGAAATAAATTAGTCAATTTAGACAAAGCTTTGTCTGTGGATTAAAATGACTAAATAATACACACCGATAGTTCTAATATTATATAAGGCCGTGGATAAACTGTTCGTATGATTTCAGCTTAACATTTTATATCGCGTCAAATATATCTTTATTCAACACGCCATGCCTCAAATTTGGCGGAGAGTGGCCCCACTGGGCTTGTAACGGAGTGTCTTGTCACTAGGTTCCCAAGATGTCGCTGCCTGCCCTACCATGTACGGAATACAGCATGAAACTGAAAAAAATATATGTCCGTTGGCCATGCTCCGCTCTATTTTTGAGACACTGTGTGGTTCTTGACATCATGCTTTGATTTTTGGTAGCCCAGCAATGCAATGAAAATATTTCAACCCTCAGCGATTTCAAACAACGTTTTGGATATATCGAAACCGAAACGACGACAGGTCTCGATATTTCTTTTTTACTTTTTTTTAGCATCAGCCCGGACTTGGGAAACTTGTGGCAAGACACGTTCCCATATACAGGCTTCCGTTCCCAACTTACCGCCGATTTTGATTTTTTGATTTAGATTTTTTTGAATGGTAAAACTCAACGCCGTGGGTTGCCTTGTTACCAGAGAAAAAAAATTGAAAATATTCTTCAAGTGAGGACCAAGCTCATCCGCATCCTGCACCACAACAGACCACATTTTATTTACCTTCACATACATGTTTTACTTTACAATATTGAATAACAAAATAGCAAAAATGAAACTATTTATTACAATTTAATATCGAAAACTAACGTCCAATTCGGAACAAATGGCTTAGTTGGTCAGAGCGCTTGGACAGTTTCAAAGAGGCGCGGGTTCAAATCCTGCTTCGTTCAAATTTTTATACGTTTTTAAATTTAATATTTTTCTTTCCTAAGTAAATATAAAAAATATAGAAAAAAAATAATATAAATATTCAATGGATTACTAAGCTTAGAGAGTGGAACTGTTCATTCGTTTAAAAACCGTTAAACGCGTGAACAATTTTGTTCAAAGGGAACTTAAATAGATGTTTATATAATATTTGTATATTAATATAATTAAATATAAACTATCCGATACGTTTTAGTTTGATGTTTCTTTCAGCTTCACGCTGAATCCCGCACATGGTGGGTTAGGCAGAAGGGAACTTGGGAACCTAGTGTTAAGACATTCTGTTCCCGTTAATTTTACTTACCTCTTTCTCTTAATCTGTATTAATTGATATAAACTAATTAGTTTCATGCTGTAACGTTTCTGAGGTTAGCTTGAAGAAGCAGATACACAGATTTCAAATTAAAAGAATATTCTTTGAAGTTCTATTTGCCTATTAAATGACATCAATATAATTTTTATATATCTCTCTTATGCACTGACGCCATATCACCATAATTTTATTATAAAAAAAACTACTGGAATTAAGTGATATGCGTGAAAATGCGTGAAGAATATATTTTTTCGACATTTCATTCTTATTTCTAAGTCGGTTAACAAAACACTTTACAGTCTTCTCTAACATATAGTACATTGCCTAAGACATTTACATAACCACGCGTGCCCAAGTGGGGGTGGAAACGCAAAAAAGCATTTTTCATGTCCAAATGAAGTATTTCTTCAGCATGACCCATTTTTGTAAATTAAAATCTTGTTCAGTTTTAAGAAAGTGTTTTTGACATAAGTTTATTATTTTACTTCTATTGCTATATTCATCTTTGTATTGAATTGAAATCTATGGTTATATGTGAGTTGATTTTTCCTAGTTCTTCAAGACAAAACGCGGCGTTGAGTTCCATCATTTTGGGAAGACTTTTCTTTCTTTTTTCAGCTTCACGCTGTATCCCGCACGAGGAAGGGTAGGCAGAGGGAGGGAACTTGGGAACCTAGTGTTAAGACACTTCGTTCCACTTCCGTTCCCCACTTTCCGCAGAATTGCGTGTTGAGTGGCGGTACTCAACGCCGCGCTTTGCCTTATTAACAAAGCGAAGAATTGAAACATAAAATATTTAAATTGAAAATATTAAATATTTCATTTCCTCGACTGCCTGTATATTTTCCAATTGCGTACTTTCTATAAAATGTAATAGAAAGTACGCAATTGGAAAATATATTCAATTCAACAAAAAAAAAACACTGCCTTTCGTAAAATTGTGTCTTAACTTACGGAATTTAACGCCGCATTTCATCTACAAAAACGAAAAACTTAGAATAATTTAGATATAGCCTCCCCCGATTGTGTATCGAACCCGCAACCTTTACGCGTATATTAAAACACCGTCCACTGCGCCATTACACCGTTAAATTAAATATAACAGGTGATAAGTAAACACAAAGTTACTTAGTTGCTAAGAGCTATTAACGTAATTGCTCCAGTATGACAAGTTTGTATTGAGTTCACGAAGCGACGTATGAAACATAAGCGACTTAACTGTTCCCATTGTCTTGATATTTGATATGATAATCATATAATATATATTATATAAAGTACTATGTACCTATTACAAGAACTAAATATGGTATAAAGTTCTATGTACCTATTACAAGAACTAAGTATGGTATAAAGTTCTATGTACCTATTACAAGAACTAAATATGGTGGAAATGTTTTTATTTATCGTGCTTGCAGCTCTCATGATAATGCGTTTGGCGATATTGACATGTTTACTATAAATAAGTTCAAATCACTTGTCATGGAAGCTGTTTCTGAATGATTTTCTTCTGTTTTATTTTGATTTCTTTTTGATTAACTGTACATCTAGCTATCTTTTTTTTGTACTATTTTATGTGAAGACTTCATTGGTTAATTGAATGTAAATTTGGTTTTTATTTGAAGTACTTGTAAAACTGTATGTCTTTCTTAATAAATAAATAAATAAATAAAGTAGACCGAGGGAACTTGGGAACCTAGCGTTGAAACACTTCCGTCACGTTCCGTTGCCCACTTCCCGCCGAATGTGGCATTACGTGTTAAATGGCTGAACTCAACGCCACGCTATGTCTTATTACCAGAGCGAAGAAATGAAAATATGAAATATTTTATTTCTTCGGCTGAGAATCGAACCCACACATAGTCTTTATAATCGCGCGCTAGTGCCTCTATGCCACTACAGGCCTTCTTTTATAACCATTATCATTTTAAATTTATAATAATATTTTTTTCTATTTTTTAGATTCACGAGCCATTTTTCCTCAATCGCGAAACATGCGTGACGGAGCTTAACGCCGCGATATATACGTAGCTAATATACAGACTCAAGTCCGGACTGAGCCACACAATAAAAGTTTTCTCTCAGCTTTTGTAGTTATTTGAAGAAATCAAACGTATTTGAAGTGAAAACCATTTATAATGTACCGTCGGGAATAGAACCTTGTGATGATTTGTCTTCATTTGTCGGCTCTGGGTAACGGAACGGTAATTCATTGATGTTAGCACTTTCTTTTGCATATTGTTTGTTTCTTTTTCTTATTTTTTTTTCTATTTATTTTTTTGCACTACGTCCTCTGTTTTGTGCTTGAAATAATTATATATCAATCACTTACTCACTCAGCTTCACGCTGTGTCCCGCACATGGCAGGGTAGGCAGAAGAAACTTGGGAACATAGTGTTAAGACACTCCGTGCCACTTCCATTTCTGCCGAATTTGAGGGATTGCGTGTTGAGTGACGGAACTCAACGCCGCGCGTTTACCTTGCTACCAGAGCGAAGACATGAACACATTAAATATTTCATTTGAAAATAATAAATATTTTATATGTTCGAATGGGGATCCAGATACTCAATATTTCATTTTAGTTTTAATTTAATTCCGCCACTCAACACGCATTGCCTTAAATTCGACAGAAAGTGGGGAACGGAAGTGGAACGGAGTGTCTTAACACTAGGTTCCCGGATTCCCTCTGCCTACCCTGCCTCGTGCGGGATAAAGCGTGAAGCTAAGAAAGAAAGAAAGAAATTTCTTTTTTCGTGCTAAAACACTCCGTTCCACTCTACACTATCCACCTGTCTGTTTTGTATTATTTAGAATTAATAGTATAGAGTACATATTTTAATCAATTTTAGTTGTATATTTGAAGACATTATATATTACCCTGATTAGGATTTGAACGTACTATCATCGCTTACATAAGTTGTAATTTTACATATGCCAAATAAAGGCACAGCGTCTAACTGTAAACAATATGATTGTGGGCTCGATTCTCACTCTCTCTCTCTGCTCTATTATAAAGACAAAGCGCGGCGTTGGGTTCCGCCTAACATACAATGTTTTGTTAATTGAGATTAGTAAAAAGCTTAAAAGCTGAAAAAACACTATAAAATAAAACATGTTATTAACTTCTTTCTTCTTCTTCTTCGCTCTGGTAACAAGGCACATACACGGCGTTGTGTTCCGCCACTCTACACACAATGCCTCAATTTTGACAGTAAGTAGAGTATGGAAGTGGAACGGAATGTCTGAATACTAGGTTCCCAAGTTCTCACTGCCTACCCTGCCATGTGCGAGATACATACTTTTCCATTCTTTACTAACTACGCCTACATAATAAATACCTGAAGTATCTATAATAAAATAATGAAATGAACATTGAACTAACATGGCATAATGAAGTCACCAACTTCAAACGAAGTCTACATTGAAGTTTCAGTAACAAATAAGAACGTGTGTTTTATCAGACAGGACAGGAGGCCAAACGCGCGAGCGGAGTGGAGTGTAGCCTCATTAAAACTTTGGCGGACAAATTGATGAAAGTCGAAGTAAATATGTAGGGATTTGTTCATATTGGAATTGAAAATTGATTTTTTTATATTTTAATCTATATTTAGGAGAAAAAAATATTTGTATGTCTAAGTGCTCAGACCACTAAGCTATACTCTTATACGTTTATTACAATTTTTTAATACTTTTCGTGGACAAGAAGGGAAAGAGAGTAAGGAAAGAGAATTATTAGGCAAAATATTTATTATATTAGCTTCACGCTCTATCCCGCACGATCTATCACGGATTTAGTCCAATTTTAAAAGATTGCACGTTGAGAGATATTTAATTTTCCTGAATGTAAGTCAAACTCAAAACCATCGCGTTCACAATCAGGCTTTATGGTGTTGTGGCGTAATGACATTTTTTTTTACCTTCACGCTGTATCCCACACATAGCAAGGTAAAGGGAACCGGGGAACCTGTTTAGATACTCTGTTTTCTACTTTCACTCACACACTCAGCTTCAGCTTCTTGCTGTCCGCACATGGCAGGGTAGGCAGAGGGAACGTGGGAACCTAATGTTAAGGCACTTCGTTTCATTTCAGTTCCCCACTCTCCGCCAAATTTGATCATTACGCCGAATTTGAACATAGCACGTTGAGTGGCGGAATTCAATCAATGCCGCGCTTTGCATTGTTACCTGAACGAAAAAATGAACACATTAAATATTTCATTTGGAAATATTAAATATTTCATTTCCTCGAGTGGTAATCGAACCCACAACTAGTCATTTACAGTCACACTCTTATGCCGCGGCGCCACGACCTTTCTACTGTCCGTTTCAAGATATTTCCGTTTCCCATTTCCGAAATCTCGAGACTTTACGCTATTTCTAGTTAAAAGAACGATACTATAAAAAATATTTATTCAGGTCGCGTTAACAGTTGCTGGTTTATACCGCCAAATAAACCAAGTTTTTTTCTTACTTTAAAAAAAACCTTGCAAAAACAATATGAAAACGCCCTTATCTCTGATCAAATCATCAAAGTTACCTGATACGATGGCGAATAGCGAACTTCGTGACGGATTACATTTGTAATTAAGGCGGAATTATCTAAAGGAGGCTTAATGGGATATCGATACAGCGAATCTGTGTTCCTTTTTTAGATTTTTACTGTATAAGTACATCGCATGGGAGGGAAAGGGAACCTGGACTTGGGAACCTAGTTTTAAAAAGAAGATATTGTGTGGGCGGAACTCAACGCCACTTTATATCTTTTCTTTTCTTTATTTTAGTAACAAGGAAAAACGTGGCGTATTAGTAAGACTTACTTCATTTTACTGTTTATTTTAGTAAGATTACTTCATTTTACTGTTTTTTTTGTCCATGTCAAATACTCTACAGGTCGTGTTTTGGAACTCAACTTGCGGAAATGAATTATTTAATATTACAAAATAGATACTCTTAACTTACAACAGGCTTTCACTGTCTACCCTGCCATGCGCTCTTGATACAGCGTGAAACTGAGTTTATATATCACATATAGGACGAAAAATTCAAGGAAATTAAAGATTAATAATAAAGCGCGGCGTTGAACTCCGCGGCGTCGCCAGCTTTTAAGAATTGGGCTGTGCTCTAGGAAAGGAGTGACTAAGCACACGATACCTCAGAAAACTAGATATAAGATATAATATTTACATTGTATTGTAAAATTCCATTACTTACGTACCGTAAATAGCTGGTACATTGGAAATTTTATATTATTATTGTATAGAGAAGATTATTTTCCTTTGAATTTTCCTTTCTTACTTGAATATTAGAGCTCGGTGTTATAAAATGTTTTCATTTGTATACTGTGCCTCTGGTGTATTGAAATTCTTTTATTATATATACGTTTCTATTGGAGAAAGGTTATTGTTGAAATAATCTGAAATTTGGTGGAAAGCGGAAAGGTAACATGTGCAGTATGAGGTTAACTTAAAAAAAATGTAATAATGACTGTAAACGAAACAGGTTTTGGGTTCTAATGTGGGTTTCATTTGTTCGCTCTGGTAAGAAGGCACAGCGCTGCGTTTAGTTCCACCAGTAAACACGCATAGCCTGGGGCCTCGGGGACTCGGTCTTAAGTGGAAAACTGAACGAAGCGTCTTAACACTAGCTTCCCAAGTTCCTTCTGCTTATTCTGCCATCTGTGGGAAACAGCGTAGAGCTGAACAAAAATATTTTTGTTTATTCGTTCTTGCACCACGGCAAAGTTTCGCTTTGAGTTTGGCAACTCAACACGCAATGCCTTATGAACTCGCTAAAAATTGCGGAACGGAAGTATCATGACATCCTAATGGGAAATGGGTGTCTTGTTACTAGATTCTCAGGTTCCTTTTACCAGAAGAAGAATAAATGATAAATAATATTGACATACTAAACTTAAATTTAAAAAACGTATAAAAATTTTGAAAGAAGCAAGATTTGAACCCGCACCTCTGGAAAACCGTTCCAGCGCTCTGACCAACTAAGCCATTCGTTCTCACCAAGCTCCGTCGAAATTTTATATGTTTGTTACAACGTTATTTATGTTGTTAGCATCTCTGTAGGGAGATTTTACAAATTTCCGCTATCCAAAGACAACTCGTAAGAATTATCGTTTGGCAAGAGAGAATACTATTTATTTTAATATTTTTACTATATTTTAAAGTGTTATTCCACACTTAGGACAGAAAATACTAAACTTAAATTTAAAAAGCGTATAAAAATTTTGAACAAAAAAATTTTATACGCTTTTTAAACTGAAGTTTAGTATTTTCTGTCCTAAGCGTGGAATAACACTAATTACGTTTGCGGCAGTTGAGAGGTTGAAAAAAAACCGAATAATTATTAATTATTTATTAATTCTATACTAATAATATAATTATCTTAAAACTAACAACTACTTTATTCGAAGAGGGAATAAAGAGTGATCTAAAATATATTACAATTAATAAAGTAAAATTAAAACAATAGAAAACTTAGAAATTAAAACAATGGGGCATTGAAAAGTTAATATGGAGAACTCGTGTGGTGGTCGCGTGGGAAGATTCCATCAGTTTGGTCCGTCAGCATATTCGTAGGATTAGGGTTACGTAACTCACTTTAAAACATAGTAAAAATATTGACATAAGTAATTTCATTTCACCAACGAACAGAGCCGCGGCTAAAATTTAGTAGAGTATAAGTCAAGATTCTTACACCCATATATATAATATCATTGCACTAAGAAAAGATACTTAACCTAAAAACGCATCTTGCTCCACAAAGGTAAGGATGTCTTTTGAAATTTAATAGCGTACCACAAAAATTCTCATTATAACTTGCTTGTGAAAAGATTATTTTAATAATATTTATATATATATATATATATATATATATATATATATATATATATATATATATATATATATATATATATAAGCAGTAAAGTGAAGAGAGACAATAGTGATAAGACACTTTATTAATAAAGCACGTTCAAATATCCCGTGATACAGAGTGGCGGCAGAATTAACTTCGGAACCAAGTTTGAAGACACTTCGTTCCACTACCATTGCCCACCTTCCGCCGAAATTGAGGCATTGTGTGTTGAGTGACGAAACTCAACGCCACGTTTTTCCTTGTTACCAGAGCGAAGAAATAAAAACAGAGATATATAGGTATATATACGGAGTGTCTTAACACTAGGTTCCTAAATTCCCTCTGCCTACCCTGCCATGTGCGGGATACAGTGAAGTTGAGTGAGTGAGTATATATGTATGTATATATACATATATATATATATATATATATATATATATATATATTATATATATATATATATATATATATATATATATATATATATATATATATATATATATATATATATATATATATATATATATATATATATATATTTATATATATATATATTTATATATATATATATATATTTATATATATATATATATATATATATATATATATATATATATATATATATATATATATATATATATATAAATATATATATATATATATATATATATATATATATATATATATATATATATATATATATATATATATATATATATATAACCGATAGCTTACATTCTCACGCTTATGCCGCTGCCCCACGATAGATAGAAATATAGATAGAATTTGAATCCCAAACCATCGTGTTTCTAAAGTCAGACTAAAGAAAAAAAAAGATTAAAATTTGAGCCTCCCCAGTGCAGTTATTTTATAACTTTAGGCACGGTGAATAATAAGTAGTTAAACTGGAATGTACATAGAAATGTCGATGGAAGTAACCTGAGAACGTGGTACTAAAACACTTAGTTCCTATAAAGACACTTCCGTTTCTCAATTTCTACTGAATTCTGAAAACAATATGATCAATTCTCTGTAAACGGGGTATAAATGCCAAGACAAACTTCGGAGTTAAGTTTCGCCAAATATCACAGAAGAAGATGAAAATTTTGTGATGTATTTCATAAATGATTCCCTGTGCCTTCCCAGGATACAGTATTAAACTGTTCGTACTGTAGGTAGAAGAAACCTCATAAATTAATTTTAAATGATAATTAAAAAAGTTATCAGTAATTTGTAGGGATTTAGTTTTTAAAATTTTGAACAGAAAGTAAGAAGCCTCTCTAACGCAAAAGGTACTTATCGTTTAAGCTTAAAATATACATATAATTTAATATTTTTAATATGAATATTGAATGTTTTTATTTCATCTCTCTGATAGACAAACCACGGTTGAGTTCCGCCACTCAACACGGAATGTTTCAAATTTAACAGAGAGTGAGAAACGGAACGAAGTGTCTTAATACTAGGTTCCCAAGCTTGACACACATTGTTGTACTAAAAAACTAACAACTAAACTACAGAAGGAGAGTAGAGAATAAAGTGTTCTAACACTTAATTATCACTGTCCATCCTGCTTTACGGGATAGAGCGTGAAGCCATAACAAAAATTAGGTCTACAAGCGACACGATGACGTCAGTCTGATGATTATTACAGTAGGTACTTACCTGCTCTTGATTCATCCAATTCATGATTTTCATTTTATCTTTTTGAAACAGTATTTTAATAATGTTTTCAGAAATATTTCGTTAAAAAGCTCATGGAGTGGTTACAGTTTTCTGAAAAAAAAAAAAAGAATCACTTTGTAGATACTAATTTTATTTTCTATTTTAAGATACTTCTTGAAATTGCTGGTTCAGTAAGCATAATTAAAGCTTTGTAATTCACAACGTCTTTATTAAATATCGGTTGTTTTTAAGCTTAACGCTTTATCATTTTGTTCCGCACTCAGTACAGTAGGCAAGGGAAGTTTGGGAACCTAATGTAGACACTCGCCGTTGCCAATAAAACACTGCCACTTGCCACTATCCGTCGAATTATTGAGGTGACAGAACCTTAAATTTACTGCTATCGCCATTTTGACGTACCTCATGTTGCCTCTCCATCATCAATCAGTACTGCACAGGCTGTTCCTCATATTAGAAGAGTTTTAATAATGTCATATCATATGAGGTTAATGAAAATCCATAATATTTCTAGTCGTAACGGAGCTGTACAAGCGTGTAACTCTTAAGATGACAGGTTGTGGGTGCAATCCCCACTTGGGGAAATGATCTATTTAATATTTTCATATTGTTTGTTAAGAAACAAGGTAAATTGTTAATTTCCGACACTTTAAAATCACTGCCACAAATTCAGCTATAATTCGGAAACGGAAATGCGGTAATGGAAACGGGATATCTTGACGCAAAAAAAAAAATTCTATTTAAACCTCAGATTTAATAATTATTATATTCATTTTAAATTTTCTATTAATTATTATTATCTACGAATGATAATTTACAGAAGACCGTCATTTCAAGAGACGCCATCTTGCATTACCGCCATCACTCAGCTGTACAGGTTATTACTCATAGTGCCGTGATGTAAAGAAACGTCGAAATACATACTTTTTGGATCTCTTTGTGGGAGCACTGCCAAGTATTTTCATACTTTGTATGGTCAAGGTTGTAATATTCTTTATTGTAAAGTCTTTTGGCTATTGGATTATATATGAGATACTTACAGCAAAACATGAATAAGACCAGCCAAGTTGTAGGTTCGATCTCCAAACGAGGTAATGAAATATTTAATAATTTAATTTCTTCGTTCTGGTAACAATGCAAAACGTTGCGTTCACTTCCGCCACTCAACACTCAATACCTCTAATTTTTCGAAAAGTGGATAACAGAAGGGTCTTCGTGGGTATGGAGTGTCTCAACTAGGTATATATGGTATCCTTCTTCTCCTAGATGAATTATTAAAATATATATATTTTTAGTTTCATATAGTATCACGCACATATGAGAGTAGGCAGAGGGACCGTTGCTAAAATTTAACTTAGACCTATAATATCTTTTAAATCCCAATTGAAAAAGCATTTACTTGCAAGTGTAAATAATTAAATTTTTAACCTTTATTATTTTCTTTTTATATATTTTTTTCTTGTATATTTATCATCAATCTATGATATATGTGTGTATGTGTATGTATATGTATGTATATATAATATGTATTTGTGTGTATGTATATAGGTATATATATGTATGTATGTGTATTTGTCTGTGTATGTGTATGTATGTTCATATAGACCCATATTAGATACTGTATTTTATTGCTAATTTTTTTTTATTGTTTTAATTACTCTTTTTGATTTTTTTTACTCCGCGACTTCTTCTCCCACTTCCATTGGTTGGCTGGAAGAAATTTCTTATAGAAATAAGTCCGCCATTGTAAACATTCTTATTTTTTATAATGTAGTTATTTATGCAATAAAGAATATATATATAATCTATACTTTACAATAGTTATTTTTTATAATGTAGTTATTTATGCAATAAAGAATATATATATAATCTATACTTATAATAAATCTGTAAATGATCACTATATGTTCATGGAAGATATATCTATTTCACAATTTAAAAAAGTTGTGAAAAGACGTTTGTGTGTTAAAGGTTATTACCAAATTAACGATTTCATAAATGATAACACGCTCTGGGAATGAAATGCTCGCTCCAGGCTGTTTCAAATGTATCATTGTCACATAATTGATTATATGATGTAAAGCTTTAATTAAAAAAAAAAAGACATGTCTCTCATGAGTTTCTTTCGCCAGTTCTTTTCAGGTCTGAGGCAGTAACTTTAGTGAACTGGTGGTAAATTGTTTGACGTTCAACAAACGAAGCTTGTAACTTCTTATTTTGAATAAAAATATTTGAATTTGAATTTGAATATATTAAAAACAACTATTGTAGGCATTCTGAAGAGTAAGATGTTTTTTTTTTAATATCTTCCATATACAGACAGAGGCCGGAAATAATTTACCAGCTGGTTTGTAAGTTTGTACGCGCTAAAGGCTACCAGGATTTAAAACGGCTAACAGCTAAGCTGTTTTCACTTTTTCATTACTATTGTTATTGGCAACAACTGGGTCCTTCAACATTAATTGTTAATTTGACTTGAATCGGTTAAAAAATAAAGAGTTACCTCTTTTTAAAATATTAAGTTCGACAAAATTACTACAAAATGTTTATTCATTTAGCTAACATTTTAATTTTCAATGTACAGATATTGTCTTAAAAGTGATAATATTATTAGAACAAGAAAATAATTGAGATTAGTAAACAAAACATTGTAATTCAAGCGGACGAAGCCGCAGTCGGATCGCTAGTTAGTAAATAAAATAGTGTAATTCAAGCGGGCGAAACCGCGGGTAGTTCACTAGTATATAATAATAAAAAGATTTCACAAAAATATATTTATACTATGAAAATGAAACTTTATCAATCTCCATTTTGTATCCATTTTGTATCATGCGGTTAGGAAGGGTTCATGTCGTTCATGTACGTACATTTTTAAGTATTGTGTAGTATAGTATGGTCTTTTGTCATATTTTCTAGACATTTAATTGTGTTTAAGCTGCCTTTTAAACAGTATTTTATTATTTTTTAAAATTATTTTTATATTTATTATTATATTATTTATTTATCTTTATATTTGAGGCCTGTCGTGGCGCAGCGGCATAAGAGTGTGACTGTAACCGACAGGTTCTGGGTTCGATCCCCAGTCGAGGAAATGAAATATTTAATATTTTCAGTTTAAATATTTAATGTTTCATTTCTTCATTCTGGTAATAAGGCAAAGCGCGGCGTTGAGTTCCGCTACTCAACACGCAATGCCTCAAATTCAGCGGAAAGTGGGGAACTGAAGTGGAACGGAGTGCCTTAACACTAGGTTCCCGGGTTCCCTCTGCCTACCTTGCCTCGTGCGGGATACAGCGTGAAGCTAAGTATTTTTATATTTTAACGGCGGAGTGTAAAATAACAGGTTACAATAAAATTACAAAATTAAAAGTAAAAAGACCAGGCCCATTAAAATCACCACTTCCTTCTAAGTAAAGTGCTGGTAGCTCTTAATGTCTAGTCTGATCAAGGGTTACAACATTATCTATTTTATAGCAGACACATTCAAATGATTCATTTATTCAGGAGCGACGGTGAAAAAAACTTACAAACACAAGTCAAAATTACCACAGTCCTTTTACATCGAAGATTAAAAAACATGCAGTATTTTTTTGGGTCCCATTTTTTCCCACAGCAATTTACATATCCATGTAGAAGGAACCAAATGTTATAACTCCGGTTGCTTAATATTTTCATCATTGGTGAAACTCAACACTGCGTTTATCTTATTATCAGAGCGAGAAAGTTGAAATCGAACCCCTTAACCCCTGAAATTACAGTCACAAACTTAACCACGACAGCCTCAAAATAATTTAACTGAAAACGCTCCATATATTTTTGGATTACATTTTTATCTCCAACACTACATATCTCGTTAACCACAAATACATGATGCATACTCTTAATGGCGCTCTCAAAGTAATGAGAAAACCTAGGTTTAAAAAGGTATCGTACTAAATACTTTTTTAACCAACTACATAAAAAAGGGGTATTAGAAATTTTAGATGAAAAATTTTTGAAAATTAAAGTTAGAAATACTTTACGGTATACCAGACAGACAGACATATTTATGTATATATATATATATATATATATATATATATATATATATATATATATATATATATATATATATATATATATATATATATATATATATATATATTGGTTACACGGTGTATGTACCCATACTTAGAGAATGATCGATAAAACCTAAATTTCTAACTTTTAAGTATTTTCGATATTTTCTTCTTATGTTTTTTTTTTATATTTTCACGTTCTGTACGCAGGATACATAGAAAAGGGCATAGATTCTGCGTTGTCCGATTTCAGTAGTGAGGTAGAGGGAACTTGGTGTCAAGACACTCCGTTCCCAAAAACATTTCCGTTTCCTCATTCCACTAAAATTGAGGCAATGTTATTTGAGTGGCGGCACTAAACGCCGTGCCTTGTTATCAGAGCGAAGTTATGAACATATTAAATGTTTCATTTCTTGGAATGATATT
Source organism: Eueides isabella (assembly GCA_019049475.1). Classification (NCBI taxonomy): domain Eukaryota; kingdom Metazoa; phylum Arthropoda; class Insecta; order Lepidoptera; family Nymphalidae; genus Eueides; species Eueides isabella. Next base: position 12,104,224 of record CM032398.1, on the reverse strand, counting down.
CGGACGCACCTACACTATTAAGCATAACTCTTACTATCGTTTGACTATCAATTTGGAGGTTATTGGTTCGATTCGTACTTTATATTCATAACAAGATATAACGCAGTCCTATACGCCACTCAACACTCAATATCTTAAAAGTTACTCAGAAGGAAGAGAAGAAGTCTCTGCAGCGGCTCCTAGTGTGAAGCTATAGTTAAATATATGTCACTCGAGGCCTTGTACAGTAATTATTAAATAGATAACTAATAAATCATATTTTTTTTCTACTTTTTTTGTTGAAAGTGGGGAACGGAAGTGGAACGGAGTGTCTTAACACTAGGTTCCCGGGTTCCCTCTACCTACCCTGCCTCGTGCGGGATACAGCGTGAAGGTATATATATATTTTTTTGTTGAATATGTAGATAATACAATATTTTCATACCGGGAATCTGATATTATATATTAAATATCTTATATAATTGGTTCTGACTGTGTTTAACAAATTAAGAAAAAAATTAAACTATCTGAAAACGTCTGTAACAATAATTTGTTATGGTAACAGGACTATAAATGCGATTGTGGGTTTGAAACCTTAAACCGGAAGTAAGTTATGTTCATTTCCTTGCACTGATTATAAAGTGCAGCGTTGAACGCTGCCGTCTTGATCCAACAATGCGTGGGAAACGGTGTTACCCATCTACCTATATCAAAAACATATATATCATTTTATTCATCATTCTAAAATAATTATTACCATACAAGCTTAAAGCAACAACGTAACTTAACAACGCAAAATATACCTATTTTTAAGTAACTCAATTGAATACTATTTAACTTTTCACAACTACTAACTAATGCCTATGCATATAGTTTGTTAAACTTTTAACGAGTACGGTCATACAGACGGAATTTTAACTGGATCATTGTGGAACGTGTTGCTTTGTCACACTGTTGGTGCAACGCTATACTTTATTTATGCTTTTAATGGTATAGATAGATTATGTTATTATTACTTGATTTTATAATTACATACAATATAATATTTTTTTTTTCGGATGTGTAGTATGCCGTTGACCCTAGCGGCATCTACAGCGTCACCGGGTTTTGTGGGAGGCCGAGCTGGAAGAGCTCTGACCTTTCTGACCTGATCTGATCTGATCTGACTTTTTAAAGCCAAATTTTTACTCTCCAAATTACTCGCTCAGCTTCATGATGTATCCCACACATGGAAGGGTAACAGGGGACAGAAGGAACTTGGGAACCTGTTGTTAAGATACTCCGTTCTACTTCCGTTCCCCACTTTAAGCCGAATTTGAGGCATTCCGTGTTTAGTATAACTCAACGCTACGTTTTGCCTTGTGCCAGTGCGAAGAAATAAAAAGACTAAATATTTAAATAGAAAATATTCAATATTTAATCTCCTCGAGTGGGGATCTAACCCACAATCTGTCGTTTACAGTCTCAGTTTGTGCCGCTGCGCCACGACGGGCCTCTTTCTCCAAATATACATATATGCAAATATTCAACATTCCAATACAGTAGCTACTTAAAATGAAACGTACAACTCATATTTTATATATTAATCAACAAACACCGCATGTATCCCATCCATAACAACTTAACGGTACATTAATGCCATGATGGTGCGAAAAACAAATGTAACACCATGGAAAATATTTTTTTCCCCGATCAAATGCGAGATGTTGAATGTCGAGTTCTAATTTCTATAGAATTTGACCTGACTTTGTGTAGAAATGTGATTTATTACACTTTTCCAACCAACGACTCATAAAGAGGGGTGTGGTTAGATTGAAATGTCTGTATGTATGTTTGTTGTACCGTAGCTCCTGAATTAATGAACCTTGAATGATTAAAAGTTTGTTCGTCGCGGTGTTTCTTAGGTATGTTTTATGAAAGTAGGATTAGAAGTATAGAAGCTACATAAGCACTTTGCCAAGATGAGGGACTGATATTTTTTTAGCTTCACGCTGTATCCCGCACATGGCAGGGTAGGCAGAAGGAACTTGGGAACCTAATGTTAGGACACTTCGTACCCCACTTTCTACCAAATTTGAGGCGTGCGTGTTGTCCGCTTTGTTTTGTTACCAGAGCGAAGAAATATTTATATTGAAAAAAAATATGTGAAAATATTAAATATGTAATTGGAAAAATTTAAATATTTCATATCCGCGAGTGGGGATCAAACCCACAACCTGTCGTTTACAGTCACACGCTTGTGCCAATGCGCTACGACAGGCCTCACGCCTTGATAACTTCTAAGGGTTTTTTTTTTTAATTTAATATATTTTATCTTATTTATTTAACTAATCTTTTGTAATCGATATAAATACGTATTTATAACAAGCTCAATTCTAATTGCGGGTGCCCGTAAGTTACTTTTCGAGGAGTATAAAAGCAAAAAGCTTTTTTTTTATCACACCCTCGTTCTTTCTTGGGTAAATGAGGCCGCCAGGCACATTTTTTCCAATTTAGAGAATATTGAGGCCAGTCATAGCGCAGAGGCACAAGCGTCTATAAAGATACAGGCTTAGATTCTCTTACTTAAGTATTTGAAATGTATATTTTTTCATTTCTTAGCTCAAGCGCGGCGTTTAATTTCGCACAATTAACACGCATTGCCTTAAATTTGGCGAAATATCAGGAATGTAGTCCTTAACACTAGGTTCCCAAGTTCCCCCCTGATTACCCTGCTGTGAACAAGATCCAGAGCAAAATTAAAAAAAAATCACTCTCATCACAAAGATGTATGAAAAGATACATTTTAAAAAGCATATTACATACAGTGTAGTACGATAGGTGACCCTGTTACAGGCGAGAGGACAGTTGTCGAGGGACCAAATGTGGGTTAAAACGTACTGACTTCAAGCTGAAAATAACTTTTAAATTAATGTAGGCATCTGCTTTACTTCACACCCTTGTTTTTGTTGGGTTTGTTTTTGTTTCTTATAGAAAATGTATTGAATAATGCAAAAATGTGTCAAAAATGGAGTATTTATATTAAATTGAAAGTCACATTTATGGACAAATTCTGTGCCATATATAATAGATACGATTATCTTTATATATGCCACAAATACGCTGAAGAGGCCTGTCGTGGCGCAGCGGCACAAGAGTGTGACTGTAACCGACAGGCTCTAGGTTCGATCCCCAGTCGAGAAAATTAAATATTTAATATTTTTAATTCAAATATTTAATGTTTCATTTCTTCGCTCTGGTAATAAGGCAAAGCGCGGCGTTGAGTTCCGCCACTCAACACGCAATGCCTCAAATTCGTCGGAAAGTGGGGAACGGAAGTGGAACGGAGTGTCTTAACACTAGGTTCCCGGGTTCCCTCTGCCTACCCTGCCTCGTGCGGGATACAGCGTGAAGCTCAGTAAAGTAGAGTAGAGCAAATACGTTGAAAGTCCTTTCCAAGTATTTCCCGGTGCATCGGAATTGCAAATGATAATACTCTTACAAGCTTGCTTAAATAATACATAATGAGGATAGTTTTAACTCTACGAAATTTACATGAGAACTGTAACAGTTAAAGATGGAAATGTACAGACGTGTCTCGTGGCACAGCAGCACAAACGTGCGACTGTAAATAGGATGGGTTGTAGATTCGATTCCGACTCGAGAAATTTAAATATTTTTATATCTTCAGTCTGGTAACACGGCAAACTTCTGCCACTCAACAAGGACACTCCAGTTAGAAGGAAAGTGGGAAAAGAAATTGTCTTAATTAGTACGCAGTTGTCTTTATTAACACTAAGATAATATGAATTTACCAGTTTTACATTCCTAGCCAATGATATATAGAATAAGTTTTAAAAACTTGAGGCCTGTCGTGGCGCAGCGGCACAAGCGTGTGACTGTAACCGACAGGTTGTGGGTTCGATCGCTCGAGGTAATAAAATATTTAATATTTTCATATCTTCGCTCTGGTTATAAGGCGCGTTGCCTTGTGCGTGAAGCTAAAAAAAAACTAAAGTAACAGCAGATTCATTTTTTCCCCGAATTGTATATAGAGAAAACCTAGTGCAAAATCACTCCGTTTCCACTGCACCGCCCAGTGTTCAACACTTTGTTGACTAGCGGAGCTTAACGCCGCGCTGTGTACACCACATTTGTTATATCCTAACGATATTGATTATTAAATTAGACAAGACCAGTTATATTTAACCAGCAAGCTTTACATTTAATTTTCACTGGCGCCTGGAAATTTACTGAAACCGATGGAGTTCCGCTGTTTGAACTGCGTTAACGTTCCGAGACTGAGTTTCAAATGAACAGTTTTTTTAACTTTATTTTTAATGTTGCAATTTTATACCTACATAAAGTAATTTTAAAATATTTTTTGTTTTGTTTTTTATTTTTTTTTAAGGTTAAAAACGATTTATAGGTAAAACTTATACTCTACGATGGGATGAGGAAAATTGGGAACGGAATGAAGTATCTTAGCACCAGGTTCCCAAGTTCCCTTTGCCTACTCTGCCAAGTGCGGGGTGCAGCGTTAAGCTAAAAAAGAAAATAAAAATGTTGATACTTTCAATTTGATATTATAAAGTAATATTTTTACGTAAACAATTTTGATCAAATTAAAAAATATATATTGAGGCCGTCATAGCTCAGAGGTACAGCTGTTGACTGTTACTTCGATCATTGTGGGTGCAACTTCCACTCGAAAAGCTGTTTTTAGTAAAAAATTGGGTTACAAAGAATCTTAATAGGTTTCCTTTGCCTATGCTGCTATATACAAACAATAGGCTTGAAAAGCCTTGAGGCTGAAAAAATATTCACTAATCATCCGCTGTTCTTCACGAATATCCAACAACCGAAGTCTTGTTTAGCTTCTTGCTTTATACCACGCATAGCAGGAAATGCAGAGGTAACCTGGGAACCTAGTGTTAAGACAATTCGTTCCCCAGTTTCCGTCAAATTAAGACATTGATTAGCATAACTCAACATTTTCCTTTTTTCACGTCACCAGAGCGATGTAGATTAAAATATTAGATAAATATTTATTTTCCTCGAGTGGAAACCGAATTCACAAATCGTGCCTTGACAGTAGCCTCTACTCAATACTATTTAATTAATATAATAACCTAAATTTCAAACATTAAAATTAACCATAGATAATCATAATCTGACTTTGTCAAGTCATATTCAACATTCAAATTGATAAAACATCTTACGCAGTACGAGTTCTAGGGGATTAAAGAACTTGAAATCCAATTTACTTGTTCAGCTACCTACCTGGTCTGAATAAACGAGCTCATTATGACGGGTGTACACTGGGCTTTATTGTTTTATTTAGTTAATGTACGCCACAGGTAGTGAGTTCGATCCCGATCGAGGTAATTAGATGTTTAATATTTTTATTTGTTCACTCTGGTAACAAGGCAAAGCGTGGTGTTGAGTTACGATTCAATACGCAATGCCTGTAATGCATTTAAAGATGGTGATCGGTGGTGATGGTATTATAGTGGGAAAATGGTGATTGGAAGGTGTTATAGTGGGAACTAAGTGTTTTAACACAAGGTTCCAAAGTTCCCACTGCCTACTCTGTTGTGTGCGGGATACAGCGTGAAGCTGAAAAATAAAACGTATTTAGTAAATAATTGTGACGTTGTTAGAAGCTTTTTTATTGAAATTTAGTTATGACTTGCCGCTGCCCGGTGATCCATTTACCTGAATTTCGCTTGTTCATTCCATTTCGTTTCATATACACTTAATTTCCGTGATCTTTAAAATTTGTAATACTTTTCAACATATTTCAAATAATATTCCACACTCACGGGAACGGAAAATATTTTTTTTGGTAAAGGCATAAAATTTTGAAGACCCGGATCAAAATTCGGCTACGTTCATGTTTTTGTACCTTTTCTAAAATAATGACAGTACATTGACAAATGGGCGCTAATTTTAATTTTAAATTGTAAATCCATACTTTTTTAATTTAGGAAAAAATAATATTTTTTAAAAAAATATTTATAAAATTTAAATAAAAAGAACATTCTTTGTAGAAAATGTTATTTTCACTTTATACCTATTCATGTATGTTCTGCATTTAAAATTAATATAAGTTTCTTGATAAACTACTTTCAGTTGAAACCAAAAATTTTTATGCGTCAACATAAATATTCATCATTCATACTTTTGCTAAGGCATAAGTTCTATATTAACCTTACTGATCTTCATCAGGTATTACCAGATATTCCAGATCTTTAATTTATGAATTTTAATCGAGACTGCATATCATCTCCTTATGGTTTAAATGGTATATTAGTAGTTTCTGTATCAAGCAGTTCAGTTTCCAGAATTAATTAAATAATATGTTGCCCAGGTTTATTAACTATATAGAAAATAATTTATTGTTCAAATTCGTCAATTACTTCAGGAGATAATGTGTACAACAGAGAAACATACAGATATTTTTATTTCTAATCTTTACTCTTTTACTGTGTTGTTACCATCCTCTATCTATTTTCGATTTTATATTTATTGAAAAATATTAAATATACACATTTTTCTTACTGATTCAATATATTTATTTCTACGCACTGGTAACAAGGCAAAGCGTGGCGTTGAGTTCCACTACTCAATATACAGTGGCAAAAATTCGGCGAAAACTGGAGAATGGAATGGGGTGTCTTACCAGAAGAATCTCAGTTCTTGTGTTATAAATATAAAGCAAGAGACATTTTTTTCCAATCACATTGCATTTTTTTTTTATTTATTTATTTTTCCAGGATCACGTTGCATCCCACATAAAACAGTGAATGCAGAGAGAATTTTGGTAAATCGTGTTAAATTACACCGTTCTAATCCCTAGTTCCAAAATTGAAGAGTTCACGAGAAAGATTTGACTGGAATGGACACGAGAATTATTTGACTGGAATGGAATGATACTGCCATAAGAGACTGTAGCTATCATTGTGCTTTTAGGTAATAGCAAAAGTATCAATCAATTAAGATTTTTTTTAGAATTGATGATGTTATTTTTACTTTGTTTTTCTGTCCTAAGTGTGATTCCACACTTAGGACAGAAAATACTAAATTTAAATTTAAAAAGCGTATAAAAATTCCTGCTTCGTTCGGAATTTTTATACGCTTTTTAAATTTAAGTTTAGTAATGGTGTTAATTTATTAGTTCATTTCTGTCGATGCGATACAATAAATCGCCTTCAGTGACAAAAATAATAATATTTTACATTTTTATAATTTTCTCTCAGTGTACCTCCATATGAAGAACACATACAAGTCACCGATTAAGTCTCACAGCCGCTAAGTTGTTTGTAATGAAATACCAGATTTCTTGAAACTCGTATGGTCTTTGATAGAGCGGGTGCAAAACTTGGAAGACAATGGAATAGAAAATATGTTTATCATTATTAAATTATAAAATATATTTAGAAAGATATTATTTAGCGTTACGTGTACTGTACACTATGACAAAATAGGCAACTTAAAAACTAACTGGATTCCTTTACGAACATATATGTATTTTTTACAATTCTCGTACTCAAAAGCCGGGGTCTTCACAACAAGTGGAAACCCATTAGACAACATCAAAATATTTTACTGGTTCCGCATCAGCCCAAAGATGGTGACCGGATATTGCATAGGAACTATGGAACATAATTTTCCATTTTATTTTTTTTATGGAATAGACGGCAAACGAGCGTACGGGTCACCTGGTGGTAAGTGATCACCGTCGCCCACGGCTCCGAGTAACTCCAGAGGAGCTACAGGAGCGTTCCCGTCCTTTAAGGTGGAAGGGCACCAGGGCCCGGCATTACCTAATGCGAAATGCAGTGGCCAAAGCCACTACTTAACTCCGGTCATAAATGCCGGGGATGGTAATAATCCGGTCGAGTCTGCCCATGCGTGTTGCCAGTACTGGCAACGTGACTCTACCACAAACTAACCATAACAAATGCTTTAATTTTCCATATCATGGAAAACTAAATAAGGATTATTGGATGAAGTTTGGATGTATTGAGAACTGGGCTATTGGAGGAAACTAACGGACGTTTGCCTTTCCTACGTCTCAAATTGCATAATTGACGGACCGTCAAGTGGCCACGACAGGTCTCAATTTTCAATATTATGAAATGTTAAAATACATTGAAATGTATATTAGCTTGAGTATATTAGCTTGAGATTGCGTAAACAGAATAAAATGTATATTAGATAAGGGTAAAAGACAGATATATTAAGTAGTTACTGTGGATTGCAAACCGATAAAGCAAATATTAAGAGCCGAGAAACCTCTTGATTAAACGCAATGAACTACATACGAGGCCTTTATTTTGAGGCCTGTCGTGGCGCAGCGGCACAAGAGTATGACTGTAACCGACAGGTTCTGGGTTCGATCCCCAGTCGAGGAAATGAAATATTTAATATTTTCAATTTAAATATTTAATGTTTCATTTCTTCGCTCTGGTAATAAGGCAAAGCGCGGCGTTGAGTTCCGCCACTCAACACGCAATGCCTCAAATTCGGCGGAAAGTGGGGAACGGAAGTGGAACGGAATGTCATAACATTAGGTTTCGTTTCCGTTCCCTCTGCCTACCCCCCTGCCTAGTGCGGGATACAGCGTGAAGCTGAAAAAAAAAAACTACATACGAATAATAGGCTTAGTGGATCTTTACGGCAGTTTTTGACTCTGACTGCGAATAATGTTGGTTCAATTCCAATGACAAATTATGATAGTATGTTTTTTATCATTTCAGGCTCAATCTCGCATGTGGCAGAGTAGATAAATGGAACTTGGGAACCTAGTGTTAAGGCATTGCGTGAAACTCAACGACACGCTTTGCCTTATTATCAGAGCTAAGAAATGAAAACAATAAATATTTAATTGGAATATATTAAATACTTCATTTACTCAAGTGGGGATCGAACCCACGACCTGTCGCTTTTACAGCCAGTAGCTTGTGCATCTTTGACATGACACGCCAAAAAAAATACTACCTAATCGTGACATGTGGCATTTATATTTTAAATCCAACATTCATAAATTATACTTTCTTAAAAACCACCACAGTAAACAAGACAGTCTATTACAGAAAACGAATTCAATATTAGCTCCATCAGTTTTTATTTTCATGATAATCGCTAAATACGAATCTCTGGAATACGATGGAGAGTGGGAACAAAAATATCTTAGTTAAAAAGGTAATACTTTAACTGGGTCGGTTCCCAAGTTCCCTCTGTTTACTCTGCTAAAAGAATATAAATTTAATTATCGCTCACTCACTCACTCAGCTTCACGCTGTATCCCGCACATGGCAGGGTAGGCAGAGGGAACTTGGGAACCTAATATTAAGACGCTATGTTCCACTTCCGTTCCCACTTTCTGCCAAATTTGACGCATTGTGTGTTGAGTGGCGGAACTCAACGCCGCAAATAAAATATAATTATAATAATCACAAATGCAATTTATAGCATATTTTATTTTCTCTAGTGGAAGTCGAACTTACAACCGTCTCTTACTGTGAAACTCGACGGCTTCCGAGATCCATTAAATATTACAATGAAGCAAGATGTCGCAATAAAACTTAACAGTCCAACGAACTTCATACTAAACTTGCTCCATACATCCCCTTGATTATTTCGCCAAGTTACCATCGCTTCACTAATTAAACGTAGATTTAACGCAAAATTGTGCTATTTGGTTAATGAAGTAGATTAGTTTTGAACTCTTCAGTATGTGATAAGAGTGAATAGTGCTAACTGGGGTTCAACTTAAGCTTTACAGTTCTGGTATAACTGATAGGCAGAGTTTTGTTAAGAGAAACGAAGCATTTTTTATATCTTTCATCCAAAAATGTTTATATGCACATTAGAAAAAAAAATATATATATTTAATATATTATTATCCTCGATCTGGTAATAAAAGGTGTCTATGCCTTTTGTGGCGTTGAATTCCGCCTCTTAACAAGCAATGTCTGCAGAATTCATCGGTAGCGGAAGTGATTTATTAAAAACATAGTGCCTTCACCTTAGGTTCCCAAGTTCCCTACGCCTACCTCGCTAACTGTGGGATACAGAGTACAGCTACAAAATAACAAAAAAATATGTTAAATAATTTTCTTATTCATATTTATAAAAAGTCTTAAGTTACTGACAGACATCTCACAAAATAAATACATAAACTCAGAAAATTTAAGTTTGATGAGTACTTAAGTTGGTAAGTACAGGGGAATACAAATAAAGGATTTCCCGTAAGATGGGAACAGTAAAAAATTAAAATCGGTGAAATCCGACTCTTATGTATATAATGTTGTATTGGATTTATTGTTAAACTGGTATCAGAAATACATCATTTATGAATATTTTAACATCTTAACTATTGCGATTTATGAGATACGGACTGATGACAGACGGACATAGAGACAGTGTTCTTAGAAATAGCTTCCCCGCCCGAGAGTTTCGTATCTTAGTGCTAAGACACTACGTTCCCCACTTCTTGCTAAATTTGAGATATTGCGTAATGAGTTGCGGAACTCAACGCCACAAATATTAAAACTATTGTTTTCTCGAAGATTAAATATATGTACACGTAGTGTCTACAGTCGCATGGTTCTGCGCCTGTGCCACGACACGCCAAGTGGAATAATACTCCAATATACCTAATAAAAACTATATTATATTATAAAGTTCTTATTTTTTAGCTTCACGTTGTATCCAGCACGAGGCAGGGTAAGCAGAGGGAACTGATGTATAGAATAATTTTATGATATTTGCGGGATAAAGCGTGAAAGTGACAAAAAAGTTATTTATCCATTTATTTTTACTTTATTGTAGCTAGCAAGTACATAAATACAAGAAAATATAAATATATGGAATATAATATATAGAATTATTAACACACTTTATTTTTGATTTTCCACCGAATTTAAACAGTTTATTTGTCTTAAATGATGGATGGCTAACACACAAAGGGCAAGTAAGGAAAATAATTTTGAATATTGCCTCAACCGTCAACCGAACCCACAACAATTGCGTGGGACAGTGAGACACTCCAGTTCCATGCCTAAAGGGTAGAACACCCCTGTGGTCAAATGTGGCCTGTGAAATGACAAAGGCTACATTCTACGTGCTTGAGATAATATTGTTACCATGTACTGCACCTAACATCAGTATATAAAAAATGGACATTACTATAAAGCAAGATTATATATATATATATATATATATATATATATATATATATATATATATATATATATATATCTGTCGTGGTGTAGTGGTAAAAGCATGTAATTGATTCTAAAGGCGTTAGTTCCGGTGAGGGTTGAGTTCCGCTATTCAAGACGCAATGCCACAAATTCAGCGGAAATTAAGAACAGAACGGGATTAATTACTTCCTCGAGTGGGGATCGAATCCACAGCCACATTATTTTGCCTCTGCGGCACGACTTGCCTCAAAGCCTCATACGAGACCTTGACCCGTGAAATAATTTATCTGCAAATTTAAAAATATAACTGTAGTTTTTCATATATTTCATAGAAAGAAAACAAAAAACTCAACCCTTTTTTTTAACTATAAATGAAAAAAAATAAATGCCTTACGTAATAATTAACCAAACACTATTTACAAGTATTGTCGGAACTAGCAAAGTTTTTACGAAGTGAACTCCGACTGAAGTGAGAACTCACGAGCGCGCCGAGTCCTTATTTCGAAACATTTGTACCGAGCTGTGATTTAAGAGGCAACTAACTTGAGGCCGCGGCTTCTTTCAGTTAGACGCTGTTAAGAGTAGAAGGTTGGTAGGTAGAATAATATATATGTATATATATTTTTAGCTTCATCCTTTCACTTTCCGCATATAGCAGTGTAGGCTGAGGGAACCTGGGAACCTATTGTACGTACCTCACTTCCGTTCTCGATTTTTCTCCTAATTTTGGAGTATCCTGATGTGGAGCTTAGCACACTTTGCCTCGCCAGTGGGTAAAATTAGTTTATTAAGTGAGAATCGACAACAAAAGTATCGCGTAGTTATAAGATGCTCCACTGCACTGCGATGGCCATATTTAGAAATCAATCAATTTACGATAATATTTGTATTCAATAACAATATTAAATATTTCGTTACTTCCGAGTGTTATTCGAATGCAAGATATTAATATTCTTTATTGCACTTAATACAAACAGAAAATACAGTAAGAGAAAAAAAAAAATGTTTACAAATGGTGGACTTATCTCTAAAAGAGATCTCTTCCAGTCAACCCGTGGAAGTGGATATGTGCAAAGTAGCGGGAAAGGCTAAGTGCAGAAAATAAGGAAAAAAAAATAATTAAATCAAATAGAAAATAAAAAGAAAAAGGTATATTATACATATACATAGATACATTTATTTACATACATACATACAATAATATAAACATACATACATACAATAAAAATATATTCAAACATACATACATACATATATATTCCATTTCATAATCCATTTCATAGTATAAATATATAAAATTAGTAAAAAAAATATTGTATACAATATAAGATAATAACATAGTATTACTCAACCATTATTTTAATTTTGCTCATTGTCTAAACGTGCAAGTAGGTGTTTTTTTAAACGGGATTTAAAGGAATTTATAGATGGACTTTTCTGGATAGATTTAGGGAGCTGGTTCCAAAGGGATACGGCGTACACAGAGAAGGAGTTTTGAAGGAATTTGGTGTTACTCCGCGGTACGTCAAGCGTCGGTACGACATCAGACCTCCTTGAACGTGTAGGAATAGGTAACACGTTGATGCGGGAACTAAGATAGGAGGGAAAATTCTGGTAATTAAGGATTTTAAAAAGGAGTGAGAGAATGTGCATATCTCGGCGAAGTCGGATAGGGAGCCAATTAAGCTGTGCTCGAAATTGGGAGACGCGGTCAAACTTACGCAGATCGTAAACAAAGCGTATTGTGAGATTTTGCAGCCGCTCTAATTTGTTAAGTAGCTCCTCAGTCACATCCAAATAACAGACATCGGCATAGTCGAGAATAGGCAACAGAAGAGATTGCGCAAGCATAATTTTGGTTTTAAAGGGTAGGTAGTATTGGAGACGCCTAAGAGAACGGAAGGAGAAATGCATGCGCTTACTGATGTCGTTAATATGCGGTACCCAAGACATGGTACTATCAAAAGTGAGGCCCAAGTTTTTAACTTTGTCACAGTACGCGATTTCTACTCCCGAATAGAATAGCTTCGGTGTAGAATCCCAGTTTATTTTACATCTAAGCTTGTTGCTCCCGATGATAATAGCTTTTGATTTACTTGGGTTTACTAAAAGTCCGAAAGATTTAGCCCAGGTCAGAATAGCACCTAGATCTTTAATTAAGGGTTAAATAGACTCAGGCAAATCGTTTAAATTGCAATGATGGTATAACTGCAAATCATCCGCGTACAGATGGTAGGGAGAAGAAATGACTCTAGATATATTATTTATAAAAACAGAAAATAGAAGAGGTGAAAGAACGCCGCCTTGAGGAACGCCAGAGGTGATATCTAACCACGTCGATGTGACATCATTAGCTTTCACACTTTGCTGACGACCGAAGAGGTAGGATTGAAACCAGCTTAAGGCAGCAGAAGATATGTTAACTGCACGAAGAGAGCCCAGAAGTATATCAAAATCAACACAGTTAAATGCACTGCTGAAATCCAGCAGAACCATTACAGTGAGCTTGGTATTATCCATAGCACGCCGAATGTCCTCCGTGATATTCAACAGGGCACTAACTGTGCTGTGAAAAGGACGGAAACCGGATTGGTATGGACACAGTAGATTATTGGAGGAGAGGAAAGAGTAAAGTTGATTATTTACGATGGATTCAAGGACCTTTGATAGGATAGGAAGGATAGATATTGGGCGATAATAGGTGACACAGGAGGGATTGGAGATTTTTGGTAAAGGAACGACATAAGCATACTTCCATTGTGTAGGAAAAACATTACGTGTCAGTGAGAAGTTAATGATGTGGGTGACCACTGGTGCAATGTATTCCCACACGGGAAGGATCATGTCAAGACTGATATGGTCAGTTCCGAAGGCTTTAGTAGATATAGATTTGATACACTTCGTGACATCTAATTCGGTTACAGTTTCAAAAGAAAAAGAAGCTGAGTCTGGTAGGCTAGAAAAGAGAGATGTAAGTGTAGCAGACTTAGCTTCACTGCTTAAATTTAATAGTGGGGTAGTAAAAAAAGAATTTAAGTCATGGAGATCCAGTGATATTGAGTGAGTATGCTTGGTATTGCTTACTCCAAGGGACTCTAGGAACCTCCACACTCGCGCTTGGCTTAGATTCTGAACAGTGTTGTGAATATATCGGCGTTTAGCGTCCCTACACATTCTGTTGCAAATGTTTCGCAATTTTTTGTATGCAGCTAGGTTGTCTTGGCTAGGATAATTTTTGTTTTTAGCTTTAGCTCTATCACGTTTGCACATCTTTTTTCTAATAACTGGTGTTAACCAGGGAGCAGGCGCACGCTTCATTCGAACTGGTCTCACAGGGGCATGCCTGTCATAGATTCTAATCAGCTCTGCAGTTAAAAAGTTTACCATATCGTCGATATTTGCTGATGACATTATGGGAGACCAGTCGATGATCCTCACATCCTCACTTAAGCGTTCCATATCCAAATGCTTTAAGTTGCGTTGAAGGAATATTTTATCTCTAACCTTAGGAGGGCGTAGTTTATACGAAAGAAAAAGTAAATCATGAAAAGAAAATGGAGCAGTCAATTGTCCATGAGAAACAGCGAGATCTAGGTTAGAGACGGTAATGAGGTCAATAAAAGAGGGCCTACAATTAGGGAAGTAATGGGTAGGTGATAACATCGGAAGTATATGTAGATTGTAGGACGCATATAGTGCTTTTAACAAATTGGACCTCGTATCATTTTTTAAGAGACATGTGTTTAAGTCACCCATACAAATTACGTGTTCATATTGAGGTACAAGATATTCAAGAACACTTTCTAAAGCACTAAAATAATTAATTTTATCGTTCGGGGAGTATAGAATCCCCAAAAGAACGTGTGTGTGGTTTAACGCTATTTCTATAAAAAGATATTCGAGAGTTCCTATAGATTGATTAGGGGAGTACGCAATGATACGGGCAGTAATGTTGTTGCGTATGTAGATACCTACACCACCGCCACTTTGCAAACTCCGGTCATTGCGTAATAATTGATAGCCTGGAATGGAGTAACTAACAGATGAAAGGGAAGGTTTCAACCAGGTCTCAGATATAAGTATACAGTCGACTACACCGGAGCTAAAGGATGCGAGAAGATCAGAGTGATGAGCAGGAATGCTCTGAGCGTTGATATGCACCAAGGAAAGGGATTTTGCCGGGTTAGTAAAAATCTTAGACAATTTATCTGTAAGTGGTTCCGAATCCGAAAGTGACGAATTATTACTTACAACGCTATCATAATCACTGGAAGAGCAAGAAAAATATTCATCGTCTACGAACATAATTTGTAAGTGCTATGTATTTAAGGATAAGAATAAATAAATAATATTAAAAAAACTATATATACAAAATATATATATAAATATCTAATATATAATATAAAGATAAAAACTACAAAAGAAAAAACACTAATTAAATTAAATCCACGTGCACAAGTTGACTTAGAACAAATTCACACTAAAAATTAAAATGTAAGTATCACTAATTTACATAATTTACTCTAAAGAAAAACGGAACGTACCATACCCAAAGACTATCATAAAAAGACAAGATAAACAATAATTAATACTGATCAGTAACGTACGGTACTATTTATATAGTCTGTATAACATATTTTACTAATATAACAGGATGCCACTACATGTCATTAGTGTTAAATGTCAATTGACAAAAACAATATTACAAAGAATACAATACAAAAAAAAACATAAAGTAAGTTAAAAGGATTAATGTACCCTTCATGGAAAAATAATATAAATATATATATATAACATATATATATACATAAAAACATGTTTTTAGACCTGCAGTTAAGTATTAACCAAGGAAATTATAATGGTAAAAACACATCTACTCGTACCGTTTCAATTACTGTTGTCAGCTGATTTCATAAGAGAACATCTATCTATTAACTTCTTCAGGTCGGACGACGTAGAAATTTTGATTTTAGATTCATTTGGCAGTAATATAACAATCATCCCGTCAGATAACCAACACTTTTTAATTCCAAAATGCTTACGAGCTAATATAAATACCTCTTGACGTGATTTAGTAAGAAATTCGGTAATTGTTATTTTAGAACCCTTTAATGAAGTTTTAGCTTTCCACACATTGGACCGGAGCTGTAGGCTAGAGAATCTAATGAGTATAGGCCGAGCAGAGTCCCTTTTACCGCCTAATCTGTGACAAGATTCAATATTTGAAGACCCCACATCAGACATCTTCATTTGGCCGGATAATATTCTCATTACTTTAAGCAACACGTTTTCATCTTTGTCCTCCTTAACACCATGCAACAGAAGAAATTTTCGTCTAGACTATGTCTCCAGGCGGTCCATACTAAGCATTAAAGGTTCTACCTGTGATTTCAGTATACTTAGTGACTTCCAAACAAAAGCTTTGAAATTGAAAAAATCAGCAGATAAGTCATTAACACCAGGATGTGGTGGCTGATGAACCAGGCTGAGACAAGTTTTCCTCAAATTCACTCATTCAAGTGGAAAAG
This sequence comes from Eueides isabella, assembly GCA_019049475.1. Classification (NCBI taxonomy): domain Eukaryota; kingdom Metazoa; phylum Arthropoda; class Insecta; order Lepidoptera; family Nymphalidae; genus Eueides; species Eueides isabella. The sequence goes on along the minus strand of CM032398.1, from coordinate 12,087,522 downwards.
ATAGAGGAGAGTTCCTCCATACTTTTGAGAAGCTGTTCAACTGGTGTTTCCATTCTTCTTAGATTTATTTAGTGCCGAAACAGTGTGAGAAAGTTTAGTTATAATCAACTTAGCACAAGTATCTAGATTTTAATACATATGTACACTTATTATTTAATAATAAAAAAAATAATAACTAGCGATTAACAAACATACGTCTAGTTACAGTTGTGTCTACCCGCAAAAAAAAGTTAGCGAAAAAAGATATGTAATTTGAGATTTTTTAAAATGATTCTTTCAAGAATTATCCTATTATAGCAAGGGTGATATAGTGCTCAGACACTCTGTTCTCTACTGTCCACGAAAATTTCGAAACGGAAAAGTGGCGGAACTAAACGCTGAGCTTTATCGACGTAATCGACGAGCTTACGGAAATAGTTCATTCCTCTGAATCGGAATCGAACCCACAATTTTTGTATTATAAAACGCTTTTTAAACTAGATATCCTCTGCCTACCCTGCTTTATGCGAGATATGGTACAAATTACATTGTCCAAGATATTAAAATCAACACTTTTAAAACATAAAAATAAACATAAATATATAGCTTCACGCTGTATCCCGCACAAGGCAGGGTAGGCAGAGGGAACCCGGGAACCTAGTGTTAAGACACTCCGTTCCACTTCCGTTCCCCATTTTCCGCCGAATTGGGGGCATTGCATGTTGAGTGGCGGAACTCAGCGCCGCGATTTACCCTATTACCAGAGCGAAGGAATGAAACATTAAATATTTAAATTGAAAATATTAAATTTTTCATTTCCTCGACTGGGGATCGAACCGAGAACCTGTCGGTTACAGTCACACGCTTGTGCCGCTGCGCCACGACAGGCGTCACATAAATATGTACATTTTTAAATTCACCTTCATGTTAAAATTCCGTGCGTGTTCGAAACCAATTTGACTATATTCAGGAGACACTCGTTAAAACTTCAAAGTGCACTACGATACAGAACTACTAACTAGCTTTTGGAATGCCAATAAAAATGCCAAAAGAACACTTACTTTTGGTACAAAATGGCGCTGTAATGAAAACTGAGTGTACGCAGTTCCATTTGTGTGTACCGAATATTATTTAATTACTTCTAGTACTGCCATAATAATGTTGGAAAATTAAAGTTCATTTCGTAAAACGGTCTTATCTCAGGACGTATTGGAGAGAGAGATAAGAGAGATAAGGGGAAATATCGTTAGTCACCGAAACACAGTATTTACGATACTTAAAGAAAGTCACGGAAAAAGCACGAACACCCTGGTTTTTTTTTATGAAAAAACGCAGTGGCAAAAGCCACTATTATATTGGTAATAATCCGGACGAGTCTGCCCATGCCATTGCTAACAAAGTGACTCTCCCAAACGTACTTTAGTCGTCTCTTATGACACCATCGGTATCAGGGTGATCGTATTTTAAGCCGGAATCACACGGCCCTCGTTATGAGAAAGGTATGTATAAAAAGGTTGATGACAGTGGACGAGGCGAAAGAGAGATACCAAGGCCGTTGCTTTTGACGCTCCGTTCTCTATGGCTACCCCGTTAGTCATACAGCGCGAAGCTAATTTTTTTTTTTTTTAGCTTCACGCTGTATTCCGCACAAGGCAGGGTAGGCAGAGGGAACCCGGGAACCTAGTGTTAGGACACTCCGTTCCACTTCCGTTCTACTTTCCGCCGAATTTTGAGGCATTGCGTGTTGAGTGGCGGAACTCAACGCCGCGCTTTGCCTTTTTACCAGAGCGAAGAAATGAAACATTTAATTTATTTAATAAATATATATATATATATATATATATATATATATATATATATATATATATATATATATATATATATATATATATATATATATATATATATATATATATATTATATATATATTATATATATATATATATATATATATATATATATATATATATATATATATATATATATATATATATATATATATATATATATATATATATATATATATATATATATATATATATATGTATATATATATATATATATATATATATATATACCTAAATTACTTAATTGTTGACTCACGCTTCACTCTAAAATGACCTGTCTAATGTCACCGTTACGAGCATTGAACTGCCTACCACCGCAGGTCTAAGACACCCCTAGAGCTTAATATAAGTTTTCAACTTTATATAAGGCAAGACAAGCTCTTAGGTAAATTGCGCTATTAGAGTTTACGGCGATAGTTTCATTATGTTACAAGATGTTCCGCACGTGTATTTAAAATTTGTAAAGGAATTAAATTTAACAAAGCCGTGCCGAATTTGAGGTCTGTGATAGAGCAGTGGCACAAGCTGGTTATTATAAATGCTAAGGGTTGTGAGTTCGATCCCCACTCGAGGAAATGAATATATAATTTAATTTATGTTAACTATTTAATATTTTCATTTCTTCACAATGGTAACAAGGCAAAAGCGTGGCGTTGATTTCCGCCATTCAACACTCTATGCCATAAATTTAGTGCAAAGTGAGGAACAGAATGGAGTGTCTTACACTATGTTCCCTAGGGACCTTTGATTTCACAATTTGAAAATTGCGGGATACAATGTGAAGCTAAAGGAAACCCCTGAACCAAATAATCACAAGGTAATACCTAATTTTGGCAAAAGACTTGTAGATCATAAATATCCGATTTTGATGAAATATAATTAAAAATCACCACAATGAAAAAGACTTTTTACAAAAAAACTAAGCTACTTTGTCACAGACGGAGACACAGACAGAGTCATATAAAACTTAAAACACCCCTATACTTGCGCCATGTAAAAAATATGTACTTATCCAGCTTCACGCTATATCCTGCACATGACTGTTTAGGCAAAGGGAACTTGGGAACCTAACGTTAAATACTCCGTTCCGTTCCCCACTTTTGTGGCAGAACTAGAGGCCGCTAAATAACATGTAATAGAATAATTAACTGTACGACCGTCGCGGTGCATAATCAAAAAATAATAATTTCTCGTTGGAATTGAACCTACATACATCACAACGATCAAATACTGCCCAACATTTTCAAAACAGCCTCAACTAAACTAGTATTACACAAGGCGCACTAAGCTTATAATTCGTGTGAAGCCCATTGCGTTTAATCAAGAGGTGCCCCAGCTCTTAATATTTGCTCTGCCCTGATAATTTATCGGTTTGCGGTCCACACTGGCGACCGTTGGGACGATGTTTCCATGTAACTAGCTATGTTATCAGACTTTTACTATTGTTTGTATGTATATATACTGTATCTAGAAAATACTCACATATGTATATTGAAATGTTTTTTATGTATATTTAATTTTTTTTTTACTTTTTTTTTAGCTTCACGCTGTTCGCCGCACTAGGGTAGGCAGAGGGGAAACGGGAACCTAGTGTTAAGACACTCCGTACCACTTCCGTTCTCTACTTTTATACAATTTTGATATATAAAAAGCTTTAAAAAATAATATGATGGGCCCAGTAGTAAAGTATCTAATGAAAAAAAAACCATTTCCATTTTAACCTGAATTCCAGATATTGCGTATATTGAGTGCGCTTTGCCTTGTTACCAGAGCGAAGAAATGAAAATATTAAATATTTATCTGGACGGGGAACCAAACTCATAACCTGACGTGCTTGCAGTCGAATTCTCGTGCTCCTGCGGCACGACAGACCTCTAGCAGTCATTAATTCAATATAAACTAGATAAAATGAACAAAAATCTTTCAATTTCTATAAAATTCATATTATTGAAACGTTTTTCAAACAGTGGGGCATCTATCCTGATTTTACCCTACAAATAACTGCCTACTTTAAACATGAGTTTCCCAAATTGAAGTACTTGTACGGAACTAAAGTACTTAAATACCATCCGTACATTTAGTACAAGCCGTGGAATGCAATCTTGTTGTCCTACGATTTGTTAGATTCATAATGAAGACGTGTTCGCTGTCATTGAAATATATACCTTAGTTCATAAGCAATAAAGTTTAGATTTTAATAATTGTAAAGTTTGTAAGATATGTTAGGGTAAGTGAATAATTATGCGAGGATTTCTTAATAGAAGTTTCAATTTCTCATATATATGTAATTGTTGGTTTTTATATCTACTTAATGGACACTCAGAGTAATTGATTAAGGTTTAAATACAATTAAATCAATAGTAACGTGCTTACGCAATCCAAAGAGGAGAGGAATTCTATACTTATAATAAAAATATAACTGATCGCTGTCTTTATATGGAAGATAGTCATATTTATCGAAATATTTTTTTAGCTTAGCGTATCCCGCACGAGCCAGGGTAGGCAGAGAGAACCCGGGAACCTAGTGTTAAGACACTCCGTTCCACTTCCATTCCCCACTTTCCGCCGAATTCGAGGCATTGCGTGTTGAGTGGCGGAATTCAACGCCGCGCTTTGCCTTATTACCAGAGCGAAGAGATGAAATATGAAATAATAAAATTGAAAATATTAAATATTTCATTTCCTCGATTGGGGATCGAACCCAGAACCTGTCGGTTACAGTCACACGCTTGTGCCGCTGCGCCACGACAGGCCTCAAATAATCGAAATAATAAACCACCTAAACCTTATAAGGGACGTTTATTAATGTAATAGGATGCAAAATAGTTTTTTTTTTGTTTTTTTTTTCTAGTTGTTTCGGAAATTTTTTGCTCGTATATTTTATCAACCTTTCCTGAGCATTTAGTGTTTGCATAAAATGTTTAGTCATTTTAAAATATTCAGTTAGAAAATAATATTGATACATAATTTTTAATAATTTAGCTAAAATTATTATTATGCTGTTAGTACAAAAATAGTAATTGAGGTTAGTAAACAAAAAAAGTATATTTCAACCAACCGAGACAAACCAGATGTTCGATTGAAAACAACCGCACTTAAAAAAAATATTCTGGAACTAAAGACCTGCCCCCCCCCCCCCACACACACACACATACACTCACACACACATACACTCACACACACTATCACTCACACACTTATACACACTCACACAATTATACACACTTACACATACTCACACATACACTCACGACACACACAATAACATACACACACACACAATAACACACACACACACACACACACACACACACACACATACACACACACACACAGGCACGCATATGCTCGCGCATACACTCATGCAGAAATACACTCAACCACCTGACATACAGATCAAACGTACAACTTCCGTTTCGCATCAGGAGTACCTATAAAATAAACTATGTAAAACATTCAATTCTTCATATCCATAGAGAAATACTATGTACAGTATTTATCTCTACACGATTAAATTACATCAGCCTTACCGCAAATAGTACAGCGAGTTAAATTATGCAAACATATTTTACTTCATTAGAAATGAATGTTTACGCTTTTAAATTGGATGTACCTAGACGTTTATATACTTGATTTGATGAGTTTTATATAATGTACAGCTTATCTCAGCTTCGAGCTTCTATCATGCCATGTGCGAGATACACTCGCACATGGCATGATAGGCAGAGGGAACTTGGGAACCTATTGTTAAGACACTCTGTTCCATTGCCCGCTTTCAGCGAATTTGGGACATTGCGTATTAAGTGGCGAAACTAAACACCGCGCTTTGCCTTGTTACCAGAGCGAAACAATGAAAACATTAAATATTTAATTGGAAAATCTGTGGATCGAACCCACTAAGATGCCACACGCTTGTGTCGCTGCGCCATGACAGGTCTCAATACTTATATACTATACTAGAATATTATAAGGACAAAGTTTGCTCGTTGTTCATAAACTGCTGAACACTAAGTAGCAACTTGAGTTGACTGACTTTACTGACAATCACGTCATTTGATGGCTGACTTTGTAAGGTTTGGATATTTTATCAGTTCTAGAATAGTTCATTTCTCTTTATATGATATCTGAAAGTTCTGTCGTGGCGCAGCAGCACAAGCGTGTGACCGTAACTGACAGGTTGTGGGTTTGATCTCCACTCGAGGAAATAAAATATTTAATATTTAAAATTTAAATATTTAATGTTTTCATTTCTTCGCTCTGGCACAAGGCAAAGCGCGGAGTTGCCTCAGAAGTTGAACGGAGTGTCTTAACACTAGGTTCCCAAGTTCCCTTTGTGAATCTGACATATGACGAAAGTTTATAACGAACATTAATATTTAAAATATTCTTCATTGAGATTTTATATATCATTGTTATATATACACATATTCAACAACTAGACGTAGCTATCAAGTAAGCAATTTCCATACTAACAAATAGTTATTCACGCGTAATCTATAGCAGTGACCATATTTGTTTTGCAGAGGCAGATCGCGCTGCGTCGATAAAAGCCCCATCAGGTTCTGGTGGCGGAATGGGGGCAAAGACTTCTGTGCCCTACCGCCGGCCTCAACACTGTCGAGGCGATCCGGCCAGGACTGGCTCGGGAGAAAGGACGTGCTCGACGCAGGTGCTGTCGGGGCACGGCTGCTTCGGCAAGTACCTATGCCGCATAAACAGAGAGCCGGACTCTCGGTGCCACCGCTGCGTCCATTGCGGGGAGAACACGGCGCAACACACGCTCGCCGAGTGTGTAGCTTGGGAGGAGCAGCATTGTGTCCTTACAAATAAACGATGGTTAGTAGCGCAGAGTCTTGGGACGCGGTGGCGTCCTTCTGCGAGGACGTGATGTCGCAGAAGGAAACTGCGGAAAGGGAGAGGGAGATCTTTGCACCCTTCTCTGGCCGCAGAAGGCGCACAGGACGCAGGAGAAGGGCGGACAAAGCCCTTTTCCGGCCCCCATGAATGGGTCCAGGGGCGAGGGACTTGGGGACGTTCTCGCCCCCTATTCGATAGACCCGTGTCGCAGGCGTAGGCCTCTGGGACGATGCACGGGTTAACACACCTCACAAACCCGCCCAGAAGATGAGGCCCGGATAGACCCGGCCAGCACTAGTGATGGGCTGTGGATGAATTTGGACTCCCACGGCCCCGCATTCACGTGCGAGGAGACATCGGGGTGGTTTTAGCCGGTAAGAGTCCAGCACGCCCCTCCGTCCTTCCCTAGACGGAGGTTGTCCATGAGGATTTCCACCCATAAAAAAAAAGCTATCAAGTACGCAATTTCCATACTAGTAAATAGTTATTCACGCGTAATCTAAAGCAGTGACCATATTTGTTTTGTAAACACTTGATAAATTATCTGCAGGGTTCATAAAGTGAAATACGGTGCTTAATATATTCTAAACTGGAGCTTCATAAGCTATATTGTAGTTTAAATTTCGTTTTAATATATAATGATATTGTAAAGCTGAGAAGTTTGTTTGAACACGGTAATCTCAGGAACTGCTGGTTTTAATTGATAGTTATTTTTGTATTGTTTTACACTGTATCCCGCACATAACATACCCTCCTAATCTTTCGAAACTAACTATTAATGATATACTCGTACTGTCCCCCTATACCAACCATAAGGTCCACCAGGAGGGCCAGTATACCTGCCACCGGATTTTACTCCAGTGACAGGGATCATAAGACTGGTCTGACACCATTTTCGTGGCAGTACTTAGAGGGGAAGTCGCCTCACACATCCTCCAATAGCCAACCAGATGGAAGACGATCTAATTGTAGTCTAGTTCCCTGCTCTCATGCTCAGCAGTCATCTACCCGAGCTGCAGCAGCTAATCCGTACTTAGGTCTCCACTATCGGTTGCTCCAAGACAGACGAACATATCCAACCATCCACAATCACCGCGAGTCCAACCCCAAATGACCAAGGGCTTTGAGAATATCTGGTTTGACAAACGGACCTGTAGTTCCAGCTCCTACCTCACTGTCCCTCCCCGGATATCTGAACAACCAGGGCCCGTGTTACTCAGATTCCTCTGATCACGCAAACAGGCAGCCGTCGAGGCACTAAATAAAGCTCTCCTCTGCCTTGACACTGCCCAATCAGCCGCACCCCTTTGAACAACAGATATCCTTCAAAGTAAATACTGGAATCAGCTTGCAGCCACCTGGTTTTATGGATGCAGCCGGTAAGGCCCAGATGCACCCAACACATAACAGGCTAAGCAAAAAAAACTTAGGAACCTAGTGTCCTATTAAGTTTAGTTTCCCACTTTCCGACGAATTTAAGACATTACGTATTGAGCGGCCAAACCCAATGCCGCGCCTTGCCTTGTTACTGGAGCTCAATTAGTAAACATTAAATATTTAATTTCCTCGAGTCGGGAATCGAACCCACAAAATGTCACGATTACTATCACACGCTCCTAGGCAAAGCGGGCCTTCCAAGTTCCGCCATTCAACATACGAAGCAAAGTCTGGAACGTGCCGTGTGTCATAAAATTAGGTTTCCAAGTTTCCTCTGCTGAAAAAAAGCTACAATCAATCTATAAAAAATTGATTGATAAAAAAGTGAAAGACTTTTATACTAAATACATACAGAATAAAAAATCCTAAGCGTCGTTGTGAACACAATATCAATCTCAGCTACACCCTGTATAAAAGCAATTTCTAATATATTAGACGAGGAACGAACTAATTAAATAACATTTTTCAATCAATTTAATCGCGCTTTATAAAGGGTGCTTCATTGTATTTTTTTTCTATTTTATTTTCATACTCTTTGACGGTTGAAAATCGATGCCTCGGTTATTAGCGTCGTCGTCGGTTAGTTAAGAATGCTGTTCATTTTTATAAGAATTTTACTCTTTTAATTTATATTCAAGTCGCTAAGGTTGCTATTAAAATTAACGCCATATTGGCACAGTTGGTGAAGGTGATAGTTGTGGATACGAATAAAAAATGGGGTACATTTAAGGCATAAGGAACCTGGTGATATCGTGTTAAGGCATTTTGGTTCCCATTTACCGTTGAATTATTGAAGCTTTGTATTTTGAATTTAGATTTTAAAACTAATCTACACGGACCTTAGATATCTTCGCATAATTTCTACGTGATTTTTATTTTTTTATTTAGGCTAGGCAGATAAGTTATCGTGGTGTCTACCGGAAATCCAACGCAAAAAGATTTTATATTTCTATTTTTCTCGCTTTTGTAACGAGGTTAGGATTGGCGTTAAGTTCCGCCATTCAACACGCAATACTTCCAGAATTCGGTAAAATTGGGAAACAAAATTGTAATAATGGGAACAGAGTATCGTAATACTAGGTTCCCAGGTTCCCCTCCGCCACTGAAACATCATGAAAAATGACTACCGCAACTAAAAAGACTAACTCAAATGCACTTTGTATCCACTTTTATGGTTTTAAAAGTTAACGCGGACATTTTTCAAGATTCTAACTTGTAAGCTTTCAACAAATAGAAATAACCTTGTTACTACTTCTAAGTTCAACTTTATTATTATTTAAAAGATTCTTTGAGCTTTTACGCGTTAAGCTTTCGTTACATTGTTACATAATAGTTTGTTAACAAGTTGTGGTGTTAAAAATTGTTGTTAAACTGTAAGATTAATGAGTATGGGAAACGGAGCGGAGTGTCTTAACACTAGGTTCCAAAGTTCTCTGTGCTTACCCAGCTAAGTAGAGAATACTGTGTGAAGCTGCAAAAAAAGATATGGAAAAAAAAAGAGAGATCGTGGCGCAGTGTTCCATACTGGCGACATGTTGTGGATACGATTACCATTTAAAGGGACGAAATATTAAATATTTTCAATTCTTCGCTCTGGTAGTAAAGTAAAGCGCAGCGTTGAGCTCCGCCAGTCAACTCGCAATGCCTATATGATATTTAATGTCGATTTTACAGTCACACTGCTTGTGCCCCTGCACCACGACAGGTTCCAAATATAATTCATTACATCAAATTTGAAATAAACTAAAAAACATGAGCCATTATTTTATTTGTATTTGAAACCTCGTAATAGCCTCGCATTATTATTAACCAAGTCATCCAGAAACTATGAAGATGTAAATTTAAAGCCGTCAAACTTTATCTCCGAGTAAAGGATCAAGGTGCTAACCACTGGGCCTTTGAATAAGCCTGATTTATCACTCCCATAGAACAAGTTCCAGTTTAATTAAGGTTTTAGACGGTCGTTTTATGACCTGCCTTCAGAAATACTTGAGCTTATATATTATATTATGTTTATATTTATGTATGTACATTGTGTTTTGGACTATGTGAGGTATAAGGCCTGTCGTGGCGCAGCGACACAAGCGTGTGTCTGAAAACGATAGGCTGTGGGTTCAATCCCAATTTAAACATTAATGTTTTCATTTCTTCACTCTGGTACAAGGCAAAACGCGGCGTTGAGTTCCGCCACTCAACACGCATTGCCTCAAATTCAGCTGAAAGTGGGGAACGGAAGTGGAACGGAGTGTCTTAAAACTAGCCATGTGCGGGGTACAGCGCGAAGCTAAGTAAGTTATATACGAGTAAGTAAGTAATATGGTCGCTGTGGTACAGTAGATGATGATGATGATTTATTGGTGATGGTTGTTGGTTCGATTTTCCGCCATAGGGAAGAATTGCATTTAAATTATTTTAGTTTTCATATTTTTGACCTCAAATTCGTGTAAATTGGGTTTCTTGAGAGTAGAAAAATAGTGTGAAGTAGGTAATTGATTTAAAAAACAATAAGCTTACTGAGTTTCTTGTGTCTGTGTTTCCCAAATCAAAGGCAGAGAAATTGAACTTTTAGAGAAATTGGCGAGAGAGTGCCAAATTGAATTTGACGAATTTAATTTCGAACTTGCTACTTTTCTGTTCTGTTCTCTTCTTAGAGTAAACTAAGATAAACAAAGAAAGGAAATCATAAGGTATATAAGCATAAGGTGTTCTATTTTTTTTTTTATTTTCATAACGATTATCGATACCTCGTAGTTGACTTTGATAACAGAATGTTGGAACGTGTGAGCATAGCCCTAAGATATAGAAAGTGATATTTCACTGTTCTGGTAGACCAAGCTTGACTTTGACTTTGACTTTCACGATTCAATACTCAATCCGGGTAGAAAGTGGAGTTTACATTAAGTTCTTGATCTACCCTGGGCGTAAAGCTGTCCTATGCTCTTCTAATTACAAATACATGTTTCCATACTTTTAAACTTTCATTCCTGATCCTTCACAAGGTAGGCAGAGGGAACTTGGGAACCGAATTGAAGGATAAAATGCATTCAACAATGCCATGCCCACTTGGTACACCTCATAACCAGAGCGAACTTTTTTTTTTTAGCTTTACGCTTTTTTTTATACCGCACGAGGCAGGGTAGGCAGAGGGAACCCGGGAACCTATTGTAAAGACACTCTGTTCCACTTCCGTTCCCCACTTTCCGCCGAATTTGAGCCATTGCGTGTTGAGTGGCGGAACTCAATGCCGCGATTTACCTTATTACCAGAGCGAAGAAATGAAACATTAAATATTTGAATTGAAAACATTCAATATTTCATTTCCTCGACTGGGCATCGAACCCAGAACCTGTTGGTAACAGTCACACTCTTGTGCCGCTGCGCCACGACTGGCCTCCTTTAAATATGAAATATTTCATTTCCTCGAATAGTTATCGAACCTACAACATGTCGCTTTTACAGCCACAGATCCCCACGTAACGACAGATTTTCATAAATTCCAATTCACATAACACAATAAGAATTTATAATTCGCCCAACTAGAAAATATGTTGCTTTTTAGCTTCTTAAAACCGGGAGCAATTTAACTTTCATCATTAAAGTTTTATTCCAGCGGAATTACTTCTTTCCGGCATTAATGGTATAAAGCTTGTGCACTCGAGGATATTATTCTTTTTAATTCTTCTAGAGCTGGCTAGTTCGAGGTGAAATGAAATTAGTTTCTATTAAAGTTTCATTTTTTTTACTTAATGAGAAGATTTGGATATATCACATAGTTCTTTACTTTGAGGCCTGTCGTGGCGCAACGGCACAAGTGTGTGACCGAAACCGACAGGTTCTGGGTTCGATCCCCAGTCGAGGAAATGAAATATATAATATTTTCAATTAAAATATTTAATATCTCATTTCTTCACTCTTGTAATAAGCCAAAGCGCGGCTTTGAGTTCCGCCACTCAACACGCAATGCCTCAAATTCAGCGGAAAGTGGGGAACGGAAGTGGAACGGAGTGTTTCAACACTAGGTTCCCGGGTTCCCTCTGCCTACCCTGCCTCGTGTGGGATACAGCGTGAAGCTGAGTGAGTGAGTAAGTTCTGTACTTTCTTGCTTGTTTAGAGTCATCAAAGGCAAGACTTGGCACTATAGCAAAATTATAAATAGGAAAATTGTGACTCGGATTATAATTTATTATATTTTAAATGTTATTTTATGATAGGAATTTCCACTTGAGAATATTATTCTTACTAAACTTCAATTTGAAAAGCTTATTAAATTTGAACGAAGCAGGATTTGAACCCGCGCCTCTTGAAATCCGTTCAAGCGCTCTGACCAACTAAGCCCGCTTGAACGGCTTTTAAGAGGAGCGGCTTCAAATCCTGCATTGTTCAAAATTCTTATAAGCTTTTTAAATTTAAGTTTAGTATTTTCTGTCCTAAGTGTGGAACAACACTTTAAAAAATTGTAAAAATATTATTCTTTTTTTTTGTTTTAGCTGTAACCGACAAGTTGTGGGTTCGATCTCCACTCGAGAAAATGAAATGATTCATATTTTCAATTCAAATATTTAATGTTTTCATAATATCTTCACTCTGGTACAAGTCAAAACGCGGCGTTGAGTTCCGGCGTGAAGCTGACTCGAGTTGAGTTTGTTATTTTAGTAAAAAAAATAACATCAGACAAAATCATAATTATGAACATTTTATTATTTATTAATTGGAATTACCCCACAGACTGACTTTTCATTTGCTTTGACTTAGACTTTTCTTTGTTTGGTGGCGGAACTCAATGTCCGAAGTGAAGAAATGAAAACATTAAATATTTAAATTGAAATTATTAAATATTTTATTTCCTCCAGTGGGGATCGAACTCACAATTTGATATGTCATTTATAGACGCAAACTTGTGCCCCTGCGCCACGACAGATCTCCATTTTTTTTATCCATCCATTTTAATCAGGCTTAACTGATACGAACATATTGACGATAAATATTCATAAAACAACATGCAGCGGTAACTCACGGCTATTTAAACTTGATGACAACCTGTAATACGATTAATTGAACAAAATAATTTTAGTTCCAATATTTATGTAGAATATTGTTAATATTTCAATTAATTTATAATAAAGGGTAGGTGAATACAATATACTGTGTGAATATTTGTTTGACAATTATTTTATAGTTATTTTTTACAGAGTTTTTATCTTTAATAAGGGAAAGCAGTTAATTACTCTGCCAACCATTACATATATAAAGATATAAAGACACTGTGAATTATTTTAATACAAGAGAGCCATTCATGACTTTGCCCGCTAAAAGTTATTGTTAGTGTACGTAATTTGGAGCTTGTGTTAAAGTGATATATAAACTATATCACTGAACGTTTAACGTAAATCTATTCATTATGTGAATGTGAGATATCAACAATGCACCTCAATACCACGCTTTGTCCTATTCCCAAAAAGGGGAAATGAAAGTTAATTTACTTACTCAGCTTCACGCTGTATCCCGCACATGGCAGTGTAGGCAGAAGGAACTTGGGAACCTAGTGTTAAGACACTCCGTTCTGCTCTTGTTCTTTAGTTTTCGACGAATTAGAGGCATTGCGTGTTGAGCGACGGAACTCAACGCCGTTTTGCCTTGTTATCTGTTAACAATAAGCGTAGAAATGATAACATTAAATATTTCATTTAGAAATATTAGATTGAGGCCTGTCGTGGCGCAGCGGCACAAGAGTGTGACTGTAACCGACAGGTTCTGGGTTCGATCCCCAGTCGAGGAAATGAAATATTTAATTTTTTCAATTTAAATATTTAATGTTTAATTTCTTCGCTCTGGTAATAAGGCAAAGCGCGGCGTTGAGCTCCGCCACTCAACACGCAATGCCTCAAATTCGGCGGAAAGTGGGGAACGGAAGTGGAACGGAGTGTCATAACACTAGGTTTCACTTCCGTTCCCTCTGCCTACCCTGCCAAGTGCGGGATACAGCGTGAAGCTGGAAAAAATAAAAATATTAGATATATATTTTATTTTCCCGTTATTTCTATGATTAAAAATTATATTCAAATCATAATTACTAACTGTAGGCTGTGAGATATAGTATATTAAAATACTTCCATTCTTCACGTTTCACGATCGTTCTTCCTAATATATTAATTTTCTTTAGTTACGTATCATAACACAGCGGTTGTAAGCACGGCGATTGTGGACGACACCATTGTTATTTAGGTAAAAGGTTAAATTTAAATTGTCGTGGCGCAGCGGCAAAAGCGTATGACTGTAACCGACTGGTATGACCCCCACTCAAGGAAATGTAATATTTAATATTTTCAAATTACATAATATATATGTTTTCATTTCTTCGCTCTGGTATAAGGTCAAACGCGGCGTTGAGTTCCGCCACTCAACACGCAATGTCTCTAATTCGGCGGAAAGTACCAAATTTAGTGTCTTAACACAAGGTTCCCAAGTTTTTCCTACCTACCCTGCTATGTGCAGGCTACAGCGTAAAGCTGGAAAAATATATATATCAAACAACGCAAAAACCAATGAAATCACCCAAGGTGATTACACCTTGGAGTGGATTAAACGCGCACCTTCAAGTCCTTAGTAGATATTCGGATTCTAACGATAATTCCTGTAATTTCAGCCGTCATTTGTTCCTGTCACGAGACGAGTACGTCTCACGAAGTTCACGACACTGTAAGCTCCACTCAAGCGTGTAGAATTAACTGCTTACCAAAATTTTGAGATATCTTTTTTGTTATTTTATTAGTTCTTTTTTTTTATTTGGTTAATTTATTATTGTGAAGGTTAATATATACGTCTATTTTCATTTCACATTTTACACCGCCCGTAGAATTGGCAGACGGACCTTAGGAACATAGTGTTAAGACACTCTGTTCCCAAAAAGACATTTCCATTCCTCACGTTCCACGTTTGTTCTTCTTTATATATTTATTTTTTTTAGTAACGTATCATAACAAAGTGGTTGTAAGCACGACGATTGTGGACCCCATTGCTATTTAGGGAAAAGCTTAACTTTAACCTGTCATGGCGCAGTGACAAAAGCGTGTGACTGTAACCTACAGGTTGTGGGTTTGTCCCCCACTCAAGGAAATGAAATATTTAATATTTTCAATTTGAATATTTAATGTACAATGGTACAAGGCAAAACACGGCCTTGATTTCCGCCACAAAACACGCAAAACACACACCTTTAATTCAGTGGAAAGTGGGGAACAAGAGTGGAACGGAGTGTCTTAACACTAGGTTCCTAAATTCCTTCTGCCTACCCTACCATGTACGGTATACAGCGTGAAGCTGAGTGAGTGAGTTAACTTTAAAATCCTTCTCTGGTAATAAGATAAAGCGTGGTATTTAGGTTTTTTTTTTATGGAAGAGTCGGCAAACGAGCGTACGGGTCACCTGATGGTAAGTGATCACCGTCGCCCACGGCCCCGTGTAACTCCAGAAGAGCTACAGGAGCGTTGCCGTCTTTTAAGGTGGATGGGCACTGGGGCCCGGCATTACTTAATGCGAAACGCAATAGCCAAAGCCACTACTTAACGCCGGTCTTAAATGCCGGGGGTGGTAACAATCCGGTCGAGTCTGCCCATGCGTGTTGCCATTACTGACAACGTGACTCTACCACACGCACTTTAGTAGCCTCTTACGACACCATCAGTACCAGGTTGATCCTATTCTAAGCCGGGATCACACGGCTAAAGGTTAGGTGCTTTGTTGATATCCCACATTCACACACTGAAAAGATTTACGTGAAACATTCAGTGATATAGTTCATATATCACTTTAAGACAAGCTCCAATTTACGAACAGTAACAATAACCTTAAGCGGGCAAAGCCATGAGTGGCTCTTTAGTATTAAAATAATTCACAGGTTTTTTTTATATCGGTATATAATTATAGATAAAGACAGTGTAATTAACCATTTTCTCTTATTAACAAAAACCTCTAGAAAAATAACTGTAAAACAATTTTCAATTAAATATTCACACACTGTATATTATATTCACCTACGATTTATTATAAATTAATTGAAATATTAACAATATTCTACATAAATATTGAAACTAAAATTATTTTGTTCAATTAATCGTATTACAGGTTGTCATCAAGTTTAAATAGCCGTGAGTTACCGCTGCCTGTTGTTTTATGAATATTTATCGTCAATATGTTCGTATCGGTTAAGCCTGATTAAAATGGATGGATAAAAAAAATGGAGATCTGTCGTGGCGCAGGGGCACAAGTTTGCGTCTATAAATGACATATCAAGTTGTGAGTTCGATCCCCACTGGAGGAAATAAAATATTTAATAATTTCAATTTAAATATTTAATGTTTTGATTTCTTCGCTCTGGTACAAGGCAAAAGACGACATTGAGTTCCGCCACCCAACACGCAATGCCTAAAATTCGGCAGAAGATGGAGAACGGAAGTGGAGCGGAGTGTCTTAACACTAGGTTCCCAAGGTCCCTCTGCCTACCCTGCCATGTGCAGGATACAGCGTAAAGCTGAGTAATAAGGCATAGTGCGGCGTTCATTTATGTCACTCAACACTCAATGTCTCAAATGCGGCGAAATGGAGCAGAATGGAGCGTCGTTACAAGAGATTTCCAAGTTCTCTCTGCCTACCCTGCCATATGCGGGATACATCGTAAAGTTATATAGTAGCCGTGAAGCTATATATGATTTGGATTGAAATTATTAATAGAAATCTCAAACAAAAATACTGAAGTCTTTTATGATTACTTCATTGCGCGTATGTCTGTCTGTCTATATCTTACTACTCAAGACTTCTCACAGGTAAAAAGCTGAACTTTCACATTTACACGCTGTAGAGCTTTGGGCAAACAAAGAAATTGCTAAGTCGACGCAATTGAAAAGTCCCCGAATATTGTGAGAAATTCGCAGCGTAATCAAAACCTATGGGATACTTCCGCCGGACATAAAGTGGTGAAATTTGTGGTACTTTCAAATAAATATAAAAACATAAACATTAGTACAATGGTAGAGGTCACTACTATGCTGTAATTTTTTCATCTCTCTCAAGTTCACGCTGTATCCCGCACGAGACAGGGTAGGCAGAGGGAACCCGGGAACCTAGTGTTAAGACACTCCGTTCACTTCTGTTCCTCACTATCCGCCAAATTTGAGGCATTGCGTGTTGAGTGGCGGAACTCAACGCCGCGCTTAGCCTTATTACCAGAGCGAAAAAAAGAAACATTAAATATTTAAATAGAAAGTATTAAATATTTCTTTCCCACGACTGGAGATCGAACCCAGAACCTGTCGGTACAGTCACACCCTTGTGCCGCTGCGCCACGACAGGCCTCAATAGTATTTTTTTCATATTTTTCGTGTATTATATATTTTCACACATTTCACTCGTTTCATTCTGCTGATTCCGCATACAGAAGAACTTGGGAGCTGAGTAAGAAACAGGGTAGGCAGAGAGAACTTGGAAACCTCTTGTAACGACGTTCTATTTTTCTCCATTCCGCCGCATTTAAGGCATTGAGTGTTGACAGAGCTCAACGCCGCACTATGCCTTATTACTCAGCTTTATGCACATGGGAGGGTAAGCATTTTATGCCGGCATTTTTAGCCGTGTGATCCCGGCTTAGAATAGGATCACCCTGGTACTGATGGTGTCGTAAGAGGCGACTAAAGTGCGTGTGGTAGAGTCACGTTGCCAGCAATGACAACACGCATGGGCAGACTCGACCGGATCGTTACCACCCCTGGCATTTAATACCGGCGTTAAGTAGTGGCTTCGGTCGCTGCGTTTCGCATTGGGTAATGCCGGGCCCCGGTGCCCACCCCCAACCCCTCCCTAGAATATGAAAGCGGCACTAAAAAAGAAACTACCCCAGGAGGGTACCTGCATCTTAGATGCTGGAGAATCCCTCCCTGAGTCATCAAACTCAGGCCGCCCTTCGAATTCTGGGGAGGGCACAGTACCGCGCATTTTACAAGGCAAACGAGGCGTACGTTCCACGGCAGCCCCTGATACTCTCAGCATTGACTTTACCAACATCAGGGGCCTACATTCAAATCTGAATGCCGTCCACCACCATCTTGAGACGGCACAGCCGGCCTTGTTATTTCTGACGGAAACCCAGATTGCCCGACCGAGCGACACTGCCTACCTTCAATACCCCGGCTACAAAATAGAGCATAATTTTATACCTCATGCCGGGGTTGCTGTGTTTGTAAGGGAGGACATGAGTTTCCGTCGTCTTGTCAATTTTGAAGGTCGGGACCTGTCCACCATCTGGCTCCGTGTGGACATGGACGATCGTGTCCGAATCTACGCATGCCTGTACAGATCCCATAGTGGTAATGCAGAAACGGATCGGCTCATGGAGCATATGCAATCGGCTATTGACGATGCGCTCTCACAGATCCCCACCGCAGAGGTCGTGATACTGGGCGATTTTAATGCACATAATGCCAGTTGGCTCGGTTCACGCACCACCGACCACGCGGGGAGAGCTGTATTCGACCTTGCTATGGCGAATGGATTGTCCCAATTGGTTGAGTCGCCTACGCGAATCCCGGACGTGGACAACCACAACGCCTCCTTACTGGACCTTCTGCTGACTTCACATCCAGAACAATACCAGGTTGTTGTCGATGCCCCCCTAGGGTCTTCTGACCACTGCCTGGTACGGAGTGCTGTGCCTATTAACCGCGTCAGTCGCAGAACATCAGCGACTCGTCGTGTCTGGCACTACAAGTCAGCAGATTGGGATGAGATGCGCACATTTTTCTCATCTTATCCCTGGGGGCCGGTTTGCTTCTCTTCTGATGATCCTAGTGCTTATGCCGCTGCTGTTGCCGACGTGGTTCTGCAGGGTATGGAACTTTACATTCCAAGCTCTGTAGTGCCAATCGGTGGTAAGTCACAGCCTTGGTTTGATACGTCTTGCAAACTTGCTGCTTCTGGCAAGCGCGAGGCATATCGAACCTGGGCCAAGGCACTTGTCACTAAGGATCCAAAGGTGAAAACCTTAAAAGAAAGTACAACCGTGCCTCTAGGTACTTTAAGTGGCAAATTGCCAGAGCAAGGTCCGAGCACATCGCTAAAATCGGCGAGAAGCTTGAGAGTTACCCGTCGGGAACTCGCCAGTTTTGGGCCCTCTCAAAGGCTGCACTAAACAACTTTAACCAGCCTTCGCTTTCGCCGCTGCGCACGGAGAATGACATCTTGGTCCATACGGCGAAAGAGAAAGCCGATCTTCTGGGCGCTCTCTTTGCCTCAAACTCGACTGTGGATGACCAAGGAGCAACGCCGCCAACCATCCCGCGGTGTCAGAGCTCAATGCCTGACGTTAAAATCAGTCAGAAAGCTGTTAGGCGAGCTCTCTCTTCCTTGGACATTCACAAGTCGAGTAGGCCAGATGGCATCTCTCCTCTTGTGCTCCGTTCATGTGCTCCTGAGCTGACTCCGGTGCTAACGCGTCTCTTTCGGCACTCTTACTCAGTCGGCGTAGTCCCAGATTCGTGGAAGAGCGCTCTTATCCACCCGATCCCGAAAAAAGGCGATGGCTCCGATCCAACTAACTACAGGCCTATTGCTATCACCTCCCTGCTCTCCAAAGTTATGGAGAGCTTAATCAATAGCCAGCTCTTGGTTTATCTAGAGGATCATCGATGGATTAACGACCGCCAATATGGCTTTCGTCAGGGTCGCTCAACCGGTGATCTTCTGGTTTACCTAACCCACCGCTGGGCTGCAGCTATTGATAGTAAGGGAGAGAGCCTGGCAGTTAGTCTGGACATGGCGAAGGCCTTCGATCGTGTGTGGCATGGGGCGCTCCTTGCGAAACTTCCATCTTACGGGCTTCCCGAGAATTTATGCAAGTGGATCGCTAGCTTTCTCACTGGGCGCAGCATCAAGGTCGCTGTCGACGGTTTTTGCTCTGAATTCATGCCCGTGAACGCTGGCGTCCCCCAAGGCTGCGTGCTGTCCCCTACGCTATTTCTTCTGCATATCAATGATATGTTGGAGGACTCTAACATACATTGTTATGCGGATGATAGTACTGTGGACGCTGTATACTCCGGCCGTGCAAGTCTTTCTCGGGAAAACGTCGACCAGTGCCGAAATCAACTTGTGTCTTCCGTTGAGGCATCCCTCAACAATGTCTCCGTATGGGGTGAAAAGAACCTAGTTCAATTCAACCCCCGGAAGACACAAGTTTGCGCGTTAACCACTAAAAAAACCCCATTTGTCGTATCACCAGTTTTCGAGAACACTCCCCTTAAAGCCGCGCCCTGTATCAGTATATTGGGCCTCAGCTTTTCGAACGACTGCCAGTATCGCGATCATCTGGAAAGCAAGGCCAAGTTGGCCTCGAAGAAACTGGGGGTCATCAGCAGAGCGAGAGAGTATTTCACGCCAAAACACCGTCTGGCCCTGTATAGGGCCCAGGTTCGGCCTCATATGGAATACTGTTCTCACCTCTGGGCTGGTGCACCCCAGTATCAGCTTGAACCATTTGATCGCGTACAACGTAGAGCCGTTCGAATCGTTGGGGACCCAATGATCTGTAAGGGGCTTGACACTTTGGCTTTGCGTAGAGACGTATCTTCACTGTGCGTTCTCTACCGCATTTATCACGGGGAGTGTTCTGGAGAACTGTTTGACTTGGTACCTGCCGCCGAATTTTCTAACCGCACAGTCCGCCACAAGTTACTATACCATCCACAACATCTGGATACGTGGCAATCTACTACTGTGCGGTTTCGTAGGAATTTCCTTCCACGCACCATACATCTCTGGAATGGCCTACCCGCGGCAGTATATCCAGGTCGATACGACATGGGTACCTTCAAAAAGCGCGTCTACGTACACCTCAAAGGCCGGCAACGCACCTGTAGCTCCCCTGGTGTTACACGGGGCCGTGGGCGACGGTGATCACTTACCATCAGGTGACCCGTACGCTCGTTTGCCTTGCCTATTCCATAAAAAAAAAAAAAAAAAAAGCAAAGGGAACTTGGGAACCTAGTGTTAAGACACTCCGCTCCACTTCCGTTGCCCACTTTCCGCTAAATTTGAGGTATTGAGTTCTGAGTGTCAGAATACAAAGTCACGCTTTGCTTTGTTACCAGATCGAAAAAATTTAAATACTGACTGCAATCAATCAACTTATATTAGCGATAATCAGATAAGTTCTTGTGGGGCAAGTTTTTTGATACGTTTCGCTACTCGATAACTAACATTCTCAAGGAGAAATTCCTATTATAACAAAACCTTCAAAATTTCAGAGAAATCCAATTATTTTCCTATTTAAAGTGTCAGGTTTTGCTCCTGATGACCCTAAATGACCCTAAAAGCGCTAGAAAGTACAGAACTATGTGATATATCCAAATCTTCTCATTAAGTAAAAAAATGAAACTTTAATAGAAACTAATTTCATTTCACCTCGAACTAGCCAGCTCTAGAA